>WSXT02000018.1:74239-112294 GCA_011762715.2 Neuroterus valhalla
TATCACTCGATACGTGTCTGCATAATATACACGTGCAAAAATTCAAAATCTTGAATAAGAAAAATTTGCATAGGAGTGTCTGGTCCAAAATTTCTTAACTTTGATCCAAACTCTTTCTATATTCATGAAAGGGTGTAATAGAGTACCCGGATCCTTCAGGACTTTGACTTGCAGGTTCCAATTCGGTCCTTAACAGGATTAGAAATGAGATATTCCACTGTTTCAATTCTGTGACAGACTGAGATCATTCATTCAAGTTTTCTATGGTTCAAAGCGAAATATACCTGTAGTCCGCATTAGAATCCCATGTAAAGGGTGCGTATCCTATTTGAAGATGCAGATAGCAGTCTCGAGAGAACTCTAGAACCTCTTCTCACTGGGAAGAAGAAGGGTTCATCCTGAGCTGACGCGTGCATTTATCACTCTCTATTGTTGCACGGCCAAACATCCGGCCTCAGGGCACGCTCGGGTCCTCCGAAGAATCGAGATTCGCGGGAGCAACCTGCACTATTACGAACCCGTGCTTCCTCTCGATACGGTCAACCTAGCCCTCCACTCTCTCGCTCTTGATCGGGGATTCAGGTTCACATACTCAGAAAAGGAGGCAGCCTCCGGCTATGTCCTTCGAAGAAATTTACAAATTCCACCAAGGAGAGGTTTGTTATTTCTTTTATAGTGACTCCACCTAATGCTGCAGAACGAATTTTTTATTTCCATCCAAAAGATGATATTCATTCTAGAAAATTGGAGACGTACGATTTTTACGATTTGTTCAAGATTTCAGGATCATCACTAGGAAATATTGAAAGCTTACTGAGCCCTTTTCTTTACGAATATACCTACAACGAAGAATTTTCATCACGTTAGAGTATTTGCGGAAATTTTTAATGAGAATCCAGCAGTGGTTAAAACTGTCTCGTATCAGCAATGCAGGATTGCCGAATGCCTTTGGTCCTGTGAGTGACCCCTGCGCCAGTCAGTTCGCGAGTCAGCATCAGCCGACTCTCCGAAACAGATTTTTTTTCACGTGGAACGCAAGGAATCGCCTTATAAGTCTGTTGCTCAGCGAGGTTGAAAAAACGACGCAGAAAGAAGTAGAAGTTGGAGGCGCAAAAGCAGAAGAAGTATAAGTACAAGAAGGGAAGACAGAAAGAAAGAATGAAAGAAAGAAAGCAAGAAACGAAAAAAAGGGCTAAGAGAGTCGCATGGATGTTTGGTCCACGTCCTTGTTCTTCTCGGTCATTGGTTGGTCCCGAAAGCAACGGTCAAAAAGGGTACTGGGTGTTTGAAGAAGAGGAGCAGGGAGACGAATCCAAGCTCCGTCTGGGACAAGGTTCTGATTCTGTCTCCCGGCACAGCTTCGGCCATCGCTGCTGTTACCAAAGGCAATGCGGACTGTCCCGAGATCCGAGATATCACTTATCAATTAACGAGAGCACACGGAAGCCCGAATGCATTGCTCTTCGTCCGGACTGTTCTGCCAAGCAAAAGGAGGGACCTGGACACGGTAATTTAGGGACCGGCTGTCCATGCTGGACTATTTGGGGAAGAACTTCTCCCAATGCGAAAGGAAGAAACGAAGGGTGGAGAAGACAGCTCAAAGGGCGAACGTGAAACGCGGCGTGGAGATCGCTACAACAAATGCAAAGCGGCAAGTCTTGTCTGTCCTCTTTCTCTTTTCCTACCATCTTTCTCTTTACTCTCTTCTTTGCTTTCTGTCTCAGTGGAACCGAAAGATCTCGTCGCGGCACCGCCTTAAAGTATTTACTGTCGTTCGCCGCCGCGATCTCCAGGTACCTTCTTACGGACCCCGAATTTGGGGTGAAATAATGGTTGCTCCCTGTCCTGCTTTCTCATTTGCACCAAAAGCCGTACGTATGTACTGATACGTATGTACACTCACGTTCGTCGTACTCGCGATTGTCGATCGCGCCTATCGGGCGCTGGAATCCGTGCCGTTAACTTAACCGTGATTGAAGAAGAATCGAGCTCTCACGTGAAACAGAAAAAATATAGAACCAATTAGGAATTTCCTATGGCGACTCTCTCAGCAGGAATATTTTGCAAAACCTTTATCGAGGGGTAAAGGTATAGAACTAGTTGATCACACACAATACGAATTTTTCAGGAGGGCGAAAAAAAATTTCGTAAAATCTAAGTCACAGAGCCGAGATAAAACAAAAGTCCACTCCTGGAAAATGTTGATTCTCCAGTTCTAGAAAATCTGTACCGCAACTCATCAATTGGAGTGTAGAAATTTTACCCTACGGTAGAACTTGCAGCTAGAGTAAAATTAGAAATTGTTTTTGAAATTGATTCTCTCATCTCCCACTGAATTAAAAGCTTTGACAGGAAATGAATGATCTAATCGAAGTTCGAGCGAGAAATATGAGAATATACTTTTTCGCATTTGAACATGGAAAGGGTTGGCACTTACTGTAGCTGCCTTTTTAATTAAAAGATGGCACAATGTCGAGTTCAGGCTGGAAAACTGTGTCAGAACAGAGAACAGAAACTCCTTTCTACTATGAAAGTTATAATTAAAAACATCACTCATCAGACAGAGCATGGATATCGTTAACTGACAAATTACTTGACCGCAACAGCTGCAACATGTCAGACTTAGGAGACGTCATTTTTGCAATTATTATATGTGTTTAGTTGAGGGTTTCCAAAAATATATTTCCTAGTTTCTTATGAGCAAAATAATCCCACGATTGTGGGTCTTTTGAATGATTTGAAGGGGCGATAAGGCAAGTATGTGGTATATAAACTTTAGAGTTAATTAGTCACGAAGAAAACGACGGAATAATCTATGAACAACCGGTATTTTGATCAGCGATATTGAGTGTTTGTGTAATATAGAAGTGCAAGAAAGGACACATCGAAAAAAAGGATTCGCACGCGAATTAAGAAACCGAGAGGAATTCTAACTCATCAATGGTGCGAACTATGGCTATAATTAATTAATTATGGGATAGGATGCTGATTCCTTTAACGAATTCTAATGTCCAAGATTTTCAAGGTATGATGTAATGGGAGAACAGAGAGCAAACTTGTTCTGGTTAAGTTGCTCAATAAAATATTTCGATACTAGATACTAAAGGGAACTATTGATACCAGAAAATAAATACTGCACTTTGTAAAACTTGGAAAACTATATTTCCTTGAGATGTTCTTTAGGATTGTGTTAATTTGAAGTCCGCAAACAGGAAATGGATGCTTTATGGCACATTAGGGTCAAAGAAGCCCATTTTCTTTAGAAAAAAATTTAGTAAATGTGGATACGACTCGAATCTGGCAACACTGTCTGGAATCACCTTGCCAGTTTTTCCCTTTCTCTGATACACGCAAAAGCGAGAAGGTAGCCTGGTTTAGTACGACAGTGCATCGACGAAGACGCTCTTCTGCTGGTCTTCGCCCCTTCGTCTTCGTCGTCTCCGATGCGTACACGCACTCCTGCGATTCCACGAGTGTCCTGAAGACCCGATCAGGTGGGGACTCCTTTCGAGTCTCTGTGATGGTGATATTTACGGTCCGATAGAATCAGCCTCGTACGACGTCGACGTTGTTTGAAAGGAGAAGCCAAAGGGAGCAGGCGGAGGAGGATGGGGGAGGGAGCAGAAGGGGGAGAAAGAGTGGACCGGCTTCACAGGTCCCAACCGTGTGTGTGCTCTGCGCTTTTTTTGCGACTTCAATTTGAATTGAAAAAGGCTGTGGACACGAGGACAATAGGTTGTGCCGCCGCCGCCATGGCCTCTCAGTTACTTCTCTCTCTACTTCTTTCAGAGCTGTTCCGTTCCCTGCCACGACCAGTACCACTTTCCACGCTTCTCTGTCCACCCAACCCTTTCAATTCTTTCGCCTCTTTGCCTTTCGATAACGCTGCTACTGTAGCAGTTGGACTCCTAGAGTAGTGTACTCTTTAGGGAATGCCCATAAATTACGTAACGCTGAAATCTCAAAATTTCGCGACTTGTCTGTCTGTCCATAACGCTACCGTAACAATTTTACTCTTCCCTGTCTCTAACGTTACGTAGCGCCTCTTAAAAGAAGTAGAAAATAGGTAAAAAAATATATAACTAGAGGGAACCTGTGAAGGACACCAAACATCGCGAACCCGCAGCCGCAAGTCGAATCC
Organism: Neuroterus valhalla; assembly: GCA_011762715.2. Classification (NCBI taxonomy): domain Eukaryota; kingdom Metazoa; phylum Arthropoda; class Insecta; order Hymenoptera; family Cynipidae; genus Neuroterus; species Neuroterus valhalla. The sequence goes on from WSXT02000018.1 coordinate 78,381, forward strand.
AAACTCGATTCCGATGGAAGCCAGTAGCAGCAGATAAATCATAAACAAGCCGCAACGTCTACAGATTCGCTTTTCTATTTTTTATGAGAAGTTAATGTAATTTATTATGATGTTATTTATAAAATTATAAATGAATGAATAGGTATCAGGTAACGGCGGAGAATAAGCTTGAGCCGAGTTGAGTTACGTTAATTACGTCACGTTTTGAAAATTCCTCTCTGTCACCCCGTAACGCTATCATAACAAAATTTTGGTAGTCAGTCTGTCTAATATAGCGTTACGTAATTTATGGACAGCCCCTTATCGTGCTCGGATTGAAGGGGGGGGGGGGGGATATCACATCTCCAGGAGAAAATTCATTTTCCATCTTTTCCCTATTTAATTGGATGCTTGTTTTTTGGATTTAGGCCCCACTCACTGACAGTGCTAAAAAATACATATCCTATCAAGATTGACGAGATTTTTTGGCAGTGTTTATCAAATACATGAAAAATAAATCATGGCGCTAGGAGTATCAAGAAAGATTATTAAAGCCTCTTCTCTCTTTCCTCAAAGCTACAACTTTCTTGTGATCCTCTGTTTTTCACAATGCAAAGATAAAAAAAGAGAAGTTGGGACGAGCAGAGGGTGCAATCGTCCTTTAGTTCTCTTCGGATGTAGAATTTGATATTACGTATGCATGACTGAAACGAAACCAGAGGGACCCTACCTTCTTTCGTTCATCCTTCGGCTCTTTCTCCACTGCAACTACTCAAGATATATACAGAGCGATTCTCTTAAAACAAGTCGTAAGAATTCCAGACTAAGCCAGAATTTTTACGACCACGGGGGAGGAATTCCAACAAGCTATCCCAAAAATTGAAATTACTAGAAATCGTACTATGATTTACGACTCTAGGCAGCAGTTAGAAGGATTTAATGCCTCAGAAAGTTTAATAAGATTGCCGAAATTGTTAACGTTGAGTAAGAGTTCAAAGTAAAGTGGCACAACACTTTATAGGTTTAACCTGAATCTACTAAAGAAGATATAACACCCATTGGATAAGGTTCCAGGAACACTAATATCAGACAAAGAAGAATTCGACCTTGGATTAGTTAAACTAGTTAGAAGAGTCCAGTTTTGACTTCGATTTACGATCCTACATCTTCATCGTAAATCAGAGTTCTAGGACGAGCCAAGATAGATCGATGATCTCTGATTCCCACCTGACTCGACCCTACCCGAACAAGCTACAATCGATGAAACCGAAGATTCAGAGCGTACTCACAGCGACCTGTCTATATACCAACTCGAAGCTGTAGCACTGTTTGGTACAACACGGTACCGCCGATTTTATTGCTAATAGGAATCCAATGGACCGGGCAACGAGGCACGTATGAGAGGGGGGGGGGGGGCGCAGGACCAAGTCTTCGATGCAATTTCCTCCCCTTAACGATCTTCCTGCCCTCTTTCCTGTCTCTATACGTTTCACGCAGATTTTTTCGCCTCATTACAACTTCGCGTGCAATTTCAAATTAGTTTTCAGCATATGTACTTTTTAAAAAATATCTGATTAAATTTATCAGGTTACAAAACATATTTCGTACGTGTTGCAACTAATGGTGATACCAATTGGTTCTAATCTATCTGATTGCGAAAGCTATTTTTTCTTGCCTCACAAGTTCAGCAGATTTCGTGGTTTTGTAGAAGGTCAACCTATGAGAGATATGTGGTTTTGTTTCCAATTAAACATGTCCTTAACTTTACCAACCACAGATTCGTAATTGGAGCAGCATTAACTCAGGTATTCTAAGAATCATTTGAGAGTATTTCTTGAATATCCCCAGCTCTTTTGCAATGATTCCTTTTAGAATCAGTGAGCGAGGCCTATTCAAACGTATTATCATTAGGAAGATAATTTAAATCTCACATTTACACACTTGTAAGCCATCCATCCCTCAGCAAAACGCATCGTGTGAGCAATTTCTGGAAGAACAATTTTCAAGCCATTTTGGATTTTCGTAGAATCTTCATGCGATCGGAACTACGAATCCTTCATGTCGTCTCTAATAAAAAGCGGCAAAAGTTGAAGCTGAGAAAAGTGTTCTCGGATAAAAATTATATTCGTAAATATGTCCCCTTTCGTTTGGATGTCGAAGCCTCCAAGCATTATGTTGAAGAGCCTGACAATTAATGCGCACTTTTAGGAGCGCCTAAAAATTTATAGCACGTTATTAAAGATTCGCTGCTTTCGACCAAGTCTCGCCATAATGACCTTTTATACTGCCCACTTCCGCCAGGGAGTTTCAACCGAGTAAATGGAGGAAGAGCTCGCGTCGCAATGTACTCGAGGAGTTTCTTTTGCACGGTATTCTCAGGAATATTCGTGGGAATGTTATTATAGAATAAGCAGTTGCGAGGCTTTCAAGTTTTTAGGTTAATAATGAAATATTAATTTCTTCTTCTATTTTGAGAGATTATTGCAAGAGCTTTGCTTCTTTTGTAATCATCAAATTAAAACTTGCCACTTTCGAGGAACAAACTTTACATCGGATATTTGACATTTCCCGGTTTTTTATCTGGTTTGCAAAAATATTTCCCGTGGATAAAAATTCAAACCCTGAACCATAAAAGTTTTTTTATTTTAAGTACCATAAATCAGGGGAAAGCGGCAAAACCTAATTCTGTGTCTGAAACGCGATAAGGTCATTTCACGTTTTTCAATTTGTAAACAAATCAATGAATTTTAAACTAGAGAAGATCACTTTTGAATCACCGTCTTGTCCACGAGCGCATTTCGAGGAAGGTGCGAGTTCAGGTGGAATGAGATTGAGGTTGCAGTGTACTTTGTCTTTATATGATATCCAGTCGTTAGCAACTTATTATTTCAATTGTGAAGAATCTCCATGCAATAGAAACAACATCAAATGAGAATAACATTTCATAAGATGCCGAAGTGATGTATCACAGTGGCCGCAGTTTATCAAATAATGGAACCTAAATTGACAAATTAAACTGGTTTTCCACGACAGAATATATTTTTATTTCCGAGAAAGCTATTAAAATTATTTCCGACTGAAATATCCATGAAGTGACACGAACGTGTCATAAAGGAGCCACACGAGCAGAGGTAGGTCGCGTTCTCTCTGTGTCACGTTTTGTTGTATGCATCACGTTGTGCGCATACGAATCACTTCATTTCTTTTTCAAGGTATGTGTGCATTCTAATTCCTCGTACGGAGCCGCTCGTAAAAGAAAGGACCAACGTCCTGGATAGAAGGTAGGGCTCTGATCGTCATACACGATGATATGATATCTGAAACGTCCCCAGTGACGCGCGGTTCTTTCACTCCTCGTAAAAACCCTCGTCATAAAAAAGCCTCCTCTTTGATGCAAACTGAAAATAAAAGTCGCCCAACCAGAAAACTGCAGTTTAATTCCGTTAACGACTCCGTCGAAGGAATTGGATATCGCTGTTATCGTCGGAGAATCGCGCTCATTATTGCACCATAAGAATAAAATCCCTGGGCTTCTGAAGTCACGGCATTACTTTCTTAAGAATGCAAAGCCTATAAAAATTATCAAAATGGGCACTTTTGTGAAAAGGAGTTCCAAGATTTGCAGACTTTAACCTTCGGAAAGATCTCCAAGTGCTGTCATACTGAAGGATAAGCTCAAATGAGACAGTTCCTATCACATAAACATTGGATTGTCAACACAAAGCCAGGAATTGCGACACCAAGCAGCTGAAGGTTCGGAAACACTTTGCAAATTGAAGTTTTGTGCTTTAATTTTCAGACTTTAATGTGTAGCCTTCGGCGTTGGAAATCCGTCGCCGTGGCAAGAATGGTCAAAGCCGACGGGTGGTGCAGCGAAGAAAATAATTTCGTGCGTCGAGCTGCAAAATTGGTCACGATGCCGACGGTGCAGCGTCCGTGTTCATGGTGATACAGTTCCAAGTTGGTGTGGATGCAAGTGGATGATGGTGGTGGTGCATGCGAACGAGGATCGCGTGCTTCGAGTCTGAAAACAGAAGCGACTCGGCAAGGCTGACAGCAAGCTCTGGTAAGAGGTCCGCCTGAAGAAGGCCAGAAGGAAGAGAGGGCCGGAGAGCCAGAAAGATAAAAAGAAGAAGTAAAATTCAAAGGAGCGAGAGAGTGCATAGAGGGAATCCAGGAGAATGAAGAGGAAGAAAAGTTGCCAGAGGCTTAACCTAATCAACATCTGTCTAGCTGCTCGACCTCCTCAATCCTCCTCTTGGGCGCTGTGCCCGGGCCACCAAGCTACGATCCACCGACTACTTAATTGCGAATAGATAGTTATCGACAACTAACATTTGTAACTCTTCTTTAGTAATTCAACATTTGTGAAAGCTGCTTTACTTCAGAGTGGAGTTTATGATCTGGTAAGGTACCAGAGCTGGAGGAGCATGGAGGATAAATGAACCTTGACTGTCTGAGAAACAGAACATTGGTTTCCCCCTTCAGCACCCAAATGAGGACAATTGTGATTGTTTGCAATACACAGATCTACATCTTCTAGAAACGCAGTAGTGAGGAGAGGAGTCTTGATGCTGTCAAAGTATCTTAGCTGTAAATGTAAGTGATGACGTCTGCATGACGATGAAAGAAGACGAATAAAGGACCCATTGTCCAACTTCATCTACGTTCGCCAAAGGTGTAATGATTTAATATCTCTCAGATGTCCCCATTTCTTTTTCATACGATCTCACTCTCAAGCAAAGGAGAGAGCGAATAAGTTGCAAAGAGAAAGAGAGAAAGAGCTGTCGAAGCTAGTCACCGCTGAAATTTCAGCCCAAACTTCGCCCTCATCGTAAAAAAAGACGCAGCCCGCGTGTCCACCCGCTTGCAACGTGAGATAGAGATGGCAAGGGCAGAAGCGACGGTGCATGGCAAGGTTTGCGCAAAAGAGTGAAAAAAGGAAGAAGAATGAAAGGAAGGCAGGCAGGAGGAAGAGGAGCAGTAGTAGAAGAAGGAAGCTGAAGGGACTAAAATGAGAGGGGTGAATGAAGGGGGTTGGGAGGGACCAGGCAGGACCAAAATGCGGGCCAAGGTGCAGGCGGCTGTTGATATCGAATTTATCAGGTATCAAGTTGCAACCGTTCATGCTTCGTCCTTAGCACGCATCGACCGTACCGCGGGCGTTTTGCCGCGCCAACGCGTTCCATCTCGATCAAGAGGGTTTCCCCTTCGATATACGCCGCGAGACTTCAATTCGATTTGACCTGGCTCCAGTGACAAGCCCAACTACAGTCTACGCTTCCAATTCACCTGCCCGTCCATCAGCAAGGCGTCGACCTGTGTCTCATTGCCGTCTTTAGAGTCTCTCCTCTGTCTCTCTACTCCTAGCCTCGGGCCAACCAATCGACTCCTCGGACCATTCACCTGCATTTCCCATTACTTATTTTCATCTTGTTTTGGCACAAAATCACGCCTATGGTTCGATCGCTATAGGCCTGAACCGGCTGAGTGACCTTGAATCAAAAATTTTGTTATTCTGCTGTGAGCGCATAGGGGTGCCTCTTTTGTACGCTTCTCGTCCTCTCTTTCCTAGCGCCTAATAGTGTCTCTTTTGTATCTCCCTTCTCCCTTCCTTCTTCTTCTTCTTGATTCAGTAGAATCGGACTCAATCCATTAAGGTGGAATCTAAACCATCAGAGAAACCCTACAGAAATTCCCATTGTCACCGGGATTAATAATTAAGAATATCCCAGTTCATTTTTTCTGTAGATCATTTGATATCAGAACCACCACTTGCACATTTTGAGAAATATGCAGGTTCCGTAAGTAAGGAAGTTCGCTGCGGGGAATAAATAACGAGTTTTAGTGGCATTGTATCACGTGACCATGGCACTGCCTATCGGTAAACAATGTATCATTCCTCTTAGCATTTAGCTGGTGAGCGAATATCAAGATCGGCCGTCCCGGTAAATAATCAGATACGAGATGCCCGAAAATTCTGCGCCTGCCGGGGCATTGCGAGTCCGCGAAATCGAACGGATGCATACTTATATCCGCGTTCTGCCGTTTACACACCAATGCACTCAAAATCATACATATGCATAAGGATCTCCGGCGATAAGCAACTGGGCGCACATAAATGTGTTTTTAATTGTAAATAACTGGCTTACGGATTTACTTCACCTGTTATAATTTACAGATTCAAGTCTCACGACGAAACGAATTCAGAGAGACAGGGTTTCAATATTCAAATTTATCATGTCTGATATAATATGGAGGATTTCTATGAGAAATGGAATTCAATAGAGTCCGTGGAAGATGAGATATCATTAGTTGACAAATAAAGATAAGAGCGAAAAAGTTAGGGGAAAGAAGGACATAAAGATACGAAAGGACGTTTAAATCGCAGACCTCAGCTAATCACCAAGAGTCTTTATCCGTAGCATTTATGTGAATTTAATTTGCCAACTCGAGGGAGGAAGGGACTGAACTGAAGATAAAAAAAAGTAAAAGAGAGAAATTGGTTTCTTTTAAAATTCGCGCGTTGGCTTATCGACATTATAAGATCTGAAGGCTGCAAAGTAAATAAGAGGCTCGCGAACTCACGAACTTAACTAAACCGCTAATCCAGCGTGGTATGAGTGTGAAATAAATGAAGGGAGAGGAAAGAGAAAGAGAGGCTAAAAACGGGTAATGAATGAACGTGGGCGCAGGTCGACGAATTTTAGACTGTTTCCAGCTTTCATCGCCAAGGATTTTGATACTTTTTCAAAGGAATAATAGAAATAAAATTTGTCCAATTCCTGGAGTTGTCATCTCCACTTGTTTTGAAACGCTTTGGTCATACAGACTTGAATAATCTTAGTCCTAAACATACCAAATTTAAAATTAGTTTTCACAATTTTTAAATCAAGAATTGATTTAAAAAATTTTTGAGGCTTTCAATTTGACAAATCGCTGAAGCGGAGGGGGGAGGTAAGAGTAGGCTCAAAATAAAAATTATAGTATGGTTTTATTTCGTTGACACTCTTCTGCAATTCCTCAAAAACTTGGCACGTTAAGATCAAGCCCTAAAATATGACTCCAATATTTTAGTAATGCAAAATTTCCCCGTGTTAATTCAATTAGATTTTGAAGTGGCCAGTAGCCAGTGTTAAAATTGGAATTTCGACAAAAAAAATTGCGGATTTTGTGTCTCAGGAAATGGAAACTTTGGGGTTAGGGCGAAGGGGGGGGGGGCATCAATAGTTAACCACTTAAATATCATAGAAGTAATCTACCCACTTTTAACTGGAATATTTGTTTATACTCTCTCCCTGTTACGGGTTTGAAAGCTTCGGCATAACCTTCTCTCTATTCCTATGCACACCTCACCATTAACTCAGGGGTAGGGGGACCTACAGTTTAAGGTGGGTTCCGAAACACCAAGAGCAACAGCTAGATGGAGAGGGTCCAAAGCTCATGCCTTAGCCCCCAAGACAAACTGACCACTGTCACCCACTTTCAAATATTAACCACAATTTCTTTGGCTGATTTAACCTCATACATTAAGAAGCTTGATCTAAAATAAATTTTTCATACTTATTTCCTTATGTAACATTTTATGTCTAAAACGAGAATTTGAAGGGTAGTAACACTACTAAGGAATGGTTTACTTAAATAGAATAATTTCTGCAAAGGCAAATTTGATTTTCCAGTAACAGTACCAGAAGCTGAGAACACATATGTTCCAAAATCACCCCCATAGCCGAAGGGCAATCGATCTTCGCAGCAGGAACCTCATTGAAAACGGGATCAGGAATTCCTGAGCGTTGGAGATATGTTATTGATGTTCAAGGGAACATCGATCTCCGAAGAAGCGAGGGCGTCGACGCGTTCTCCACCCGGTGCGGGACGCCTCCGTGGGTCGTTCTCCAACGGCCTCACGACAATATTGAATAAATAGCTGTGCTCACCAAGCCACGTCAGTCGCGAGATGAAAAGAGGTTTCATTGGAGGCGACAGCGGCAGCAGACGCTTCACTGAGAAATGACAACACGATCACTGACACTTCCCTTGCTTGGTCTGCCTCCCCCATCACCCTGATAGACCTTTTTCCGTCTCTCTCACACCACATGTCACTCTTTCCTCTCATTCTCTCTTTCCCTTCTTCATGAGCTCTTACGTATGGGCTCGAAGCTTATTACCAGCTATATAGGAAAGGTGTTCTCGTGGTGAGCCAGGCCACTTACCGGGATTGTTTAGCAGCGTTTACGCATCGATTGCTGACAGGGGGGTCGCTCCCTGGTACGCATTATGCACTATGTAAGACCTTGCATGAATGCGATTCGATGAGCGTGTATCACACTCATCTGCGTGGCGAAAATGCAAACTGTAAGATCTGGGGAGTTGAGGCGAACTGGGAGTACCTAATTTGAAGGGGACCAAGATAAGAAAAATCGAGAGGCAATATTTCCTCGTTCCAACATTGTTGCATACCCGGAGGAAGCTCATATCTTCCTTCTGGAGATTTCAAAAGTAAGCGCGAGAGCCGAGATCGATGTCAAGATTGTATACATTGTAGGTTCTGGAACCCGTTCCCTAATTTTGGTCAGGAAATTATTCATCTACGCTCACTGATTTCATCCTCTTGTCCGTTTGAAAAACGATGCCTTTGGTGTATGATTTCAGTCTTACCTGCAACACAAAAAGGATAAAATAATTAGCACTTTTCCATTACTGGCTTGGTATGAGTTATTGACCAGTAGTTTCCCAACTCGGAGTATTTTAGGCAATTTAATTCAATACATGTTCCCCAGCTATCCATAATATATCTTATGTCTAATACTCCAATGCATAGAACTATCCACGTAAAAGAGAGAAAGTCGTATAAATCACGCTTGGCAAATTTGTGTTCCGTGTGACTGTGGATTGCTGGTTTACCATCTATAAATAAAAAACCTCTATGTAATGAAATATAAATTATTTTATTACATCGGATTCAATCGCCTAACGGAATTTATACAATGATTTATGAACATGCATTTGCGTACTCGGAAGACTACAAGCAATATTAGACATGAGATGGCTAACTAATTTTCGATATATCTTCCTTAGGATAGGCGTTGGCACGTATCTAGCACCGATAGTCAATCTGAGCAGCTTCCAGGTAATGATAGATCGCTGCTAGAAGAAGGCATTCTAGGAGGTCCTTGTCGACGACAATGTCGCGCTATTAGCCCAGTGGGCGACTACGAACATCAAACGGCCGCCCGTCGTCGAAATTATTATTACCGTGTCGTTACACGATTACTGACCAACGCAACGGTTTTCAGCTGTATGCAATGCACTCTCAAGATTAGGTCGTACCCGAGTCCTGTGGCATAAGCCACTGTGGCACACGCAATACGTCCGACTACAACTTAATGCGAACGACAATCTCATCTTTCGGCCAGGAACGCAAAAAGGAGAGGAACCCAACGAGAGGAAACGAGAGAGATGGAGAAACAGAGACAATAAGACACGACGAACAAAAATAAGTCTCATCTGGCTTTTGAATCTTCCCACCACCTGTAATAAGGCCGACGACCCTACTCTCACAAAAGGTGTACTTAATGCCCCTTATTTTTCTCCAAATTCAATGGGTTTAGGTTTGTTAGCTTGATTGATAATAATTTTTTTCGACAGAACAGGTTGAGTATTGATAAGGCTCGTAACCGGTACTTTAATAGACTTTATTCAGAATCCTTAGGATTTCCTAAGACCTAATGAGACTTTTTTTGACTCGATGATTAAAATAGGTGTTGCACCATATCTATCTACCCATTTGGCATTTGTGCCAAATGGGGTCGTCGAACGGTCTTCCAGCGATGTGGGTGGTTGCAAACAGGCCAGACAAATTACACTTCGTTTAATACGACAATATGCTATCAACTTTGGTCTACACACCGACAGTTACTATTCCATGCACCTCCCAGCCTCCTGCAGTGTTGTTGTATTCCATGCGGTGAGTTGGTGGGTTGCTTGGGTAACTTGTACCCCATGTATTCGCGGACGATGTGCGATTGCGGTTGCGCACCTATTCTACGTCTCCATAAGTATAATTTAATCCCTTAAAGTATTTGTTACACAGTAATTCCATGTAGCGTCAAATAGCATAGTCATGGACCACACGTTAACACAGATGTATAACCAAAAAACTGTTCTATATGATACTACAAATCGCTATTAAATTTCAACAACCACGTCTTCGAAGAGAACTGAAGCTGAACGTAATAATACGACTCTTTCCTCGCTTCAACTGCTCCAAGGAAGTAGATACCGATTCCGATATGTTTGAAAGCATCGACTATATAGTATTACAAGCTCACTATGCCTGTAGATATAATGAAGAAAGATCGACGTACTCAAGGTGCCTATCATACACCAGCGTTGAATGACCCCATCTTGCATTACCCCCTTGGATAAGTGTCTTCAAGTTATTACCAGGAATTAAAATACTCTTCAATCAAACTGGAATGAAAAGAGAGAATAGAAGTCAAATTTCGGCTTGGGTTAAAAGTTTGATAAGCGTAGAAAACTGAAGCAAGACATGGAAGAGATATAAAAGATGGAATAAGAAGACTTGAGGAAGAGGCTAGAGTGAAAAAAAAGAACAAGGAGACCTCATGCAGGGAGAGCACATTACTTTGCAGGAGGCTGCGTAAGGTTCCATTCTTCTGAACTCTCCATCATATGGTTACTCCACTGGTGCTTCAGTTCAGAGTCTCTCAACTATGTTTTCACTGCACTGCGATTATGTTAAGAATGTTAAGAGAGCAAGAAATTTCTAAACATTGTTCTGGTACGAACTTTAGTTATGCTAAAGAATTAAAAAAAGTATCTTAAAATAGAGAGTACTTTCGGATGGAAGTTTAGAGATGGTACACTCTACCAACACCACAAATAGAGTTAGAACTTTTGAAAATGATGCTAGCCTCATAAATCAGACTGGTAATTTATTTTTCAACTGGGGGATCGATCTAAGAAATTAATGCTAAGAATATGAGATGTAAGAATGTTAGATCCTCGAATCAAAGTTCCGCGCACGAGTGACAACTCGAAGCATTCCTCCGCGGCCAAAAGTGGTTTGTGCTACTGCTGCTGCTTCTTCTTACATTATTTTTCTTTGCTTTTTCTTCTTCCTGTCCTGTCGTGGAATCGAATGCGCCTTAGCTCGCAACCGTGACCCATTACATTTCGGCAGCACGGCAATGAGAAGGCAAAGGGCAAGAATGAAAAGAGAGAGATCAAGAAGATCGTAATGCCTAACCCGTTCGAGAATATACTTTGGATGAAGTCTAAATAAAAATCGCATTAAAAAATAATTAGTTCAAGGATGAACAGGACCAAAAAACAAACTGTCCCTTGAGGTGATATTTTATCATCGTGAGTCTTAGCATTAAAAGCTGATTGAATTTAAAGTAGGGAGGTCTTCCACCTCCGGTTGGACCTACCACCTTTCTTTTACACCACCTCCTTGAGGCCTGTGGTTTAAATGCGTGAACAATGCGGCTAACCTCACCACGGGTCATAGAAGATGACTGCGCACATGTAAGTGCACATACACGCTTGGCAAATTACTTGACCGAGGTTACTCAAAAGAATTCGCACATCTCTCGTAAGAAGGCTCTCGCCTTGAACCTTCTCCGCCAAGAGCTGTCACAAAACTCTGTAGTGCTATTTATCAACCTTTGCGAATTCAGACTACCTACTGCGGTCGGAAAGATGTTTTGATTGGTAGAATGTGAATATAAAATTCACGTGTTTGAGATTAAAGAATACTCATTATTGGTTCGGAATGTAAGCAAGTTAATCAGATGTTTCTCAAAGAGTTTCAGAACTTTAACGGTATCTCTTTCTCTAGTAGCCTTATTCTGGGCCCCGTTCTGATATTTATATATTCTCACACCGTTTTCACAAAGATTAGGGTATTATGGACAAGTTTGCGATGAGGGGGCGGCATAATTCTTATTCTCGGAGAAAGGTACAAATATTGGTATGTAAAAGGGCGCAGGAGGTCGAATCTATTATTGAGCATGGTAACGAAGACGCAGGCGATGACTTAGCGATCTTCTGGACACGGTAGAGGCGTTTCAGTTTCTCCGGGGGGTACATGAGATATAGAGGGACTATGCCAAGTGACTCAGATTAATAGTATAACGTTGGGGTATGCTTTCAAAAATATGCATTCTATGGCCCATGTACGTTGCTTATCACGAAATATCCGAAGTGCATTTTTCTTTTCAAAACAATGTTCTTGTGGTTTAAATTTCACCTTGTGCAGGAGAACCTTCCTGTCACCAATTTAGGTATAGCCCAGTCAGTGAAGAGCGGTGTTGCGAGATCGAATCGAGAAATAGAAAAACAATAATAAGTGAAGCCTTACAACCTTACAAGACTCATTGTTCAACCAACAATCGAAAATGTAAAGAACCAGTTCCTTTAGAAGAGACCAGCAACTATACCAAAGGCGACTTTGGTACCGCGATTCCCGTAGTAGACTAATAAAGAAGATTGTCGATTGTATCACATTGGAGACATAGTGGACTGACAATTTCACTGGTCCAGACGGCAGAGTTCACCAAGCATGTAACGAACTGCCAAAGATTCGAGGTTTTGATACCGTACATTTTGGTAAATGCAACAGCCCGTTTGGTTAGTCTGCCACAGGGAAGCCTTGCTGTCTCGTTATCCAGGACAAAGACGAAGACGGGACATCTGTTCAGCCAAAATCTTAAGGTCTTCCAGAATGGTTTGGAGACTCGACTTTGGATAGGTCCCGTTAGCGTTCCTTCAGGAGAGATACGATCGGTCGTCAGGGTACTTGCTGCGTCTCCACTTTTCCCTTTCCTCTTTCGTCCTCCATTTTTGGTTGCAGTTTGTTCAGATTTTGCCAAGGCCTTTCTGGAGATTCCAAATCATTCAATCTGAGGTGAATAATTAAGAAAATATATTGGTTTGCAACAAACGAGAAACGGCATAGATGTATGAGACACTGACTTTAAGTTTGTCGTCAGCGACATTCGCATGCAAATTCAGTAAATAGTCGTACGAGCACGTAGTTGGGAATAATAGCGGCTGGAGCGCTCGTATGCCAGTAGGTGTACAAGAAACACATTCCTATATAAAACATGCTATAGGTTCTTAGATAATTATCTGCGTCCGAGCTTGGAAGACGCCTCTTTGGTGCCTGCCGTCTCTCCGTAAGACGGTAAATTTTACAGTAAAGGCCATAAATGCGAATGAATTTAGTCCCACAACGTTTACATTAGATGGCCTATTTGCAAAATTTTCGCCTCGTCAGCTGCCAAGAATTTACTTCTGCTGGGAATTTTCTACTCAGACGCGAAAAACAGAGTCGCTACTTCAGGTAAAATCTTATCCAAACTTCTTTTCCGACTTATGAATTATGAGCGACAGATAGAGATAGGCCTTAGACTTATACTTGAGATTTGAAGTATAATCAGCGACGATCGTTTGTATTGACACCTGGAGTAGTCGGAAATTATATGAGAAGAAAACCAGCTATCTCAGCTAGGTGGTTCGTGTGGGTAGCATCGTAATAAGAGCATAAAGACTCTTATCGCACAGCGGGTGAAGTGGCAGTGAGAATGAGAAACGGTAGGAGGGGAGCCATTTGCACACAGTCGTTTGGCTAATTTCACTTTCAAGAGTGCAATACGCGCCTGGGTGCGTTCTCATTATTTATCTGCAATTAAGAATCTGGAGGTGCGGTGGTGGGGCACCTCATACTATTCGGTTCCTTGGAACCTCACAAAGATCGGTACACAGGGTGCTGGCAATTAGGGTGGTCTCTCTCGGCCGCAGAGAAACTAAGAGAGACGACTTCTCTCCTCTTTTTTACGGTGAGCTCTAGTCGTGTCCCTCGCCATCCCGAACCTCTTCTCCCCGTTCTGCACTCCCCACCCACGACCGTATCAGCAGCGACTATGCGTTGCCGATGCTCTCACCGCGTAGCTCGTTTAATGTCAAAAACATTGCGATTTTATCATCCCTTTCAATTAACTTAACAATATGCCAGATACACAACAAGAGATAGGCAATAGTTTTGCATTCGCAAGTGCTGCAGCGCGTGGCAGCCTAATGACGGCTCGTAACCGCTTCGGGAAAGTTTTGTCTCGCACAAGCAACCAAGAGCCTCTGCACCGGAATGACGACGCTCTCCTCTGTTATTGAAACGAATATGCTTTTTGGTGCATGTAATTCTGATTCTGATGTCACGGCCGTTAGATTCAAAGGCCATTGGCCCTATTCGTACATTTTGCTTTGCTTTATGAGAAGCAAATGTCATCAGCTGATAGTTTTGACGAAACTTAGTTAAAAAACCGAATGCCACTCTAACAGCTGAGATATCTGATACATTATTGGATTAACTAGCCGGTGTCACTTCAAAATATTATGAAGACATGTATATTTGTAATTGATCTTCTATGATGGCTTTGGATAGGCAAAAGTGTCAGCATCAACGTCTTGATTGACTTAGTGTCCAGCATGTCGACCTGATGAGTTAGAGCTTGTGGTGATTGCGTAAAGATGATGAATGCGAAGGCGCGTTTGCAGCATACGCGCGTATGCGTGAACCAAGTCATGAAGAAGTGTATAACGTTACCCGGAGTTAATAAACCCAGGGGTCGAGCCCTGGACCGCATCTCTCCTCTTCTTCATCCACTGCTTTATCTCCTCCGCCGCCCTACCGCCCCGTACTCTCATCTACGGACACCGACCACAGACCTCATCTCTCTTTCCTTCTCTCTCCTTCACCCGGGGATTCGAGACTGCAGACACCGCCAGACCGGACACCCGCAAATTATTTTCTCTCTCAGAAGAACTCATCCCGCAGGGCCGCCACCATTTCCGCACCCCTCTTCATCGCGATCCACCTTTCCCCACTTCCTCAACCTTCACTATGCCTTCTCAGCCCTCCCTGCTCGCTACACGTATAGGAAAAGATGATTTAACGTCCATCATCGAATTGAAAACGGGGAAAAGAGCACCTTTGTGATTCTACCAAAAAAATTAACCAAGACGCCCACGGAATATACTGATCATTCATGTACAAAAAGCTTCCATTATACAGTGTTCTACTATTCTGCATTTTTGTTTTTGATTGTATGCTGGGTTCTATCATAATCCTTCCAGTTCCATTGACCTTCCATTTACCGACTACCACCGATTACTCACGGTCAAGCTAAGAATGATTCAAACTTCTCTCATCTCAACCCATGATTTCTGAGCGGCAAATAACATCCATTTTAATGCCATTTCTAATTAGACATGAAGCATTTTGATTAAAGAATTGATTAATGCTGCAAGTAGCGCGCACTGAACAATTGCAAATCAGGTGAGTGGGCTACGTCTAGGATCATTTCACCGAGCTCTAGTATACATACTATCACGAATACTTTGCCTGTAATTCAGTCCTATCATATTAACATATTCAATAATCAGAACTAGTAACGTAACCTCCTCATATAAGTGGAAATAAGAAAACATCTATGAATATACATGGGCGTCACTATGTCCGCATATACTTTGCATAATAGCATTGCGCATGCATAAAACTCGATATTGCACACCTGTTGTGTGTGTTGCGGTTATGCAATAGAGCCAACTGGCACTCTATTTTGCTTTGACACTTTCATCTTTGATTGCCCTTTATTGGAAAAAAGCATCCCATAAATCAGTGCACGTGTTACACACAGAAAATATGTAGAACCAGGTATCGGTGCCATGATATAGAAAGCTGTAATCTCTGAGCAAATGAAACCGACTGTTAACTTTATCCTTCTAGCGCTAAAATGCTATTAAATTGACATGTCTTATCAATATACAAGGAGGTCGAAATTCACCGCTGTCAGGTCTAGTTCTAACGCTCTCGAGAAAAACGGGTTTGAAAGTTTTACTAAACATATTAAACTTGACGTGTATGCAACAATGTTTTATATCTTCTGTTGGAATTGTCATAAACTCTTCCAGCCTAAGCGGATACATATTTAGTAAATTATAACCTGACATGCTGAATAATGCTTATTTATCAGGTAGAATGTTCTCTATAAATGGATTAAGAATAAAAGCAAAGCTGAACATGCTTTACTAACTTTGTAAAAGCAAACATACTTAGTTCACTGATGAAACTCATATCATTTCGGGAGCTTTACTATAGGATGTCCAATGCGGGACTTCTACTACAGACTAGAGTTGCAGTTCAATTATGCAAGTCAGTTTTTGGCATCCGTCAGAGGAAGAAGTATCAAGGTCAGCATGATGGCTACCTTCATCATCTGCTTATTGTAACAATCCTTCACTTTGTTCTTTGTAATCTGCAATTACTTCTATCCTTTTGAATCTCAAAACATTTGCATCCATTGTATACCACTTATCCCTTACCCTTTACTGTTCTCCACTCATCCACTTAAATCCTTTATCTCTTGAGAATTGAAAATAATTCAAACGGATAAGCGGTCCCACCCATTTACTTAAAGACTTGAATATGCTGTGAAATAATCGGCAGCACGTAACATAGAGGGCGCAATCGGTGCTGCGTGGTTGCGGACGCGAAACAACGTATTCTCTCACGCGCTTACGCAAGTTCTCCGCTAATCGAGGAATCTGATCTTGCAGCATTCTAAGTCAGCTAAACACTCTAGTGTTACAGACGTTTTGATGGTCCGTCTAGCAGAAATGAGCAAAAGCTTGAGGCGCGCGGCGCTTGCACCTCACGGACAATTTAACGCGATTACGTTATGCGATTCTAAGTGGCTCCCGCAAGCGAAAGATCGTTTTACGCCGCCAACAATAAGCACAACCACACACAGTTTACTCTAGTTGTTTCTCAGTGTTTTCCCTTTTCTTATACCTGGGCGGCAATTTAAAACAAATGAATATTGAAGTGTAATGAGAATGAATACTGAATGGAATTCTAATGTAGAAGGTTTGGCGAGGTGGTTTTACTTCCGAGAGGCCCACCACCGAATGCGGGACTACATGCACATTTCATTTGGGACAAATGAAGGCTATTAGGCTGCTCGCGTTGTGACTATATTTTTCCTCGCTTTGATACCTGCGACATTTATTCGTCGTTAAAGAGGATTTATCGTTGTCTCAGGCGCGTTCTCTCGCACGCCTCTCGACCTATGTAAGTCTTTTCTCGCGCCGCATTCGTACCCACATACACGAACCCCTCACCATATGTTCTCACGTATAGATAATTGCTGTAAATTTTAAGCGTCGCATTTTATCTCGAGTATTAATTGAATCGGGTCTTTTGCGTACCGCCAAAGATTCGCTTCTGTCTGCGCGTAATATCCTGCCGCGCTCGATGACAGGGTGGATGAAACTGTGTGATCAGACATAATGAATTTACACATCATTCAAGAAACAATGCTCGCATCAGAAATCATCGTTCTCGGAAAATCTTGAGCGTCACGAAAATAAATAAAGATATATTCATTAATTGGGCTTGATTTCTCTCTTGAAACACTTTGCGGTGGATGCGTACATTACGCATGTACCAACGAACCTTCAGTACATTACCTCTACGCTTGTAACTGCAACCTTTAAGATCCACGATAAAAATTGTGAGCAACCAATAAATCACGCTCTATCACTTTAACTCTCTGTGCGGTTGCTCGTCCCATCGACCAAGAATGATCTCCCCGCAAATTCTCAAGCCAACCACAATTTAAGAATGTCGTCTTGTTTACATGAAATAGTTGTGCATTAAAATATATTAATGCGTAAAATTCCAGTATTTTGTAGAGGATGATGCAAAAAGCATTTGCAGATATGCGTGGACGGGTGGAGAAGAGAAACGGATAAGGGAGGAGAAAATGAGCACTGGGGGTCTTTGGAACCCCCGCGGCGAGGAGCTATCGCGGTTACATGCATTTTTCTGAAGTAATAACTTGTAACGCCTAGAGAGAGGAAGAAGGAATTATGAAGAGGGCAGCAAAAGGGAAAGAGAGAGATGCGATTGATAGATCGTCCAACATTCGATTTTCCCTGTAGGAGGCTCGCACGTACAACTCGTTGCGCGCGTGCAATTTGCTTCCCGTGCTAAGACACGACTATTCGCGAGTTAACGGCGATCTATGAGCACGATCGATTCTAGGAATTTTGATTTTCCCCCATCCAATTGCAGAAAGTGCGTGTGAATATTTCTTGAATTTACGCGTGACGATTAATTACGAGGTAATGAAAACTTCGTGCTAAACTTTCTTCGGATTCAAATTAGTTATTCATCCATTGAATGCAAATAAAGTCGTTAGAAGAGAATTCTTAGTATGCAGAAGATGATTAATAAAGCAACTTTTCCTAATGATTATTCGTTCATCATTATTTTATCGTATCCCGGATTAAATGATGCGATCAAAAAATCAGCTGATTTGAAAAGCCGTCACCATTGTTGTAGCCACGTGAGCGAACACATGTACAGCGGCACAGAAACAGGTGGTGACTAAAGAATTTATACAATCATTTAGTAATTAAAGCGTTTATCGAATCCTGATCGGAAGGCTCGCTCGTTAAAGTGGCGCGGCCATAATCGTACCTTTACTGGTACAACCGGTGAAGTGTAACGATTAAGAATGAGTGCGACGAAGATATTTCGGGGTGACGCGATGAAATATCCGTGGAACGCGGTGGTAAAAACGCGTCGACTCGAGACTCGCCCTTCGCACAATTGCTGCGGGCTTTTGAAACGCGTCTTAGGGCCCCTGATCTTCACGAAAGTGTTTACCTGTCCCTAGCCAACTTGTGTACAGAGGGGTGATGTTCGCACACCGATAAATGCACCAGGTTGTCACAGAACCAATCTTTCCAGAGAAAAACAATTCGTAAAATTTTACCAGTTTGATAGAGGAAAATAACATTAATCTTGAATATACAGGGGGAAAAGTTAATTGAATCTGACCAAATGCTGGCTGGAGTAGTAGCAATGGAAATCAGATGAAAGAGACAGTGAAAAGTATAAAGAAAGAGCAAGTTGGAATTGACAACAGATAGGAACAAGCTAAGAAAGAAGAATAACAACCATATCAGTAATACATGTGAAGACAAACGAGGAAGATAGTGGACAAGGTAAAGTGAACATAGAAAAGGATAGATAAAGTGAACGAGAGGAGAAGCGATGTGCAGTGCTTTGAATGGAGTCGGGGAGAAGTGGAATGTAATTGCACCAGTTTTTCTCGCTTCCAACAGGGCTTTGTGTAAACATGAACTTGCTCTAATTAAAGCAAATCAAAACACAGTCCTCGCACCAGAGAGTAGCAAACAAATCGACCCAACGTTCTCTCTTGCCAGCTAGCATGACTAGTTGCAAGTTATACCCGCTGCAACCTACCTACGAACCTACCTACATGACAGACACGGTTGGTTGGCACACATTAATAATCAGCACACGTTCCCCTCCACATTTTCTCGCAGCTTCAGTATCGATTGCATTCGGACGAGATAGATCCAAGGCTGGATCTACTAATTGCATCAGCATACCAGTTTAATGCCGTATCAAACTGCACCTGTGGACTACTACTGGGACTACTCAGGACGAGGTGAAATTTTTCGAAATTTTATTATTAACCCCTTGATATTGTTTTTTTATCTGTAATAAGATTATAAGTACAATTTGGAAAATGAGTATCCAGAGATAAAAGTAGGAAAGGCGATGATTGTAAAGCTGTTAGACAACATCAGATAGATAGAGCTCACCAGTATAGTCGCAGCGCTGTATAGTGTATAGCATTAGAGAACATCTAGGAGAAGCTGATGTTACTCGATAGCTTACGTTAGCTGTCAGTCTTTCGCGATGAATAATTTATTATCTTCCTCCCAATGAGTATATTTGTCTTCTTGTGGCATTTATTGTTTTTCCTCAATAGGCCTCTCTTGTCTCTTCATTTTTCCTGTCACTCTTCACCCTTTTTTGCTAATCGTGTAAAATCGTTGAAACTAATAGTATTAACTTACAAGTCTTTCTAAAAAAAGGCACAACAAAAAGACATCGTTTATAACTCTTACAATTCCAGTAATCTCTAAATCTCATTATCCTTGTACAAACATTTAATCTATTGTAACTTAAGAAACCAGTTTTATATTAATTACGTGCATAAATATTTATGGGGTTTGAATGAAGACTTTAGATACGAAGATTATTAGATTGTTTTCATACGTTCAAATTTGAGATACTGCAAATGGAAATGAATACATTCGGGAAGTTCTTTCTCTCAGTCACCTACGCAAGTGGAGGCTCTGTTGTTGGTCTTGAAAGAAAAAAATACAGATTGTAATAATCGTCTGGGTTGAATCCCACTCTCGTTGGTTCGCCTCCGTCGCAATTATCGATACGATCGCGTCGCGTTGTGCAGTCGCTTCTCGTTCAGTCGACGACAGAAGAGGGCCGATATCGTCCCAGAAATCACGGCACTCAATGTCCCCAACTGCTAACTTTTGGTCCTGCGGCAATGCCAGTCCAATTTGAAATACGCGAATGAGATAATCGTCCCTCTCTCTCCTTTCGCGGCCAATTCTTCATGAGAGTACAAGCCCCAAAAGTACATCAGATTCTAATCTCCTTCGGATTTGGCTGGTGTTTTCGGTCGGGTCAACATAAAAATTCTCTTTACCTGCGGAAAAATGTCTTTTCCGTACCGGTTTGGGGAGATAAGTTCGAAAACGTATTGCCTACACGGTTTGTTTATCGAGAAGCCATGCACTAGTGTTCACAGATCTCCAAGGACTTCTCTCCTGTCAGCACAAGATTGATGGTAGAAACGAGTCATTATCGCACGCGTAATGGTTAACCTCTCTCATTTCTTCTACGCTCCATCCTCGGAAATTCTGACGTAACCCTATGCTTCTATAGTTCAAATTTTATTTTATCATCCCGTGAAAGATTTTGCAGAATAAAATAGTGGTACTCACATAAGAAAGAGGGAACACTTTTGGTGTGGTCTTTTTATATCCTCACATCTTTAGAAATCACCTGGCCGCAGTTAAGACCTTAAGATTTTTACTGTAGGCACATTAATGCCTCTTTTCAAACCGACTCTTCAACAACAGCATACCGTTGACCAACTAGCATATGAAGCAACTCGGGAAGTAAAATCTCCATGAACGCCAGGAGGCTTTTGGACGAAAAGAGTCAAATTGCAGGGTGCACACGCGCACTTTCGCGAGTCTTTTCAGCTTCTAGTCATAGAGAGTGCGACGTACCCAGAGGCTTAAAATGGTCCTTATAGCGTGAGTCAGTTTCTGTCTTTTGCTTTCTCCTCTTCCTATCATCATAGTACTCAACTTCTTTCTCCTTCCCTCGCGCGCGCCACACGAGTTATGCACCTCAGGTGCATAGGGTTCTCAGTAAACCGGAATGCAGATAACTATAGACTACGCGTCTCGTGCTTTCATTTGTACTATTTTTTGATCGGCCATTGCCGTTCATATACCAGTATCCTGCCATCAAGAAATTCACTTTCTAAACTACTGACGTCCCTCAAACTGAAAGGCGGTCTGACATCAAAACGGGGTAAGAGTTCAAAAAAAGGAGATACGAGATGTGAAAAAAAGGAATAGATAAAAATGTGCAACAAAAAGAGGACGAGACTAGTAGCAGATTATCTATTTATGGACACGATATGACAAGCGTATCATAGTAAATCAACAAAGTAAGTCTTATTCAGGTTATGAAGCTGACAGGACGACTACCTATGCTATCTGAATGATGTCAGTAGAGTTACCTCGAGAGTAACGCAGCAGATATTGACAACCATTCAAAAAGTAGGACAGTAAGAATTTTATGAATAGGGTATATCGTAAAAGAATAGGGTAGGAACAGGTAGAGATTTCTTGTTAGAACAATCAAGCAATATTAGGAATAGAAAAATCAAACTGGAAATAGCTGAGGAACTCGAAAACTCACAAAATTTATAATGAAACTTCCCAACAGAACTCACAAAATTCCTTTAAGATCGCGACTACTGAAAACGCTCTACTTCAGATTTGAGTAGGTCACCTGGTGCACCCCCTAAGGCAGGGAAAGATAAACGCGTCGTTTATATGCTGCAGCACGTATAGTTAAACAGAAGAAAGAAAGAGTCTCGCCTCGTTACAGGAGATAATAATCCTAACACTCGGAAAATTCCAGCCGACATTCTCGAACTCTCGTTAACGCCTCTATATAGTAAAGCCAAGAAAAAACCCCATGAACCTCTTCCAGTCTATAATACCGAGCGCAATATAATATAATTGTCGAGACACCACTTTAGATTTCACGAATACTAAAATTTCCATATTTCCTTTGTGAAAGGGACTTTGCCAAACTTCACATTGTATGCAGTTTGTACACATGCGATTACTTTGAAGCGAACGTATGCTCTTGGGAGTGGACTCTTAACTATGCATTTGCTGAATAAGCAAAAACCAGACTGCTCGAGGGGCAAGATTTGCGCGAACATATTTTACTTCGTCGAGAGCCCTGAACCATGTGTCCCGTTTGCTCTGCTGATAGAGGGGCAGAGCAGAATATGCGAAACAAGGAAGATAATGTAAAAATGAGAAAAAGCGAAGAAGTATGGACAAGGAAGGAGGGGGGGACGGGTAAGAGAGGAGAGTTTGTCAGGTCTCGTTTATTCGCGCAAACAAATAGGCGAGGTTTATTTGTACACAGCACTCGGTGTCAGGGGCGCTAAGCCGCCTGCAGACGGTACACCATACATGCACTCATGTATTCGATGCACACGCGCCTTAAACTCCAGACTCTTGCAATGATACCCAATATTTGAGAAACTTCCCGAGATTTATGTCCTACGAATTTCTTCATCTTTTGCGCATTTTTATACTCTTGTCAAGATATAGTCAGTCGTTTTTTGGCTTCAAAGAGAGCGACGACAAGATGTATGCATGAAAGGGTTGAACGACCTCACCTCGAATGCCAAAACGTGAATTGTATTATTTAAGATGAAAGTAGACACAAGGCTATTCTACGAAACTCATGCATGTTTATGCACAAAACTTGTTTTGCTTGTGTGTGGAGGTGGATCTTGGGACACAATATAATAATTCGATTAATCATAGTTTTTTCTGAGAAGGCGACAGGTGTGCGATATGTTGACCAGAGATGTTGGCGTTAATTGAATGGTCTTGTAGAACGAGTTCGACGACTGATGAATGAAATCTATTTTGGTGTTGGAGTGAAGGAGCCTTATTTCTACAAAAACAAACAAGGATCTCAGTTCCAAAAAGAATCGAAATGTATATTAACTGCAAGATTCTCTAATGCAATAAATATTGAAAACTACAAGAGCAAAAACTAGTAGAAAGTTGAGCAAGATATACGAATAGCAAAAAGAAATGTGGAAGGCAAAATAGGACGAGAAAAACACGAGGGAAAAAGAAAAAATAGAAAACCGTGGTGTTCAGCAGTTCGATTGAGTGTGCGTGCATGCGTGCAACACCGAATCATGGTTGGGCATAACGCGTTGTGATTTATATTCGCGCCTCATATCGTTCTGTGAGGGCTGCATACGTTCGAATGCGTCACTACTTCGGTCAATGTTCAGGTCGTCTTTTCGCTCGATCGATGTTGTGACGTTTGGACCCCTATTATGCATATTATTCATCGAAAATATTTCCGTCTTTTTTAATAATGAAAAAACGACAAGTTCGAACCGTGTCGCGTCTGTGAAAGCGTGTCTCGTTCCGAAGATTCTTGAGCAGTGACATGAATGTCCATGTTATGAACCCAACTCATTAAGGATGACACGCATGTTAAAAATTCAAAATTCGCCAATTTTGCCTTCCTTTCAAATGCCTTCTCTCGCAAACTTGTTACACAACTCAAGAGCTTTGTATTTTTATTTATGAATAATATAACACTACATAAAACTTCTTCATTCTACAAACTCTCTCTCAGTAGACTGAATGAAAGTAATGTTGGCAGGTATATGCCAGGACCCTTTTTAGCGGGTTAAAAAGATTTGATCATTAGTTTTGTAAATAGGAGGAAACAAACAAAAGTTCAGGAAAACCCCGAAAAAAAACCACAACCAGAACAAATAAAAGAGCATATAAACTTTTATCGTGAGGAACAAAAAACGAAGGTAATAGGACACTGGGGAGACAACCAGCACAAATATGATTTCTTCAGGAAGATCTCACCACCAACATGGTAAATGAGAAACATCAGATAACCTCTATAAAATCCTGAAGAACAAGAATCACAAACAGAAGAAATAGAACGAATGTAAGAGCATATCAACAATCTCTAGAAGGAACAGAAAAGCAAATTTATTAGGACGCTGGTAACACAACCAGCAGGAACCTGGTTTCTTCAGGAAAATTCGACAACCGACAAAATGGATAAGAAACAGATATACTAAATGAGATACAACATATAACCTCCAGGAAATTCTAAAAAACAAGAATCAAGAACAGGAGAAATAGAACGAATACTAGAACATATCAACAATCTTTAGAAGGAACAGAGGACTAGATTTATTAAGACGCTGGCAATAGAAACAGAAGAAGCACGACCTGTATGAGTATTGGAAACAACAAATGAATTCGAGGAAATACCCAAAATTCATAACCACAACCAGTAGAAGAGCATATCAATCATCATCAAAAGAATCACAAAAACAAATTTATTAGAACAGTGGCATTACAACCAGTAAGAACATGGTTTTTTAGGAAGATTTGACAACCGGACAAGTTCAGAGAAACAGATGCACTTTAGCAGATGCTCAAAACCAATATACACAGCCATAGAAGACTCGATAGAAGAGCAAATCAACCATCAGGATAAGAAACATAAGAGCAAAAATATACAACCAGCAGAACTTAAAGAAGGAATACAAATTAATAATATCAGCACACAAAAAAAGCAGAAGAGCAACACTTTAATGCTTAAGATTTAAATATTACACCTAATTATAGAAGGCGCGTTGCATGTCCTTCTATGTAGGCTGGCTGAAAGTAATTGGCAGCTCGATACCAGTTTGTTTCTCTCAACCGCAGATAATTTAGCGCACAGGCTGGAAATTTATGAAAAGCAAGAAAGATGGAAACATTTAAAGAGACTCGGCTAGAGTAGGATAGATCTTTCGAAATGATCGCGTGCTCGAGAATGTCGTTGCATGTTTAGCGAGTCTCTCCACAATTACAGAACGGCGGCGGCGGATGCAGACGCCCACGTTCCTAGATATGTGAATGTGCCTTCCGGCTCCTCTCGCATTAGTTTCTACCCGTGATTCTTCTACCCAAAGATGGAGTGCGAACTAAGAAAAATATTTGGCTGCAAAGAGAGAGAAAGAGAGAAGAAGACGGCCAAGAGTCGAATTATCAGAACGCGTCTAGCCTCAGGAAATAAGATCCCTGAGCAGCAATGCAATGCTCCGAATATTCCCCAAATAACTGGCCATCTCGAGATCGAGAGACACGCAAGACTGGGCATCCCTATAATAATCTTCGAAAAAAAGCGCGGACTCAGAAGAAACCGAAGGAATAAGAAAAGAGTAAAGAGCAGGAAAGATAGATTTTGATGGAGACCTGGGAACTGGGATTGGTTTTGTTGGCGAAATGACACGGTCGAAAATTACATAGGACCGCGACTCGCCTAGATAATCGGGGTGTAGGTGCCGGGACAAAGGAAATATCATCCTTCGGGCTAGCATATACGCAATCATTTCGATATTTTTGGCCTTCTACGACTCCTCTACGTAACTTTACTGCTCTTCTCTAAGAATATAGGTATAATCTTTTTGTAGCTATGGAATATGTATATAGGTAGATAGGTTTTTATATTGTATCCTATATACCTCGATTCTATATATATTTATATATATTAACGAGGGAACTTTGTAGGGTTTGCGACGCCGCCGAGCGCTGCCTGATTACGATGTGTGAGAGGATCGCTTTAATGTGCGTTCACAAATCGACGAGTCAAATCTGCCCCAGGCTCTCTTTTAACGCAAATGAGAGGGATACAACGAAAACCTTACGTATGTATCTGCACTAAAATCGGAAAATCTGCAGGTGCGGATCGGTCAGAAAAAATTGAAAAACACAAGTATTTTTCAATATTAGAAAATTGTGCTTTTAAAAAACACAAACTAAAGAAGAATGATAATCGGAACTAATAGAAGCAGAAGCAACATAACTATAAACTCAAAAATGTGCCCTGAATTACCCTACAGCGACATACAAGAAATAATTTTGAGGTCATGAACAATCACAACAGTTGCTGCTAAAAGTGGAGGATTTCCAGTGATCAAATCACAATAAAAGCTCAACCTCAGGGCTAAAGAACCCAGGCGTGACCAAAAGAAAACTTCGCAGAAACGATTAGTGAACAAATTACTAGTTCAAAATTATTCTCCGAAAATAATAACTTGGGCGAACAGGAAGTGCAAAAATAACCTGGATAGAACATACTGAAATCTTCCTTTTTTTACTTTCTGATGATATTCTGCTGTCTACAAGGAGAATTCCTTAGCACTAGTCGAAATGTAAGAGCAATCTTAAAGAAAGATCGAAATATTCATCCCCGCGGTATAAACGGGTGGCGTCCACAATTACCCTGTTCCTTCTTACCAGTGGCCTCAAACCGTCTTCCATCTCTCTTTCTCCTATTCCCTTGAAGGCAAACCTTCTCTTTTCTCGCTGCCGCGATACGCTTTTCTCTCTCTGTCTTTTGCGCTCTCTCGCTACCTGGATCCCTTCTTCTACCTTTTCCCTCTACCGCACGATCCGTGTCTGACCGTCATCTTCTCTTCTTTCCACTGAAGTCTTTCCTCGACTGCATGTGCAGGCAATCCGGAGCGAGCTGCCGCCGCTGGATCGCAAGCATGGCATACCGCTGTACCACGAAGCCCAGTCATTTTGAAAAATACCCAGCGAAATGATTCGACCGCTATTACGACCCGGTCTTTCCCTCTCAACACCCGATCATAATTCCGACTCTTCCTTCTTCTTCTCCTTCGTTAGAGCCGAAATCAATTGCAATTTCGTGGAAGATGCGCCAAGTGAAGAGTCCAAATTCACCACCTCCGTCCAAGAAGTTTGCAATTCGTCTTCTGAATAATAATGCAATATAGTGTCAAAGACGTGATCTGGCTCTGATACAAAACCGCAGAATTAAAAATGCCTGCCCTTGAAAGATCTTGAGTAATGGAGCAAAAAGTTGTATGCACCGAATAGTTTCGCTATCTTCGGATTCCAAGAAAGACTCGGTTAGGCGAATTGTTCCCCTGACTCCGTTTGTCATCGTTCACGTTCTCGTCGTTCGTTTCGCAAATCTTCTCGGTCCATCTTGCCTCGTGGACAGGACAGGAATCAGAGATGGACCACGTAGGGAAGAATAAGCAAAGAGGAAAGGACGACGAGGCCGGCGGTCTCAAGCAAGGGACATGGTTGGGGCAGAGGCAGAGGTAGGGGGCAGAAGAGGACCAGCAACTTTTGGGGAAGGGTGAGGTGGAGGCGTTCACCCCGGTAGAGAGTTGGCAGGACAACCACCGGACAGATACAGATATGCTAATACCCGAGTCGTTTACACGTGATATATAGCCGGACTGACGGACACACTGAGGGGCTACGAGCCGATTTCGTGGGTTCCTTTTCTCGTATGTACGTACACACGCCTTCGCAACGCCGCCGATCAAGCCACCCTCACGAAATCACGGGAGGAGCATTGTGTCGGCAGCAGGGGGATTCTGATCCAGCACCAGATTCAATTTGCTTGGCTGCTCGTTAAAAGTCCTACGTGAAACGTTGCTACGTAGGTGATCGCCTAAAACTAAAGATGTGCCTTTCAATTCTTATATACGCCGGACAGACGGCTGATGGTTTATTAAATGGAGAATGAAACTTCAGTAGAGAACAGAGAAATAAAAGAAGAGGTACAACACGGAACAATAGAATGAGGCGCAAATGTTACAGCGTGGATGAGTGAATAGGGGGTTCATCAAGTAGACACAGAATATCAAGAAAAGTGAAAACATAAGGGACATCTCCAAGAGCAATTATTGACAAAGTATTGAGATTTTCACACAGCAAAAAATATTTCCAGGATTCGGATTGAACTTGTATTTCATGCTCCATGTCTCACGTACCAGGGAACATCTCTTTCAGCTCCCGTTGCATGTTTCGCACTTTCGCAGTCAGAATTCGCGTATTCCATCTGTTCAGTATAATAAAAAAATCATTACGAGTTCTTCGGAAGAATGTAAAGTGTACGAAAAATGGGGTAAAATCGAGGTTCCTTAAGCTGAGGAGAAGAAAGAAAAAGAATAAAGAAGACTGATCAGTTGCACTCGGTCAGTTTACGGGATGGAATGAGTTTTTGAATTTGCGAAAGACACGCCATGTTCGGGAAGCGACGAGGAGCAGAGCATAATCACTGCAATTACCTTACCGGCACGGGATCGCTTCTGAGAAGGAGGAAGAGATGAGGAGTGCGATGATGACGAAAATGAGTACAACAATGATGCGCAAGTATGAGGTAGGTATACTTTAAAAGTCATCGAAGGCTCTAAAGAATTTACTCGAGGATTGATAATTACCTTTTTGGATGGGAAAATGCCAAATGGTGAGATATTGCTTGTTCAAAATGTTGTTTTTTCGAACCGGTTGAGTTGTATAACTTAAAACGCTTCTAGTTTTTATATCCTGCAGATGCAACAAGTGGCACTATATTAAACAATGCAATGCGAATTTCCTTCATTTATAGTAAAAAATCCCTCTAATGTGCCTATCTCATTGTGCTATTATATAGACGTAAGTCACTGCTAATACAGTCCTTTACAACACGTTTTGAGCAACTCGTACTTCTCCTTTTCCGTTTCGCAGTCTGCTTGGTGTCAGGTATCTTGTCGCGAAACTTAATACCTATTTACCAATCTCTCTATCTTCCCTCCTCACTCGGGAAGTTTTCTTTTTTCCAATAGATCTCCTTTATAAAGACTGCATCCACGAAATCACGACAACATCTGAGAACTTGCAACAAAAAAAGATAAGAAAGCGATAGGTGAGTGAGGAGGAGAAAATCGCGTTCGAGGAGGCCTGTATCGACGACTCGTAAGTAGGTAGGTTTTACGATGATCTTGCCAAGCCATCGCTCGCATAAACCCGGCAGCACGATAAGCCTTCGTCGCTCTCTCATTCGCCAAAGGAGTTGAGGTAGATTGAAAAAGAGAGGAGAAATCGAAGAGCAACCTTCCTTTCTTTCTCGCTCACGAAAACTCTCGACTCGAGGTTGCAGCCGTCGAACAAAAAGCCAAAAGTGTTGTCCACCGGATTTAATTTCGCGGTCACGTCATTCTCGCGAAAGACACAGCAGATCATCCGCGACCGTCAATCGAGTTGCAGGTATTCGTAACGGTTGCGCAAACCAGAAGATGAAGAAGATGGAGTAGAAAGAAGAGGATCTAGGAGAAAGAAAGAGAATTTCGCTCAAACAGTAAAAACTCGTAAACCCCCTTAACGATCCATAATTTTACAACGTTCTATAATAACTATGCTCCAGTCCGAGACCCAGGATAGGATACTTCAAGGATGAGTTCGATTCTAGGATCTTGGAGAACTGCCTACGAGCCGAAGCGAATAAACTGCGATTAACCCTTTCGGAAATATCATCCGTCATCTTTCGATGATTATTTACGAGCACTCGAAATAAACTAGGCTTAGGTCCTTTTCTACTAGCATATAAAGAAATGTAGATGAGGCGCGTGTTGCGGTCGAAATCCAGGAAGAAGTATTTAGAGTTTGTCGACCCTCGTTCTCGACCTTCGCCACCTCTATTCATCGCATTATACCTTCTATATCCGATTCTCAAACTGCTTCTTCACTTTTTTTCTTTAATTTATCTCATCGTTGATCAAAGTTAGATGAATCATCTGCAGGAGAAGTCCTCTGATATTTCATCATCCATGTTTTATTATACAGTCATTAGAATCATCTTCAAAACTCTAGAAACCAAACGCTCTTCTGCAAATTTGGAAATTTTTATAGAACTTTGAATGCTGACTCTCTTATGAAGTTTTTTCATCTTCCTTGGAAACAATCGATGTAGATTAATATCCCGCAAAAGAATATATCTTATTTCTGTCCATCATCTAAATATCATGAACTAAATTAGACTTCCTTTCTGCAAGCATCAAAGTTCACTTCTGAGATTCGCGAACGAAAAACTTTCAGTTTTTCTATAATCAGCTCTTGTTGACTTTAACAAGCCTACTCATTTTATAACGGAAGAGCTCGAACTGCATTTCAAAAAAGACGGCGCAAATCTCTGCTAAGTTGCGCGAAATGCATTTTCAATGGCGGTCAAATTAGCCCAGAAAATTTGAATCGGTGCCCAGTATGAGCAGTCCCGAGGACATGTTTCTCAGCGGCAATCATTCCATTTAAAGTCGATTTATCGTTTACCGAAATATCCTAACGAGAAAATTATCAAGATACATGCAAATAAGCTTAACCCCCATTCATTTCAATTGCCATGCGGTCATTTGACTTGTGGAATAGTCGATAATCTCTCCTCATCCCAAATTTACGATTCTGTAACAACGAACACTAATAATTCACCACGGTGGTATTAATATTCAATCATGCTTATCCACCTTTCATTCATCAATCATTATTAACGCATACAACAATAATTTTGTGTATTATGTGTCCATACGTAATTCAATGAAATTCCAAAACGTTTCTCGTAATTCATAACATATTCGCGCGATTTGCAAATCTCGTTTAAATATTTCTTATCTTCATAGAAAAGAACAGATTCGAGCTATCATGTGAGGAATATATCGTCATCGATGTCTCTGGTCTACCTACGCTATTTGAAAGAAAGAGAGAGGAAAATGTAGAAGATGATGACAACCAGCTCCAAAGCGAATGGATAAATGTAATATTTATTTGGAAAAAATGTTTGTTATTTAGCCATTCACGGCTTAGAAAAAAATTCCGGAATATTTTCAGTTTTCTAGAATTTTCGACTCTTAATTGGAATCTCTGCCTACGCTGAATTGGAGACTTTAATGCGTGTAAAGAAAGGCAGACTGTTGAGAACCAACCCAGACATTATTTTTCGTATCTGGAAATTTCACTCTAGCTTTCTTTTTGGGCATAGGTTCACCTACATGCCCTATTTCAATCCTAATTAATATATTCTAGCAAAATTTTGGATTTTGATTTGTTTATATCAAAAAAATTGAAAAGATTTTGCAACACCACAAGAAACTATAATTTTCTCATGATTCCGAGTACTGGACCTGTACAGTAAAATTTGCTATTCATATTTCATCCTATGCATATTGCTTCCATCAAATAAGGAGTACTATCGCCATAGGAATTTCCAACAGTGGCATTATTGATTCCTCGTTCGAACGGACGCTAGAAGAGTGCCGTGACAGAAGACGAGGGAACTAAAGGGAATAGACTTGGAAGGAGCGAAGCATGTAAGGAGAAAGAGACTCGAGATTGAACCGTAAAATGAGAAACAATTAAGCTTTTATAGAGTTACAATCCAAGAGGCAGCAAGATGCCGTTCCCCCTTGGTCTTCACAGGCAGCGGTCTGTTACAACTTGTTACAACCCTCAAGGTCGAGAATGTGCGGGAGAAAGAGAAAAGGAGGAAGGGATATCCGATAGCTTCATAGATTTTTACGCGGTCACGCGTATGTGTGCAATCGTGAAGCAAGTACACCCATTCTCGAATACCAATACAATTCTGATTACAATACATGCGAATTTATGTTGGTGTTAGTACCGGCTATGTGCTGCACACAACTCTCCATGAGCGTGACGAACCACTCTTTATATCTCGTTCCTCTTTATCCCTTTTTCATCGTCTCGCGATTACCCATCGATCTCACATTTTATCCTTCCCGCGTTTCTCGCATTTCGCTCTTTCCCATTAATGTCCTACGAAATTTTTTATTCAATGCGAAATAGTCCCGAAAAAACGGGAAAAATGATGCTCGATTTTTGTTTGTCTCATGCCGGAGGCCAAGGAGGTTCACAAAAATGGTCTCGCTAGAAGCCAGGAACAAGACTTAGACTGGTATTAGACAAGGAGTGTTATTTTGAGTTTAAGAGATGAACACAATTTCTCTTGAAGAGAGCCAAATTAGAAATTTGTTGGTTCAGGCTTTTAGGGTACGTGGATTAGGATTCACTATTGCCAGGGTCAAGATAACAAGAGTTTTTGTTTGTACATGTTATTGCCCATTATACTCTGGTCTCCTTAAACTGTAGACTCCAAAGGGGCACATTTGACCATTTCTAGGAAACAGATAGATACGATCGAGAAAAATAACCCCATCCGTCCGGGATTGGAACTTCACTACAACAAAACTTGTAATTCTACAATAAATTATTTCCAAGCGGCCATGATCAAAACACAGGATTTCGTCTTGAGCATTTCTTTGCTATGTCTTGACTCTAGCCCCGGCCAAGCCGAATTATTTTTTGTAGGGTTCATTCATATTTTGAACCAAATTTTTTTCGTTTTGATTCCTGGCCGTTTTTTCTAAATGTGCCCCAAAACACTCCATGAGTTAATGCTCATAATTATGTATGGAAGAATTACCTTCACGAAGTAATATAAATGATGTTCTGCAATTTCGATCAAATCAGTGGACCAATCTGCATCAGTCCAGGAATTCTCCAGATTTATCAACACCAAAAAGACTTACCTGAAACAAAAATAAAAGCAATGTTATGATTTATTCACTACACAAAGTAGAATACTGAGAAAATATTTAGCTTTTATTTTATTCCGTATAATCCTCCCTTATAATTTGACAAGATGACCTGCCAATTTTTCCCTATCTTAAGTTTATCAATAACCTGAGAAAGTCATGGAATTTTTTAAAAGTGACTCATAAACCTGGAAGAGTGATAGAATTTTCGTAAAGTGATTAATGAGCCTGGGAGTGTCATGGAATTTTTCGGAAGAGGTTAATAAACCTGGAAAAGTCATGGAAACTTTTGAAAGTGACTAATAAACCTGGAAAAGTAATGGAATTTTTTCTAATGTGACTAATAATCCTGGGGAAGTCATGGAATTTTTTTAAGTGACTGGTAAACCTGAAAAAAGCATGGAATTCTTGGAAAATGTCTGCTAAACCTACATAAGTCATGGAATTTTTTCAAAGTTTGTAAAAGACCTGAAGTGTCATGGCATTTTTTGAAAGTGGTTAATAAGCCTGGAAAACTCATGGAAACTTTTGAAACTGACTAATACACCTGGAAAAGTAATGGAATTTTTTTGAAGTGACTGGTAAACCTGGAAAATTCATGGAATTTTTGTGAAGTGATTAGTAAATCTGGGAGTGTCATGGAATTTTTTGAAAATGGTTAATAAACCTGGAAAAGTCATGGAAACTTTTGAAAGTGAATAATAAACCTGGAAAAGTAATGGAATTTTTTCTGATGGGACTAATAATCCTGGGGAAGTCATGGAATTTTTTTAAGTGACTGGTAAACCTGAAAAAAGCATGGAATTCTTGGAAAATGTCTACTAAACCTACAAAAGTCATGGAATTTTTCCAAAGTTTGTAATAGACCTGAAGCTTCATGGCATTTTTTGAAAGTGGTTAATAAATCTGGAAAAGTCATGGAAACATTTGGAAGTGACTAATAAACCTGGAAAAGTCATGGAATTTTTTTTAATGTGACTAATAATCCTGGGAAAGTCATGGAATTTTTTTAAGTGACTGGTAAACCTGGAAAATTCATGGAATTCCAGTAACTAATAGACCTTGAAAAGTCATGGAATTTTTTCAAAGTAACTGATAAACTTGGGAAAAGCATGGAATTTTCGGGAAATGTCTAATAAACCTGGAAAAGTCATGGAATTTTTTCAAAGTAACTGATAAACTTGGAAAAAGCATGGAATTTTCGGGAAATGTCTAATAAACCTG
>WSXT02000018.1:118144-142985 GCA_011762715.2 Neuroterus valhalla
AGTGTACCAAAGGCCAATCAAATCGATTAGTTTTTTCGAAAGTTATCGTGCTCACAGACAGACATACAGACAGACACTTTCGTAAAAACCTGTTTTCGGGTTCAGGGGGTCTCAAAACGTGGACTTTTGACAAAAACTGGGGGGGTCAAATTTTACACAAATCTAATACCTTCTCTGATGAGAATGTAAAAAACAATGTTCAGCATTCTTGCAGGTGAAAAGTTTTATAAGCAAAGTAAAAGAAATGAACACGATAATAAATAATAAAATGAAAAATGCAAAGTTTTGGTGAAAAATTGTTCTAAAGGCAAAATTCAATTTCTCAGGTTGAGAAGCGAAACATAATAAATATAATGGAAAGGTTGGATAAGCATAGCAAAAGAATTCTCGTACTGACATGCTTTGCGTTTTTCTTTATTCTCCAGGGTGTGCATAATAATTCTTGCGTGCGCTCGTGTCTCTCACAATACTGTTATTGTTTTACTTTCTTGTTCTATTCGCGTGAGAGTGCAAAATAAAACACCATCGGAAAAAAACTGAGAAAAAACATTCTACTCGTATTTGTACTTTTGTTTATTTGATCATCCGATATGGCCTCTTGAATCCCGATTTATTGTTTCATTTCTCAAAAAGGAATAAGTAAATGATGAGGAAGTTTAACCTCTCCAAAATCGGTTATGTCACTGACAGGGATCATCATCATCTTACAGACAAATTAGGTGGAGAAATTAACATTTACATAAAAAGATGAGTTGTCAACGAAAATTTGAATACTCAAACTTTGAATTGAAAAAATGGATGTTCCACTGAACAAATGGACTTTTAACGAAAAAAGTAAAATTTCCAATAAGGATGAGTTGAATTTTGAGTTAAAAAAAAATTGCTTATTACAATATAAAAAACTTTCAACTTTCAAACAAATTGTTTCACCTTTACACAAAATGATGACAAAGCAAATGAAATTGTAGATGCTTCACCGAAGTAGTGGAATTTTAAAACAGAAAGACGAATTTTGAACTGAAATGATTGAAATTTAACTAGAATAATTCAGTTTTCTACAAACAAATAATTTTCATGTAGCAAATACAATTTATCAACAAAATGGTTGAGATTTGAACTATAAGGATGAAAATTTTCAAATAAAAATAGAATAGTGCCATTTTTGGCCTAAAAAAATAATTTTGAACCAAACATAAGAGTTTTCAACTAGATAAATGTTAAACTAAAATAAAAAATGTTTGAATTTATAACTACCGTCAAGAAGAATTTTTGAAGAAGAATATTAGGTTCCAAAGAAAAAGAAAATTTTCTACCAAAAAAATGATTTTTCAACAAAATGTAAAAAGTTCCAACGAAATATTTGAACTTTGGATTCAAACAGAAATTTTTGTACCGAATTGTCGAAATTCGAACTAGAAAAGATCAATTTTCCACCTACAGTGGAACATTTGAATTTTCAGTTGAAGAAACTGATTTTGAACCAAACTGATGGATTTTCAGGTATTATGATGATTTCCTACAAAAAAGGCCAACTTTCCACGAATAAATATAAATTCTCAAAGAAACAGTTTAATATTCAAATTAAAAAATCAATGTTCAACTGATTACTTGAATTTTCACCAAAAAAATATGAATTGATTCCTTACAAAGTCGTAATAACTAGTAACAATAAAAACTAGCTTCCGACCGAAAAAAAAATAATTTTCAAACAAATTAATACATTTCTGAAAAAAATTTTGAATTTTCAAACAGAAATGTAAATATTTTACTGTAGAAGTTGAATTTCAAGCCAGAGAGACAAATTTTCAACTGAAGAAATTATTCTACAAGGAGCAAAATTGAATTTTTCACCAGGAATTAATTTCCAACCAAAAAAATACAGTTTTTCAACAAAAGCTTTGAATCTTCAACCATAAAATTAATAATTCTTCATCAATAAGTGGAATAATAACGTTTTTGGCTTCAAAAATCAATTTTCAACCGAACATAAGAGTTTTTAACCAGATAAATTTTCGACTAAAATAAAAAATATGTAGCTGTATAACTTGAATGGTAAACCGTAAAAAAGAGTTTCAAACAAGAGATTTCACTTTTGGGAAAAAGATGATTTTCTTCCAAAATATCGATTTCCCAACAAAATATGTTGATTTCCAACGAAATTATTGGATATTCAATTCAATAACAAATTTCCATCCAAATTGTTGAATTTTTAACTGAAACAGATAATTTTCCACTTAAGGTGAAACAATTAAATTTTCAGTTAAAGAAATTCATTTTTAACCAAACTGATGAGTTTTTCAGGTGGAATGATAAAGAGATGGATTTTTAAGCACATAGATTAATTTTCTTCAAAAAAAAAAAAAAAAACGAATTTTCTACAAAGAACAGAGAATCTCAAAGAAATAGTTTTACTTTCTAATTCAGGAATCAATGTTTAACTAAATACTTGAATTTTCGTCGCAAAAAGATGAAATGATTTCCAAAGAAGTAGTTAAATTTTCAACCAGAGGTGAATCTAAAAATAAATAATGCAATTTTGAAAAAAATCAATTCCCAAAGAAGAGTTTAACTTTCTATTAAGTAGTTGATTATTCAACCTAAAAATTATGAATTCGTAATGAACAATGTGAAAAAGTTTCCTATTATAATTTGAAAAAAATATTTCTTCTCCAAAATACTGCTTCTACTCTAAGAATATCTTGATCAGGGTGGCGATTCGGCAGACGATTTCAAATTCCTGGTCATTTGCCGGTTCTCCAAGGTCAATTTTTTCAATATTCCCGGTCAACTGGAAGCAAAATATTTAGATTTGTCGCAAAACACAAATGTTTATTTTTACTCGTGGCGTTCTTTAATTTTCAACAAAAAATATCATTTTCTTACAAAAATTGAAATAGTTAAACTTACAATCGAAAAAATCGATTTACGATAACAAAAATCTTCACCCAGAAAAGTTTATTATCAAAACAAGAAGATGAATTTTCAACTAAAAAGATGAATATTTAACTGGACCACTTCATTTCCCAACCACAAAGGTCGAAATTTAAAGAAGAATATTAATTTCCAAATAGAAAGAATCATTTTCTAAGAAAAAATATAATGTTTCAAACAAAATAGTCGGATTTCAGAGTCCAAAAATAATTATTTTCAACCAAAAATGGAACCGTAATATTTTCAGTTTAGAAAACCAATTTTAAACCAAGCATAAGTGCTTGATACCAAAAAAAAATCTTCAGCCGAAGGAGTCGAGTTTTCAAACAGTAAAATAACTTTTACTGAAAAAGATAATTAAACGAAAATTGAATGACTCAAATTTTAAATTGAGAAAAAATAAATGTTGAACTGAACTAAATGAAACTATATATGGAATTTTCAATTTAGAAAAGTTAAATTTTCAGTAAAAAAGAATTACATATAATAAAAAAAAACTGCCAAAGAAGAAGGTTTTAACAAACAAGAAACACAGTCAAACAAATGATTACATTTATACACAAAATGATGAAGGATCAAATGAAACTGTAAATGACACCCTGTTGATATACATTCTTCATTCAAAATTGAGAAGAAGGGTCTTTCAAATTGTGACGAATTTTAAATTGGAAGAGCTGTTTTTAAATTAATTTCTTCTTATTAATTCTGAATAAATCTTTTCCTTAATTATCCAGAAAAAGGTTTTCCTTTCAATAGAAAAAAATAGACATTCTTTTTCTTATAATGTACAGATATATTTTAAATATTTCAGAATCAGACTGAAGGGAATTAACATGCTTCAACTCAAATACACTGGCAACTCAATCTCATTCCGGTTTCAGGCTTGGGTATCGACGGCCTTTGAACGAGATCGATTGAGCTAAAATGTAAACAGTCAGGGCCGAATACACGCGAATAACAGACACCAACTAAAGCGCAGTTGCGGAAATTTAAGCCAGGGTTATGCCTGGCTTAAATGGTAATGCCCACTTTCAATGCACGGCAGTGGCAGAGAATGGAGCGAGGAGAGCGGCCCTCTCCAAACCTCCGCACCGTCCCGTCCACGAGCTCATTTCGAGGAAGGTGCGAGTTCGGGTAAATTGAGATTGAGTTTGCAGTGTAATAAGATCTCTTTTTTATTCATTAAAAGGAAGCGGTCATTTCTCGAATTTTCCTGGTGAAATTTCTATTCGTCTGGGTTAAGTCAAGTAAATTCCCGGTTTTTAAATGGACTCTCGGTCATTTCTCGGTTCTTCCCCGGGCAACTGAATTCCCGGTCATTCCCCGGTATTTTCCGGTTTCCCGGTCAAGTCACAACCCTGACTGTAATCTAGATATCACGTTTTTACAATGAATTGTTCATTTGGAATGCTTTCAAACACAACAATCTAATAAAAAATGACGCAAGGGGTTAAAATATGTAATCGGAACTACAATTCGTTTTACAATTAGCGCTTCCCATAAAATGGCGACTTAGCGTTCGCGATCGTTCAAGAAGAAAATCAAGGGCGACGCTTCCCCTCGCGGCAAACTCGAAACTAATTAAAGGGCGATGCAATTAATTTTCCAGCTTATTAAATAATTAACTCGTGTCTTGAGAATCGTCTCGCTCGTTGAAAATCTCACTCTCGCTCTCTTTCCCGCTTTCCTTCGATTTAAGTGAACACGAACGCGCTTCAAGTCCTGGATTTATAAAGTGTCTTTTGCGTCCTCTTGGGAAACTAAAGTTGTTAATCCTACCAGTAATTATTTAAGTTTTCACCGCCCGGATTTACAAAATGGCTTCACTGAAGAAAGGGACTTTTTGACTAAACCAGATAATCCTTTATTGTCGAACCTGGCTTTTGAATATTCACGTCTTATACTAAAAGCTTCTGCAAGCACTAAGACCACCTTAATTTATTCTGAAGAGATTTATGACTCTTTTATGGGTATTAAAAGTAAATTAAAAATTGAGGATACTTTAACAAAATCGTCTTCTTATAATACTCCCCGCATAAGGGTGCTTTATTGAAGTTGAAAAAGTACCTAAAAAAAAATTTTGATCCGGCGCATAGTGGTTCAAGATCCCAAAAAGCTGTCCAAAACCTCAAAACTCGAAGTAACCGGATGAGGTTAATCTTCATTTATACTTGTGTAGGGGGCTTTGAAGCATTATTTTGTAAAGCACAACTCACTACATTCAAAACTGTCCTTGTGGCGAGCAGTTGAACTTAACTCTTCGCCGAATTCACGCGCTTCAATGTGTTTCTCGATTTTCGAACGCTCGACGAATAACGTTGTTGTTCTGCGAGTGCGTGCCAAAAATAGACAAGGTGACATGGAGGATATCCTTGAGGGTACGTATGATCGTTACTTGCTTCTGCATTGGCATTTCGAACAAGTGAATTCATGGACTTGAGAGTGAAATGTGCCCGTCCAAAAATTTTTTTTTTCATAAAATTCAGGAATATACTCAGCGAATTCTTTTTTTTTGCCTGTGAGTGCGCGCGCCGGTGTTTCCCGTTTTGATCACCAAAATCAATCAACTTCCCGATTCCTTAAAAAAAAGCTGCCCCGGACTGCCCCTGTAGAAATAAACGCGCTTCCTCTACAACTGCGTGGGAGTGCACACTAGGGTGGTCCAAAAATGCATTAGAAAATGTTTTTTCTCGAATTTTTATGCAAACGCTCGGAAATTCGTTCGAATCCACAAAAAAGCAAACGCATTAAAAAAAAATATATTTAGAGATGACGCAAGCCCCATGAAGTTTAACGCGTATTTACCATAAGGAAAAAAACGTTTTTATAAATGTAATTCAGAATTCTCGATAATAGGAGAATCGAGTTCAAAATTCACAATTTCTCTTCACAATTAGTCACCAGATGCGAATAAAATATTACTTTTCAAATATCATTCCCATAAGTCTGTTTTATAGGGTGTCAAAAAATTCCCATAAGTAAAAAAATGGGTTCTTCGAGTTTTTGGCGCTAATTATGATTTTTTCCACGGGTTTTTCAATGCAGATTGTTTCGAATACAATATATACTACTTTATACCGATAATGAGATGTTTATTCAAATTGTTTAAACAATCTTGACAATTAATTCAAATTAAAAAGATAATTGTTCAAACAATTCATTATCATTTCCAATGATATTCTCTTTGCTTGATGATAGAAACTTGCGTTTTTTTCTGAAATTTTCAACTTTTTGCCCACTTTTTACTTGAAGTAAGTTAATATTTTATTCAATTCAACAACAATAATCGTTTGAACAAATTATTATTCTTAATGGCTATCTTACATTAGATTAGTGCTGAAAAGTTGCAGTTTTTTAAAACTCTTAAGGTTTTTGTCCACTTGTCACTTAGTGAGATGATAATTATTGCGACTTAACAAACATGCTTATGTAAAGTTTATTATTGTTTATAACCATTTTTTCTTAGATAGGTGCTAAAAATTGTGGTTTTCAATGGAATGTCAACTTTGCTTTAACTTTTCAGCTGTGAACAAATAATAAATAAACAGTAGAGAGAATAATATTATGAACAATCTCTTTCTTTTTTGTTGAATATATTTCTCAGAAATGAAACAGATATTCAAAATATGCTCCAAATTTTCTACGTGGATCCCGCGTCATTGATTTTCAATATCATTCTTGGAATCAGCGCCCCAAAAAACCCCTTTATACTCATTTTCGTGGAAAACAATAGGAAATTTCGGAAAAATGCCCGCCATTTTGGGTCTGCCATTCCGAATTTTGAATTTTATTTTTGAAATCAGCGACCCAAAGAACTTCTTTGTACTCATTTTCGTGGAAAACAATACGAAATTTTGGGAAAATGTACGCCATTTTGAATTTTGAATATCATTTTTAAAATAGGCGACCCAAAAAACTCTTTGTACTCATTTCCGTGGAAAACGATAGAAAATTTTGGGAAAATGTCCGCCATTTCGGGTCCGCCATCTTAAATTTCGAATTTTTATTATCATTTTAGGGATAAGCGACCCAAAAAACGTGATACACACACTCAAGGAGTCATAAATATTAACTCTTTGAGTTTTGGCCAGGAATTTCGGATCTTGAACCACTATGCGGCGCCACTGTTGAAGCCATGAGGGTTACTGTTGGTGCTCCGAAACCCTAAAAAGTAAAAAAAAATGGGACTTTGAATTCTGATACTACTATAATTTTTCTTCCACTTGGTATATCCGCCAGTTCAGTAACAAGTTCGGCATTGTTGAAATTTGGTATAGCCGATGAGCAAATATCCGGAAGAACGACGACACGAGTCCCTTTCGGGATAGTCATTCGGCCAGGAATCCGCTGAAATTCCGTATGCTTTCCTCTATCAGCCGCAATTTGGTTCCGCCGGCGTTTCACGGACCGTCGAGTGAGCGAGGTGGTCCGTAAAATTGAGAGTCCGGATTATTGTCCTCCATCTTCTATTTTTCTCTCTTTTACCGTCATTTTGCTCATCTTGGAATATCGTGAAAGACTTGCTAGACTAATAAAAGAGTCTACTCCGAGGGAGAAAACGCACCATCAAGGAGCCAGCATAAGGGTTGGCTGAATTCGGAACATGTTTCTATCTCTCCTCAATCTCACCCCATCCCGATGACAACTAAATAATTTATTATCTGATACGCATCTTCCATTTCCGAAACGGAAACTGGAATCTTCTTTGCTGATTGCTCTTATTATAGGAGATTAAAACTTTATTTCTTATTTTACGATAAGAATATAGGATATCAATCCTTTACACACAAATAAGATCTTAGAGAATCCTTTATACCATTGATTTAATCTCTTGGTTAAAGTTCGTATTGGTGGATTCACCTAATTTACCTGTGAGATGATGATTAACCTTGTTTCAGATATAGACAGCGTTGAAAGGGTCTTTATTCCGAATTCTTTTTGGAGACGATCAAAAGTTGATGTGCGATTTAATGACCTGTTTTAATGACCCTTGGGATAATAACACTGCCACCTAGTCAGGAATTCAGAACACATAGCCTAGTTCTGGATCAGCTCTGGCCTTGGGAGGTCCTTCCAAACAACTCTTTGAGCCTCTCACGAGAAAACGCAGAGCCCTCTATTAGATCCTGTGGAGTCTACTATGAAGGTCTCCAGAGCCTCCAGAGATTTCTCATCAAGATAGCCTCTGGAGTCTCCTATAAGGGCACCCAGCTCACCTCAAGAGGGCTTGGAAGTTTCCTACAAGTACCTTCAGAGTTTTTCCAAAAACCCTGCAATGTTCCTCATAGAAGACTACAAGAGCCTCCTATGAGACTTCCGGAGCACCATACGTGGGCCTCCATAGTTTCCCTATTACAATAACCTCCGGAGCGTCTTTAAAGGACAATCTGAGTTTTCCATGCGAGTGTCACAAGGGCTCCGAAGTTCCCTACAAGATCCTTCAAAATTTTTTTCAAAAACCCTGCAAAGTTTCCTATAAAGACTTAAGAGTCTCCAACTCAAACCATAAGAGTCATTGGCGAGGGCTTGTGAAGCCTTTTACGACAGCTACAAGAGCCTCCTATGAGAACTTACGGAGCACCTTACGAGGGCCCCCATAGTTTCCCCACCAGGACAGCCTCCTGAGCGTCTTAAAAGGACAATCTGAGTTTACCATGAGTCTCCGGAAGTTCCTATGAGAGCCTCCAAAGTTTCCTATAAGAGCACCCAGACTACCTCACGAGGGCTTCGACGTTTCTTACAAGATCCTTCAAAGTTTTTCAGAAAACCCTGCAAAGTTTCTTATAAAGACTTAAGAGTCTCCAACTGAAACCATAAGAGTCATTGACGAGGGCTTGCAAAGCCTTTTAAGATAGCTACAAGAGCCTCCCATGAGAACTCTCGCAGCATCTTACGAGGGCCTCCATAGTTTCCCTATCAAGATAGCCTCCGGACCGTCTTAAAAGGACAATCTGAGTTTTCCATGAGAGCCTCCGGAGTTTTCTGTGATAGCACCCAGACTACCTCACAAGGGCTTCGAAGTTTCCTACAAGATCCTTTAAAGTTTTCTTGAAAACCCCGCAAAGTTTCTTCTAAAGACTTCAGAGCCTCCAAATGAAACCATAGGAGTCATTGACGAGGGCTCGCGAAGCCTCTCACGACAGCTACAAAAGGCTTCTATGAGAACTTCCGGAGCATCTTACGAGGAACTCCATAGTTTCCCTATTACGATAGCCTCCGGAGCGTCTTGAAGGGACAATCTGAGTTTTCCATGAGAGCCTCCGGAGTTTCCTATGAGAGCATCCGGAGTTTCCTATGAGAGCCTTCAGAGTTTCCTATGAGACCCTCCGGCATTTCCTACGAGAGCCTCCAGAGTTTCTTAGGGAGCCTTCTGAGTTCCCTATAAGAGCACCTAGACTACCTCACGAGGGCTTCGAAGTTTTCTACGAGATCCTTCAAAGTTTTTTTGGAAAACCCTGCGAAGTTTCTTATAAAGACTTAAGAGTCTCCAACTCAAACCATAAGAGTCATTGACGAGGGCTTGTGAAGCCTTTTACGACAGCTACAAGAGCCTCCTATGAGAACTTACGGAGCACCTTACGAGGTCCCCCATAGTTTCCCCACCAGGACAGCCTCCGGAGCATCTTAAAAGGACAATTTTAGTTTACCATGAGAGTCTCCGAAAGTTCCTATGAGAGCCTCCAAAGTTTCCTATAAGAGCACCCAGACTACCTCACGAGGGCTTCGACGTTTCTTACAAGATCCTTCAAAGTTTTTCAGAAAACCCTGCAAAGTTTCTTATAAAGACTTAAGAGTCTCCAACTGAAACCATAAGAGTCATTGACGAGGGCTTGCAAAGCCTTTTAAGATAGCTACAAGAGCCTCCTATGAGAACTTCCGCAGCATCTTACGAGGGCCTCCATAGTTTCCCTATCAAGATAGCCTCCGGACCGTCTTAAAAGGACACTCTGAGTTTTCCATGAGAGCCTCCGGAGTTTCCTGTGGTAGCACCCAGACTACCTCACGAGGGCTTCGAAGTTTCCTACAAGATCCTTCAAAATTTTCTTGAAAACCCTGCAAAGTTTCTTCTAAAGACTTCAGAGTCTCCAACTCAAACCATAAGAGTCATTGACGAGGGCTTGC
This sequence comes from Neuroterus valhalla, assembly GCA_011762715.2. Lineage (NCBI taxonomy): Eukaryota > Metazoa > Arthropoda > Insecta > Hymenoptera > Cynipidae > Neuroterus > Neuroterus valhalla. The sequence continues at coordinate 128,198 of WSXT02000018.1, forward strand.
GAAGCCTTTTACGACAGCTACAAAAGGCTCCTATGAGAACTTCCGGAGCATCTTACGAGGACCTCCATAGTTTCCCTATTACGATAGCCTCCGGAGCGTCTTGAAACGACAATCTGAGTTTCCCATGAGAGCCTCCGGAGTTTCCTATGAGAGCTTCCGGAGTTTCCTATGAGAGCCTCCAGAGTTTCCTATGAGAGCCTCCGGAGTTTTCTATGAGAGCTTCCAGAGTTTCTTAGGGAGCCTTCGGAGTTTCCTATGAGAGCACCTAGACTACCTAGACACCTAGACTACTACCGAACGCGAAGCGCACGGTCAGAAACAAACCGAGCGCGTAGCACGAGGTAAATACATTTTCGATCGCGAAGCGCGAGATTCGAATGACGCGCGCCTGAGGCGCGCTCGAACTTGCGAGCGAAGCGAGCCGCGCGCGAAGCGCGCCATGAGATTGTGCCCGCGCAGCGGGCAGATTTTTTTGAATTCGAAGTCGAGAGGATGAATGATTTTTGAAACTAAGACTCGTTGTTCATAAAAATTTGGTTACTCCGGATGAATAAGAATGGGACTCTAAGAACTGGTAATCTTAAGAGCTCCAGGAGAGCCACATGGTTGGAGTTGCTTAGGACTCTGTAGCGACATACTTCAGTAATACCGCAGTACTTGGCTCTAATTAATCCAAACGATTATAACAGCCGGTATTATTCGAGGCACGAAATTAATTGTGGGAAGTGTCGTATTTGCGAGTACAAACGTACCAGTGTAGAGCAGACTCTTAGAACGAAAGGGGATGGAAAGTTCGTCTAACGTTCTGCAATCTACATGGTATTGCTCTGCCTTCTCCACATAACCCTTTAGTCTCTTAGTAGCAGTGGGGTACAAATACAACCCGAAACAAGAACTCTCAAAGAAGGGTTCACTTCAAAGCCTGGCAGCGTCGAGCGTCAATATCAGATGATGGTTCAACTTTGTAGAGTGGGAGCTACCCAAACATTGGAAGGATGACTGCAGAGTGATGAAGCAATAACTATTAGGCGTCAGTCAAAATTGACTCTGATCTAAGGATTCGAATACTTGGACCCTAGATCGAAACCTTAGCAACTTGGTCGGAGCTGAAGGCGCAACCACACTAAGTCAGTCTTCGAGGAGGAAGAAGAAAACTATGTGACATACACCATGTAACACCTTTGCACACGAAGAAAAAACTCCAGGAAATACTTCTGAATATTTTCAAGAAGAATTGGAGGGCTGAAAGATGATGACTTACCATTGGCATGAGCAGATAGTAAATCCCTCAATTGTTGTTGGCCAGCTGTTAATTCAACGCAGCTGACTCTCACACTGAATCTGGCACCTGTCCTCTGTCGTTGTTCAGAAATCCCTCGAAAAAGCCAAGCGATTGCACATGGAATTGCACCTAAGGTGTGTCCTGCTTCAGGAGTTCCCAACATCGTATGAGATTTCCCTGAAAGAGAAAAGCACATCATTGGAATCATTTTATAAATCATTGGATGGAACAGGTTTGATAAGTTCGATTGGCACAGCGATTTCGATATGTGATTTGTGGCATGAATCAACCCTCCAGACGCGGTCGATTTGTTTACAGTTTGCTGATCGGATATAAAGTAAATAGAACCCGAGGAACAATTTTGCTCATAATGTACTCGAATGACAAACGAGATTTGAAACAGATATGCGAAAATGAGCAGATACTACATGATTGCGGGAACAAGGTCTATGGAAAATTGACATTACCTCTGTTTGAGCAACAAAGCTATAAAAAAATTCCAATAAATACTTTGAGCTCTAAAGCAAAATAAAAAAATCTGGAGTCGATAGTTGATCATAATTAAGAAATTATTGCTCGTAGAAAAAAATCATGTAGCTTCTGTGAAGCCAAGAACTTATTTCAGAAGCCATATCGGTCGGCGTGGGAGATTGATAACGAGACAAAGGGGTGGGTTACTTTATTAAAATCGTAAAACAGAGAGAAATGGGAAAGAAAAGAAAAGACGCCGGATCAGAGGTTGTCGAGGGTGGCACAACGGAAATAATGGAAAACCGGGAACAGACGCTGAATCTTAAACGATATTTAATTCTCGCAGAGTAAGACGTTGAATTATGTTATTATTTAATTAGAAGTCTGGAAAAGGGCTGCGTCATCGCCGTGGGTCAGTTCAAATAAACCGCATTCAACGACAAAAGTTCACCCGTTATACGCAAACTTGTCAAACTGAATCACGACTTTGATATTATTCTGCTTCTGTGCTGCAAAAGTATGGTGAAGACTTTAATAAAGAAGTCGTAAAAATGTGTTGAAGATCCAGCTTTATTAAATTTAAATACTTCTCAAATAAAGAGGCAAGAGATGGAGGCTTCAACTTCTCCAACTTTTAATGATCTACGATATTAAAAGTTTCAGTAACAAATAATCAAATCAAAGTTCGAATCAAAGTTCGAATCACAGTTTTCATGTACGAGTTAGCCTATTTTGTGTCTAAGATGACAATGATCAGAGTCTGATAACACCCATTTCGAAAGATTTTTCAAAAGCGAAAAATTTTGTTTGTGTTTACTACTAGTCTGCTATAACATCTATTGCTACGCAGTAGTGCTTCGTGCCACTTAGTGATAAGTAAGGTTCTATTCCGAGGCTAGAGTGCTCCAACGAAACGAGGCATGACACCAAAAAACAATTTTCAACAGTTCATTGGGTCTGAAACGAACTGATTTAATATTGAAAGCCAAAGTTGATTACCAAAAGTGGCTCTCGGGTTGATTAGGGGAAGAGCTTTTACTGGGTGCGATTAAGCGAACGGGCGCGAATACATCGACGAGATTTAACTCGGTGGTGGTGCATAAATCCCAGAGCGTTTATTGCTAATGTCTCTTTTGTTCGCGTGCAGTCGCGGGATTTATGCGATACAAAGGGACGATCTTGCGCGCACGCTGACACGTTTACAGGTACAAAGACGGCCGACAGTCCGCGCAGTCGGTTTATCTCATCCAGTGCCAGCAAACCAAGAAGGTTTGGCAGGGGATTCAGGATGCTAAAGAGTTGTTCGCCAGGGTAATTAGCAACGCGCTGCAAACTACAAACGACTGCATTCTCACGGTTGTGTATGAGTCACTCACTCGTTTCCTTTTTACATTTTCTATGTGACGAATCCTGTTGCTTTGAAAATATACCTCTTTGACACAGTCGTCCTAAGGTAGATGGAAGGCACTATCAACGACAAAAAATAAGTTCCATTTTCTAGATTGCGCAGTCTTTATAACCTCGTTTACTTTTTCCCATGAGAGGAGATATAGAATGAAAGATGAAACTGTATCAGATTTCGAGAAAGTAATTCGAGAAGGTGCTGATTTTGTGATTTGAGCATTGATTCCAGTAGGTTCACGGTTTATGAAGGTGGAATATCCAATGACATATTGGATTTTTGTAGAAGGTTCGATAAAGTCGAGTGCATTCGAGTTGGCATCGACATTTAGGCGACAAGGATAATAAATTTTGGCGCATCAAGGGAGGATGTGCCCTTTCGATAAGGTAGTACAGGTGTATCCAATCGATAACGAGCTTCAGAGCTTGCTGGCACATTTGCAAATTGTTCTGAAATAGGTTTTACTTCTCTCCTAATAATTATTAGTATAAAGTTTTCATTTGTAGTTACATACAATTCTTCTGTCAGGAGATGATCATCTCAGTGTCATAGTGAAGTTTGGTTGTCTTATTTAGCAATTTTTAGATAACGGTTCCTATTTGCAGACCCAAAAATGTTTCCTGTAAGACGGTGATCGTCCTGGTGTCGCAGTAGAGTCCAATCCAATCTGCTGATCTTCAGGTTCAGGAAAGCAAATTTTTCATCTGAGAGGATGATGATCCAGGTACTATAACAAAGTTCAAACGCCTCATTTTGCAATGTTTAGATTAGTGTTTCCATTTGAATACCCGAAAACCTTTCCTGTGAGACGATGATCGTCCTGATGTCCTAATAGAGTTCAATTCAGTCTGAAAATCATCAGGTTCAGGAACGCAAATTTTCCATTCAAGATGATGATCCTGGTATTACAATGGAGTTCCAATGCCTCATTTTGCAATGTTCAGATTACAGTTCCTGTTTGCAGACTCATAAATGTTTCCTGTGAGACGATGATCGTCCTGATGTGACAGTAGAGTCCCATTCAATCTGACAATGTTCAGGTTCAGATAAGAGAATTTTTCATCCAAGATTTTGATGATGATCCTGGTATCACATTAAAGTTCAATTGCCTCATTTACAATGTTAAGATTAGTGTTACTATTAGCAGACTCAAGAATGTTTTCTGTAAGACGATGATCGTAGTGTTGTCACACAATCTTTAGATTAAAGAACGCAAATTTTCCATCTAAGATGATGATGATGATGATGATCCAGGTGTCACAATAAAGTTCAAATGCCTTATCTTGCAATGTTTAAATTAGTGTTCCTATTTGCAGACCCAAAAATGTTTACTGTAAGACGATTATCGTCCTGGTGTAACAGTTAAGTCCAATCTAATCTGACGATCTTCAGGTTCAGGAACGCAAATTTTCCATCAAAGATGATGATGATAATCAAGGTATCACAATAAAGTTCAAATGCCTCATCTTGCAATGTTTAGATCAGTGTTCCTATTTGCAGACTCTAAGATGTTTTCTGTAAGACGATGATTGTCATTATGTCACATTGAAGTCCAATCGAATCTGACAATCTTTAGATTAAGGAGCACAAATTTTTCATCCAAGATGATGATGATCCTGGTAGCACAGTAGAGTTCAAGTCCTCATTTAGCAATGCTAAGATTAGTGTTCCTATTTGCAGGCCCAGAAATGTTTCCTGTAAGGCGATGATTGACCTGCTGTCACCGTAGAGTCCAATTCAATCTGACAATGTTCAGGTTCAGGGACGCAAATTTTCCTTGTAAGATGATGCTGGTATCGCAATAAAGTACAAATGACTCATTTCGCAATTTTTAGATTACATTTTTCTATTTGCAGATCCCAAAATGTTTGCTGTAAGACGATGAACGTCTTGATGTTACAGTAAAGTTCAATTGAATCTGACAATTTTTAGGGTTGGGAACGCAAATTTTTCACCCAAGATGATGATGATCCTGGTATCACAGTAAAGTTCAAATGCCTCATTTTGCAATTTTTAGATTACATTTCCTATTTGCAGACCCAAAAATGTTTCCTGTAAGACGATGATCGTCCTGACGTCACAGTGGAGTCCAATCCAACCTGACAATATTGAGCTTCAGGAACGCAAATTTTTCATCCAAGATGATTATGATCTGAAGGTACGCGTATGGATTTTAAATGATGATGATGATGATCTCAGGTCACAATGAAGTCCTAATGTGCCATTTGAAATCAACTGAGGTCAGCTTCACTTTACCGAAAAGGCATCTGACAACACTATACTATCTAGAATAAAAAATCAAGTGCACTCTGCACATTTACACGTTGTTCCAAGGGTTATGACCGATAAAAGCGACCTGGAAAATTCATAAGCTTATTGCACGCATTGTCCTTCGTCTGTCAACGCGCCCTCGTGTCGCAACCTCGTGAAGCGTTGTAAACTCCCGCGGGTCGCCCTATGAATTTCCACCATCGTGTACGCACGTACACGATTTCTCCCATAAAACGAATACGTGTGCATGCCAGCTTGAAACGCCAGATGATCGTACCCGTAAATAAAGCCTCGCGCTCGCCGGAAGTAGAAGATAGGAGAAGCAAATCGAAAAACTTCCATGCATATATCGCAAATCAATACTGGCGGTAAAACGAGAGTAAGGAAAGTTATCTCCAATGGATCTATTGGAAAAAAATTAGGAGGGATTTTTTTTCGAGTATATTTTCCATAAGTTGTATTTCATGAGGATTAGTCTAGGGATGTTTTCATTCTCAAAGCTGGCAGAAACTTTATCGACCCTATTTTTTTACCGAGACGCAAAAGAATTAAATCTGCAGCAACAAATTATTTTCTGTTGCTCCTAAGATTAGGTGCACAACTGTCGAGCAGAGCCAGTTACCGACAGTCGAGTTTAGATTTAGAGATTCGATAATATCAAGTGCCAAGGCCCACCCTAATCGTCAAACCTTCTGCCTAAAAATGGTTGAAAGCAGCAGGAGCCCATCCACACGCTAACCACGCCGGTCCGTGCTTAACGCTATTGCGGTTCCGAACAAACTCTGAAGGAGTAAACATTCTTTCAGGTAAGTTCTGCGATTCGCATTCTCCAAAATGGAGTTAGAATTTTATTTAAAGCTCGCTGTGACGGTTCTCGTTTTCTTTCTCTGTTTTTCTCTTAGTGAAGTTTTCTGGGGAGGCTTTATCGCCCTCTTCTTTCTCACTTTGCGCGGGCAGACGAGGGAATACACAGAGAGACACGGAGTTGTTTTACATTTTAAGTAGTGATATCGAGTTTGCATGCAAATGCATGATTATGCGGGGGAGAGGCAAAGGACGTTGTCGTCAGAGCCAGTGAAGATGGAAGGTAGAGGAAGAGAAGGGGAAAAAGAGAGCGACAAAAAGAGAATACCTTGAAATAGAAACGAACCGAAGGGGAAGTAAATTATGCTATCGGAACACGCTCCTACTTACTTAGCGCACAGATTTTATTTCGAATCGAATTCATGCCAAATATGAAATCGTGATTCATCTCCAATTTTATCTCTCCATCCAATTTCCTCCTTAAAATTTTATTTATTCTGCTCCGTAACAGGGATATGGTCCGTCTTGTAAGATGTGATATAGAACCCTCAAACTTTGAGGGGGTTTTCGCAAGAAAGACCTCTTTTGTTGTTTAGGTCAGACTGATTGGTTGATGTTGTTAGTGGATCAGGAGAGAGAAAGCAAGTGATGCTGGAACACCTCTATTTGTCATTAGAGCTCTCCTATCATCAGTGTTATGACTCAAACAATAACCGAGTTTCTGAAGGACCAAAGGAATGAAGGCGTCAATTAGGCATCTCCTGAGTATACCCTATTGATGTTGGGATTGCAATTTTTGTGTGCAGACCAACCTTATTTACATCTAAGATGATCATGATTCTGCACTTAAAATAGTTTTTTTTTTGTTTTGATGAAAGTGGTCAGCAGGAATTCTTAGTTCGTAAGGACGGATTTGGGACACTGATTTTTGAAAACCTTTCAGTTTCTTGCAGGTCAACCCGATTTACATGTCAGATGATCATGATCCTGCTCTCCATAACCCATTTCAGAAGATTCTCCACAATTGAGGAATTTTTTATTGCTTTGATGAAGCTGATCGATAGATGTTATTGATGGGTCTCTGGAGATGAGGACAAGTCATGCTGAAACACCTCTATTCGTCCTCAAAACTCTCCAATAATCAGTGTTGTAATTCAAGAAAGAAATGTGTATAAGTTTTTCTGGACGACAAAAGGATTGGAAGTTCAATTAGGTGTCTCCTGCGTTTATCCATTGATGATTAGATTGTTGTTTCTGCTGTGCAGGCTAGCCTTATTCCCATGTAAGACGATCATGCCCACGCACAGTGGTTCAAGATCCACAAAAGCTGGCCAAAACCTCAAATTATGAAGTTTACCGGCTGAGGTAGATAATCATCACTACTTTTCTAGGGGCGTTGGAGCGTTCGACGAAAAATGTTGTTATTCTGTGAGTTCATGCCAGAAACAGATATGGTGACATGAAGTACATTTCTGAAGGTACGTTAAATCGTTGCTTGCCTCCGGATTTGCATTTCGAATAAGTATGTTTATGATACTGGGAGTGAAATGTGCATGTACAAAATTTTTTTCCATATAATTCTGGAATATACGTAGTAAATTTTTTTTGCCTGCGAGTGCGCGCGCCGGGATTTTCTTTTTTGATCGCCAAAAAGTATCAACTTTTTGATTCCTTCAACAAAAGCTTCCCTAAGCTGCATCCCTAGGAATGAATGCGTTTTTCTCTACAACCACGTATGAGTAATCACCCGCGCTATAGCCCATTAATCCGTGATTCTCTACGCGCCACATGCTATACCCAAAAAGATACTCATTCAAAATGAGAGTCATTCATTCAGTGACGTTCGAATTCACCCTTGGAAACGTTTAAAATGTGCTGAACACAATGTATAGGGTGTCCAAATTGAATTTTACCATTTTATGAAATTAGAGTATTTATCAGGTAAAGTATTCGATTTTCTCATCAAGAAATATGACGACTGGATAAATAATATAGAAAAAATTATAAATATGTAAACAATAACTATACGTAACAGTAATAAATGTAACGAAAACATTGTGAAAAGAAAGAGAATTCAGTGAAATAGAAACGTATAACAATTTTTGGATATATGGAATCATCCAAGGACCTGAATCTTGAAAATGAAATCGCGACTTTAGGGACGAAGTGTCTCGGTATGCCAGCTGATTCTTTTACCAGTTGATATATTTTCTGCCATTGTGGGTCCACCATTTTAGGTCTCTAACTTCTTGGTTATGGGGAAAGTTGAACGAGAGCACGGGTAAGATAGAGAGTGAAGAAATAAAGTTTGACATTATGCAAAGAGAAATTATTATTATAAACCCTGGCGTTTAAATTAGGTTGGAGAGGATCTATATCACTTCTCTCACGATGTTTCTCTCATTACCAGAAAGCTCCAACCCAGAAATATCTGGGACATGAGAGAATCTTTTTCCCCATTTCTAGGCGATATTTCCTCTTTGTTCCTTTCTTCCTCGTCCATTTTCTCTATTTCTTCCCTTTTTATACGAATTTCTTTTGCTCGATTTCGTACTCGCTTTCCATGAAAACAATCTTTTGCAAATCGACTTCCGTCCTCGGTGTGCTGACATGCCATTAAGAGAAGGGCTGGCTTCCTTCTGGCATCAAACCTTTTAGACTCAATGAAGAGGACGATAGAATTGCAAAAGAGAATTGACACAATTTTCTTCGGCTCTGTTCTCTCGATCAGATACAGTTTGTATGAGAAAGCGAATTATCTGATTGAGGAAATGGTAGGATTCGGAGATACGGATGATATTAAATTGGAATTCAACCTCTTCCTAATGAAGAAATGGTGCTGCAATATATTTTTGAATAAATATCAGTGAAATGAATTCCTTTCGTAATAAAAATAGGAATTGAAGACTCACCTAGGCCAGCATGTCCGAAGCAGAACAGACAACCGTCTGTTCCATTGATCACAGCGTGGATAACATCAGTAAGAGCGCTCGAGCAGATTTCCGTCTAAAAAAGACAGGAAAGAAATTGGTAAATAAATCAATCCTTCATAAGGAATATACATGTGGAGAATAAATTGTTATACAATGTTCGCAAACTCTACAAAGAAACATCGGAATGATTCAATATAAAAGGAAAGTGAACATAAAAGAAATTAGTATCGTGGTTGAGTGGTACTGAGGGGTCAATGGTGCCGAAAATCTCGAAGCGAAGATTGATTTCCAAAAACAACCCTGAACAATAGGTGGCGATGTGATAAGGGTGGCTTTGTTTGTGTCTAATATATTCATAGCCTCCGTGTCTTTCTGGAATCAAAGAAGCGACTCTTCCCCTCCATTCGTTCGCACACCCCTATGGAGAAGCTGTGGTTAAGGGTTGTTTCATCGGGCTTAACTATTGCTTGGTCGTTGCAACGATCCTCGAGATTCGCCGAACGTATCGGGGGTGCAAATCAAGTGGCTGTCTCGTGCGCGAGTACCCGAATTTCCAGCTCAACCATCCGTGCAACTCGTTCCGAAGGGATAAAATGTTAGCTCCGCAAATTGTTTGACGTTTCAGTAAGTTTCTCTATTGGGGTGATTCAGTTAAAAATTTAAGGAGGGATAAATCAAGAGTCAGAAAAGCTACCAGGGTGGGTAACGAAATTTATAGCTACCAGTGTCGCTATTTTTTCCTAACACATTAGAGTCATGGGGATAAAGACTAGAAAGGGGAAATCTTATGTGTCGCAGAGGCGATGATACCACAGGCCAAATAAGATTGAAATCTCTGTGGACGAGGATTCTGTGAGGCCAAGATGGAAAAAAAGATGAAAGCTGAAAGCATCCCGGATGAACCAGTGGTTTCTGGGGGTGAGAGGCAAATGCAAGACGGAGATGAGTGGAAACGAAGTGGTTTGTAGGGGAAGAGGAAAGGGAAATTAGGAGTCCAGTCCTTTTTCCCTGATATGGTAATTCCAATCTTTCGCTGGCATCTCAAAGGGTGTTATACCTATCCTACAAGAGACAAGACTTCACCGCTCATCGATTTTACCACTCTGCTTCTAGAGTGTGGTGTACTTCTATTCTTTTCTTCTGCTTTCTACAAAAACTTGGGATAAAACCGTTCCAGTTTGCGCTGATAGCAAATAGAATAAATATTTATTTTTTGGACCATCTTTAAGTTTCTATGACTAGATATTAGGTAGATGTTGGGAACTATCGGAAATTATGGTTATAAGATTAGGAGTGTTGATACGGCGTCTCCAGTTTGGATCCCATTATTGTTGAAATTGCAGTCTCAATGTGCAGATCAACCTGAGTTAGGGGTCAAATGATCATCATCACGCCTTCTATAACCAATTCAAAAGGTCTTTCACAAGGAAGGAATTTCTTGTTTTTCCAATGAGAGTGATTCGTGGAAGTTGTTTCTGAGCTTAGATGTATGAGCAGCAGTAATGTTAGAACAGCTTCACCTGTCTCTTAAAGCTTCCCTTTCATGAAATGTTCAACTTTAAGGTTTGTGTTCCTGAAAAGAGGCATCCAGCAAATGCTCTGAGGATAGAAAGAGTTGGAGATGTCAAATAGATGGCTCCTGCTTGTATCCTAACTATGTTAAGATTTCAGTTTCTATGTACGGAAAACCCTCAGCTAGAGGTAAAATGATCATCATTACGCCTTCTGTAACCAATTCGGAAGATCTTTCATAAGGTAGACATTTTTCGTTGTTCCAATGAGAGCGGTTAGTGGAGGTTGTTACTGAGTTTAGATAAATGAGCAGAAGTAATGCTAGAACAGCTTCGTCTGTCCCCAAAACTTTCCTTTCATGAAATGTCAAACTTTAGAATTTGTGTCCTTAAAAAGAGGCATACAGAAAATGCGCTGAGGATGGTAAGAGTTGGAAATGTCAATTAGACGTCTCCTGCTCGTATCCTAATTATGTTTAGGTTGCAGTTTCTATATGTGGACCATGCTCAGTTGGAGGTCAAATGATCATTATCACGTCCTCTATAACGAATTTGGGAGGTTTTCCACAAGGATGAAATTTGTTGTTGTTCCAATGAGAGTGATTAGTGGAGGTTGTTTCTGAGCTTAGATGAATGAGCAGAAGTGATGTTAGATCAGCTTCATCTGTCCTCGAAACTTTCCTTCCATGAAATGTTCAACAATAGGGTTCGTGTTTTTACAAAGGGGCATGCAGCAAATGCTCTGAGGATAGAAAGAGTTGGAGATGTCAAATAGATGTCTCCTGCTTGTATCCTAACTATGTTTAGATTTCAGTTTCTATGTACGGAACAACCTCAGCTAGAGGTAAAATGATCATTATTACGCCTTCTGTAACCAATTTGGAAGGTTTTTCACAAGGAAGACATTTTTCGTTGTTCCAATGAGAGTGATTAGTAAATGTTGTTTCTGAGCTTAGATGAATGAGCAGCAAAAATGTTGGAACAGCTTTATCTGACCCTAGAGCTTCTCTTTCATGAAATGTTCAACTTTAAGGTTTGTGTTCCTGAAAAAAGGCATCCAACAAATGTTCTGAGGATGAGAAGAGTCGGAGATGTCAATTAGATGTCTCTTGCTGGTATCATGTTGAGATTGCAGTTTCTATGTGTGGACCATCCTCAGTTGGGGGTCAAATGAACATCATCATCACGCCTTCTATACCCAATATGGAAGGTCTTTCACAAGGAAGACATTTTTTGTTGTTCCAATGAGAGCGGTTAGTGGAGGTTGTTACTGAGTTTAGATGAATGAGCAGAAGTAATGTTAGAACAGCTTCGTCTGTCCCAAAAACTTTCCTTTTATGAAATGTCCAACTTCAGGATTTGTGTCCTTAAAAGAAGCATACAGAAAATGCGCTAAGGATGTGAAGAGTTGGAAATGTCAATTAGATGTCTCCTGCAGGGAGCAGAATTCCTCAAGATGGAAAGATCTGAAGGTACTGAGCAGACTCTACTGTTTGTATCTTTATTATGTTTTGATTGCAGTTTCTCTGGCAGGTCAATCCAATTTCCATGTGAGATGATCATGATCATGCCCTCTTTAACTGATTTCAAGAAATATTAGACATTGGAGACCTTTTTTGTGGTTTTAATAAGAATGATTGATAAAGGTTGTTGCTCGATTAAGACGAATCAGGAGAAGTGATGCCAGGACACCTTAAACTGTTACTGAAGCTTTCCTAACACGAAAACCCTTGACGTAGATGGTTTTGATTTTAGAAAATAGCTTGGAGCAGAATCTTTGAGGATAAAAAGCTTTGAAGGTGCCAATTAGACTTTTCTGTTTGTATCCTTATCATGTTGTGATTACAGTTTCTATGTGTAGGTCAACCTAATTTACATGTGAGATGATCATAATCACGCTCTCTATAACTTATTTCAAGAAGAATTTCAAATTCGAGACCTTTTTGTTTGTTTTAATGGGGTAATTGAAGAAGGTTTTTGCTTGTTTGAACACATCAGCAGAAGTGTTGTTAAAACAACTCTATCTGTCCCAAAAGCTTTCGTATCTGCTTGGAGCAGAATTTCTGAAGATGAAAAGATTTGAAGGTGCTAATTAGACTCTCGTGTTGGTATTCTTACTATGCTATGATTAAACTTTCTTTGTGCGGGTCAATCTAATTCACATGTGAGATGATCATAATCACGTGCTCTATAACGGATTCTAAGAAGGATTGCACATTCAAGACCATCTTCCCTGTTTTCATGGCGGTGATTGAAGAAGGTTGTAGCTTGATTTGGACGAACTAGCAGAAGTGATGTTGAAACACCTTTCTGTCCCTAAAGCATCCCTGTCTTGAAAACCCTTGACGCAGGGGTTTGTGATTCTAGAAGAAACCATGGAGCAGAATTCCTGAGGATAAAAAGATTTGGAGGTATTAATAAGACTCTCCCGATTGTAACCTTAATATATTTGGATTGCAGTTTTTATGAGCAGGTCAATCCAATTTACATGTGAGATGATAATGATCATGTTTTCTATAACTGATTTCCAGAAGTATAAGACATTAAAGACCTTTTTGGTTGTTTTATTAGGCGTGATTGAAGAAAGTTGTTGCTTGATTAACACGAATCAGAAGAAGTGATGTTTAGACACCTTTACCTGTTCCTAAAGCTTTTCTATCATAGGACCCTTGACGTAGAAGGTTGTGATTCTAGAAAATAGCACAGAGTAGGATTTCTAGGATTTCCTTTTCTGAGGATGAAAGGGTTTAACGGTGCCAGTGAGAATCTTCTGTTTGTATCCTTATCATGTGATTGATGAAGGTTGTTGCTTGACTTGGTCGAATTAGCAGAAATGATGTAAAAACACTTTCATCTGTTCCTAAAGCTTCCCTATCATGAAAACCCTTGACGCAGACGATTGTGATTCTATAGAAAGCATGGCGCAGAGTTTCTGAATACGTGTAAAAATTAGAAGTGTCGATCAGACATCTTCTTCTGAATCCTAATCATCTTCAGATCGCAGTAACCATCATCAGCTGAACCTGATCCACGTGTAAGATGATCGTAATAACGCTATCATAAATTGCGAAAAAATTTTCAATAGCGTGAACTTATTTTCCTGTTTGAATGATGATCAGTAGATGTTCATAAGTAGGTTTGGAAGATATGAAGAATAGATAACGAAACACCTTGATCTGTCCCTGAAGCTCTACTGTCCTCGAATATATAACATACAGTCTCGTGATTTTCAGGGAGATGAATGTAACTCTGTTTCCAGAGTAGGAAAGGCTTGAGATTTTCCGGGAAGGGGTGAAATCGCGTTTAGAAATGACAACAACGAGGACATTCGTAATTATAACAGGATCATCCTAAGGGATATAATGCAAAGCAAACACATTTCGCGGGTGCCTACACTACACCCTACGAGTCGCCCTTCAACCCCTCGGCCAAGCCTTGACGCCTAATGAAATACGTGACCGAAGGCTTCGTCATAATCTCAAACACTTGATTCTACACTTCAAGTTTGCGGGGAAAGGAGCAAGAGAAGAGAAATTTCCCTGTCTCGAAGGTAGCCGAGAGCTGAGAGGAATCTCAGAGCTCTCAGCTTCAGGACCATTCGAATTCAATTTGGTACAGGAAATATCGATTTTGTTGGGGATTAACCATTCTAGAGGATGCAGTAAGGAATGGGGGTTGCATGGCCATCATCAATATTCAGAATTGAGTCTTTGCTACCTTAGAAAGTTGTGTTAAGATGACGTTACAATATGCTCGAATCAAGTTGAGACCTATGTCATAATTAAGGGCTCATCCAAGGCTAATTGAATGCCCTATTGCCAAATTTAATGCTCCGTTACTTTTTCAAAAAACCATGGGTTCCGCTAGCTCAACGTTAATCTGACGTAACCCACACGTGAATATAATTTTAAACAAATTCGGACCTACGACATAATTAAAGGTTCATGTAAGGCTCTCCAAATCCACAAAAACCAATTTTTGAAAATCAACCCCTACGATCAAACTCCCACCCTCTAAATTAATTTTGCAAACATGTTAAATCTGATTACGTCTTTCCACAAGAAGCAAAACATCGCTGGAATTAAGAAAGAGAAATCTAAAAATTGAGTTAGTC
>WSXT02000019.1:0-12136 GCA_011762715.2 Neuroterus valhalla
ACTAGAGTTTTAAAGGGGATTTTCAAGAGAGGAACCGCGTGGTACCATACAGTACCGCTAGCAGCTGATGGGTTAAAATAGATCTTATGAGTCATGGGTATGGAATGGACGGAAACAAGGAAGCATAAGAAAGTGACGGCTATTCAAATAGGGCTGATGACTTTTGTTGTCGTCGTAACATCCACTAGATCTTGTAGTTATAGGATCTAAATAATGATGACAAGAGTCCACGTCAGCGTCCAGACAAATGTATCTGAGTTTAGAGCCAAGACCTACTTTACAACCTTCGGAATCAACTCCTCAAATAGGCGAGATTGTCTGATGGTTCATGTCATTGTAGCAGCATGATCCATTAGAGTACCAGACAACCTAGATATGGGATAAAAGTTTGGAATCTATACCTTCTTCTTTACTTTTTGAAGTAGCTTCACGCCAAGTGAAGAATAACTTCCATCAAATTTACAAGATTTATGACTATATTGTTGCCAGAGAGTTGGGACTTATCAAAGGAAAAGCAGAAAACTGTTCCGGTGTTTATGGAATAAAGGTAAACAAAGAAGAAATACAAAACGATTGCTGTTTGAACAGGCACGATAGCCTTATGGTTCATGGTTTTGTAGCAATATGATCTACTAGACCACCTAGTTACAGGATGAATAATTCTAATCTATACTACTTGGTAACTACGATAAATAGATTGCTGCTGAATACTGAAGATCCATCACCAGGGAAACGACAGAACTGTTCCAGTATGTAAGGAATGGAGGAGAAAGAAAGAATTAGAAATCGATTGCTTTCCAAATAAATCTGATAATTGACGTTGTTGTAGCAACAGTATCCACTATAGACCATAGTTGAAGGATCAAAGTTTCGAATCTAGACCTACTACAATTTCTAGAATTGGCTTTTTGCTGAAGGCTAGAGATTTATCACCAGAAAACAGGCGGAGAACTGTTTAAGTGTACAATGACGAAATGATAACAAAGAAGAATTAGGAACTGATTGCTTCTCGAATAGGTGTGATGGTCTGATAGTTCATGTTATTGTAGCAACATGATCCACTAGAGTACCAGACCACTTAGTGACAGGATGGAATTTTTGAGTCTATACCAACTTCAGAACTTCTAACTTTAGCTGTATGCCAAGTGAAGATTAGGTTTCGTCAGATTTACAACTTTAATGACTATCTTTTTGCCAGAGAGTAGACACCAATTGGAGAGAAATCAGAAAACTGTTCTGGTGTGTACGGAAGAAAGGGAAACGCAGAAGAATTAGAAAATTATTGCTGTTTGGATATGCATGATAGCCTTATGGTCCATGTCATTCCAGCAACATGATGTACTAGACCACCTAGTTAAAGGATAAATGTTTCTAATCTATACCTACTCCATGAGTACGCTAAAATGATTGCTGCTGAATACCGAAGATCCATCACCAGGAAAACGACGAAACTGCTTTGGTGTGTAAGGAATGGAGGAAAACAAAGAATAACTAGAAACTTATTGCTATTCAAATAAATTCGATGGTTGATGTTGTTATAGCAACAGTATCTACCACACCTCCTAGTGATAGGATCAAAGTTTTTAATCCAGACCTACAACTACTTCTTGACTAAGCTTTTTGCTGAAGACTAGAGTTCTATCACCAGAAATTAGGCGAAGAATCGTTTGGGTTTACAATGGAGAAATGATAACAGAGAAGAATTAGGAACTGATTGCTTCTGAAATAGGTGCAAAGGTCTGATGGTTCATGTTATTGTAGCAAAATGATCCACTAGAGTACCAGACTTCCTAGATGCAGCATGGAATTTTTGAATCTATACCTACTTCAGAACTTCTTACAGTAGCTTTATGCCAAATGAAGATTGACTTTTGTCAAATTTACAACTTTAATGACAATATTATGGACAGAGGGTAGACACCAATTGGAGGGGAAGCAGAAAACGGTTCTGGTATGTATGGAGGAAAGGGAAACGAAGGAGAATAAGAAAATAATTGCTTTTTGGATAGGCATGAGAGCCTTATTGTCCATGTCATTTTAGAAACATGATGTACTAGACCACCTAGTTAGAAGATGAATGTTTCTAATCTAAACCTACTTGATAACTAGGATGATTAGGTTGCTACTGAATACTCAAGATCCATCACCAGGAAAACGACGGAACTGTTCCAGTTAGTAAGGAATGGAGGGAAACAAAAAAGAAATAGAAATTGATTGTCATTTAAATAAATCTGATGATGGATGTTGTTGTGGCAACAATATTTAGTAGATCCCCAGTTATAGGATCAAAGTTTTTAATCTAGACCTACTACAACTTCTATAGTTAGCTTTTCGCTGAAAACTAGAGATCCATTACCAGAAAAAGCGAGCAATTTTTCAGGTGTATAAGGAGTGAGGGAGAAAGGGAAAGTCGAGCACGTGGAGAAGCTTAAGTTGCGTGTCGAGCGATTTTCTCTGAAGATAGGAACGCCGTCCGACTACTAAAACTCACAGAGTCAAGAAGCTTGACTATCTCATCGCTCTTCACGCCCTGAACCCATTGACCAAATCGTCGCCTTCTTGGTCGAGAAGGGAATGCCTCAGTAACAAAATGATCGCGTACGATGAGTAGGGACTTGTAGCAACTTGTGCGGATTAAACGCTCCTTAACCCCAACCGGAAATGGAAGTTCACCCACACACTTACCGTTTTCTCATCGACATGGAAGCCTCTTCATCGTGTCTTATAAATGCACACCGATGCACGCAGTCGCAGTGACCAAGGCGATCGATAGGATTGAATTTAATAAGCCTGAATATGTTCAGAAGTCGTGTATCGTTCTCATACATACGCCAAGAAGAAAAAATATCAGAACACGAATCCATTAAATTCTCTTACATTTTTAGACCCACACATTATGTCATTCTTCTACTTATTCGTATTTTCTTCATGTTTGATTTCCTAGCTAGAACTTCAGGCATTAAATGATGGAATCAAGAATATCATAACTATCATAACTGATAAGTATAGAAACGTACTCTCGAGTAGATACATCAATTTTCGCTCCAACCAGCCAATTCAATATAAGAAAAGGTATTATCTAAAATCTGGTTGACACAATTTATAAATGATTACATGAGTTTTTCCATAAGTCCTAAATAGATTTCATCGCGAAGACTTTTTTTAATTACTCATGACTTCGGGACGAACGCTATCTTTGACTTTTCCAACTTTAGAGGAAAGGCTTATCGAAATTGAGTAAATTGTACATTAGGATAATGAGTATCAAATTTCTTCAGCTTATCACGATGAGAATAGTTAGAAGATGAATTTTTACCAAAACAATCAAATTTTCGATTTTAAAAAATTACTCTCACAATGCAACTAATTTTTGACAAGTAGTTGAACCTCCAGCTAAAGGAGATAAGTTTCAGACAAAGAATTAACAATAAGATTTTCATTCAAAATCATCTCTTTTGAACAAACAGAAACAAATTTTCAACTAGTTGTATTCAACAAAAAAACACTAGATTTCCAAAAGATAGTTGAAGCGTCTACTCGATAGGTAAATTTTTAACAAATTTCCAAAAATACGCAGCAATTTACAAAAAAAAAATGATTGAATTTTAAAGCATAAAACGAAACTCATATCAAATTGTTAAATTTCCAAGACATAGAGACAAAATTGTGACAGGACAGTGGAAGTTCCGAACCAAACACTTGAATTTACAAGAGGAAAGTATATTCATGAGCAAATGCCCCATTATTCTAATGGAGAGTTGAGTTTTCAACCAAATAGTCTGACTTTCTCCCAAATTGTTCGATTTTCTGAGCAAAAGATATGGATTTTCTACGAAAAAGTTGGACTTTCACGCAAAAACATTATTGAAAAAAAAAGTTTAGATACTGCTAAATAAATTTATTTTCAAATAAACGGATTGTTCCCTGACTAGCGGGTTTTTCTAAAAAAAAAGTTGCTTTAACAACCAAAAAAATGAATTTTCAACATAGAAGGAAATTTTTACGCAAATGATTGAATGGTTGAATGGTTGAACGGATAAATTATCTATAAAAAAATATCAAACATCTTTTTTCAAACCGAAAAAACATTTTTTTCTTCAAATCATAATCAATAAACATTCAATATTCAACAAATTCATGGATTTCTACCACGGATTTCGAACTTGTTATTCAAATTTTCATTCGGGAAAACTTCCAACTTCAAATGAATAATTTAATTTTCGATCGAATAAGTTACTTCCAACACAATATTAAAATTTCCAACCAAATATATGAATATGCAACTAGAACACTGGCTAAACGTCCTTCTCATAACACCACTGCACAACGTACGTTGCGGATTTGCGTACTGCGTGGTGGAAACTGAGCGGGACAGTCAAAACAAATGAAGAACAATAGAATTCTTCACTTTTTTTTGCTTGAGGGAGAGTGGGAAGATTTTAAAGGATTTTTGAGGCGAGCTTTTTTTCATGCCTATTAATTTGTGATCGATACCATGAAAATTGTAATGAATCTCTTGGAATCCTTTTGAACTATTAGGAGATTTTCCCAAATTTGCACAATCTCTTTAAAATAAATTTTCATATTTTCAAAGGATATCTACGTATTGATTTCAAAAATTTGAGGTGATCACAAAAAAAGGAGGGATTTTAGGAGATTTTCAGATTTTTCAGATAATGTCAAGACGATTCACAGGATTTCGAGGGCTTGTGGAGGACTTCAATGGATTTTCATATATATTTCCTAAAAATGCGCCCAAAATCTTGTTTTGTGTGTTAAAATCTTCAAAAATCTTTCGAAATCCAGTGATGAATCCTGTAATTTCTTTTTGGATAGTTCAAAATCTTCCGAGTTTATTAAAATTTTTCGAAATCCTATGTTTTGCAAAAATCATTGATAAATCCTCTTAATCCCTAAGAATCGATCAAAATCCTTTCTTACCTTCTAAAACCATTGAAAACTCTGCGAATGATTTTGAAATATTCAAAAATCATTTGAGATCCCTTGAAACCTCCTGCAATCCTGAAAAACCTTCGAAGATCTCTTGTTATTTCATAAATATTTCATCTTTCTTTTAATATTTTGTACTCCTCTGAAATATTTTGAAACCCTCTTATTTTACGAAACCTCCTATAACCCGTGGATATACTTTTTACTCTTTGAAATGTTCTTGCATCTCTTAAAATTATGTGAAATCTTTTCAAATCTGAGGGAATATTTCAAAATCTTTTAGAACCACTCAGAATCCCTCAGAAAATTTATCATAAAGGGTAAATAAAATCCTTCATCGAATATTAATAAAAATATTATTAATTTGATTTCTCCAGCTCCGAGCATAGCGTCCGTTACACCAATGATTGAATTAGCAGATATAAGCAGTGTTGGGAAACCCGTTAGCGAATATATCTCTTTGGACGTTATTAGGTCTTGAGGAGAGGGTTAGTTAGTGGAGGTGTCGGATGTAAATGAGAGAGGGCAGCCGAGACATCTTGGAGGGTAAAAGAGCGTTAGAGGGATCAAAACTGGCCTGGCCTGGCACACCAGGGTCTTCGCCGTGGCCTCTAAAGTCTAAAACGTCATGTCACCTACGACCTGGGTTTTTCCCTTCAACCTCACCAAAGACCAGTCCCCATTGGTCACAACTTCGAGCACCATCGGCACGTGATGAGAGTGTAATTAGTGCGGGGAGAGCGGCACAAAAGTAGGGCGTTAGTGTTGCGAGAGGGATTAAGAAACCTTATTGCGATCGAGACTCGTACGTGTAATTGAGATTCCTCGTCAGCCAACAACCTTGTAGTGTATAGATTATGTAGAGAGGACACTCAATAATCACTTATGGTATTAGACAATCATTCTCTTAACATAAGCCAATTACACATTTACACTGTCAAAAATAATCGAAATTTGCCTATACGAATATATAGCATTCTGAAACCCCATACAAGCATCAAGGTTTCCTGTTTCTCACTTCTAGATTTTCCATACACGTCGAAAATCTTATGTACTGCCATGGGAAAACTTCCAGTCGAGTTCAGAACTTTGATGCGCAGTAGAGGTACGCGCATCCGAGTGAATGCGCGTGCGCTGCCACTTAAGTAATTGCAGAACGAAGAACGTCAGGTCTAATAGCAAATCCTGCAAAAGCCCTCAGAATCAAGTGATTTCTTCCCAAAAAATTATCAACCGCTATCAATTTTTCGGAATCCCTATGATTCTTCGGAATCCTGTACATTCTTTTATTCTAAAATCCTTCAAAATCCTTTGAAATTTCTGAGAATCCTTTGCAATCCACGGAAATTGTATTTGGACATTCCGAATCTCTGAAGGTATAGACAAATATTTCATTCATTCTTCGAATCTTTTTAGATCCCGTGATTTCCTTTCAAATATAACAAAATTCCTTTAATTCATTCGGATTCCGAAAAATCCTTTTCAATCCGCGGAAATTGTTCTTGAATATTTTAAATCAGCGGGAGGCCTAACAAATCTCTGGTTTCCTCTTGTAATTCTTTAAAGCTTCTGAGATCCTCGGAATTACGGACAAGAGAGAGATAATTTTTTCAAGCATAAAAGACTGGATGTTTGGGTACCGGAAAGTTAAGGTGCCAGGATGTTAATGCGCTGGACAGTAAGGCGCAGAACGTCATAGTGCTAGAAGTTCATGTGCTGATATGTTGAGGCACCAAGACGTTCAGTTAATGTACGTTGAAGCACTAGATGTTCGAGCGCCGGGATGTTAAGGCGCAAGCACGTTAATGCGCTGTACGGCCAGGCGTCGGACATTCAGGCGCAGAAGAAAGGCCGATTAGTTTTATAAAGAATGGAATATTTTCCTCAAGTCCATATATGCCTGAATTTTCCAGGTGCCAAAGTTTATGTTTCCGTAAATATTTCCCTGAAAGACAAACTGTTCAGCGACTAGAGGATTAAACATCGGACGAATGTCGCATATAAGTAAATAAAATTAAACATCCTGGTGCCTAGACGTCCCAGAAGCTGAACGGCTGCGCGCCTTAACGACCTGACGCCTGAAAGACGTGGTGCCTTAACGCCCTGGCGCTAAGACGTCCCGCGCCCAGACGTTTCGGTCTGAACATCCTGTTGCCTAGACATCTTAGCGGCTGAACGGCTGAACGCCTCAATTATCTGGCGCCTAGACATCCCGCGCCTAGACGTCTTACGTTTAGACTTCCTTGCCCTAACATCCCTCGCCTAAACGTTGCCTAGACTTCTTAGCCTAAACACCCTGGTGCTTAGACCAAAGATTCAGACGTCCTAGCGGCTGAAGGGCTGCGCGCCTCAACGACTTGGCACCTGAATGCCCTGGCGCCTAGACGTCCTGCGCCTAAACGTCTTACGCCTAGACTTCCCTGACATAACAACCCGCGCCCTAACGTCCCGTGTCTAGACGTCTTGGCCTAAACATCATGGCGCCTAGAGGTCCTAGCGGCGGAACAGCTGCGCCCCTCAACGCCCTGGCACCTGAATGCCCTGGCGCCTAGACGTCCCGCGCCTAGACGTCTTACGCCTAGACTTCTTGGCCTGAACATCCCGTGCCTATACGTCCCGCGCCCAAACGTCGCGCGTCTGAACGTCACGTACTCCTAAAACCACTGGAAACAAAACGCCAACTGACAGTAAACAGAAAACAAAAATGCTGATCAAAGAATACAACCCGTATCGAAATAGTCTAGTCGAGATTCTGTTGAATAAAAATTAGTTTTATATTAATTTATTGAAGCGACCGTGGCTGAACAGAGAAATGATAAAATCATAAAAGGGGTAGTAAGAATAAGAAGAGTGACGGTTGGGTAGTCTTACAAACCAGATTATTCAGCAACCCTCTAACATCGACTGAAGGCAGATATTATCACGGCTTTAAGAACACCTCGACTTTAAGCCTTTAAGCACCTGACCATAAAGTCTCTCCTAATTGTCTCGAATCTCGGCACTCCCCCATCTTGGGCAAGACATGCAAATAA
This sequence comes from Neuroterus valhalla, assembly GCA_011762715.2. Lineage (NCBI taxonomy): Eukaryota > Metazoa > Arthropoda > Insecta > Hymenoptera > Cynipidae > Neuroterus > Neuroterus valhalla. The sequence goes on from WSXT02000019.1 coordinate 7,983, forward strand.
CTCGGGGTTAGTTAGCTAATGGGGTTCGTAGGGTCGGGGTCAGGAACGGGATGCGGGCCAACGAGTTCATTCATTAAGGGTTGATGGCTTAATTGCCAGCTCACAGCATCACCACCCCTTCCCAATCCCCAGGAAACGTTTCTACCCCTTCTGTCATGCCGCAGATTCGAGACAAGCAACAGGTTGTGCCTGGTTCTGATTATTTTAGCCGGTTTGCGAATCCTCGTTTACAGTTTTACACCCCCGACGCGACGGACGCTGTTAATTAATTATGCTCGAGATTCCGAGTCGTCTTGCTGAGGAGACGGTGTTTTTTTCCGTGGAATTGAGAAGTAGGTGTCTTGTTAACATCCCTGGTCGTCTGGGAAATTTTCTGGAAAAATTGCTCCTAATAAAAGAGGCTTCAGGGAATTTCCAATTGGGGGAAAAATAAATTTGAGGAAATACAACCTAACTTTTAGAGTAAAATAAATATACCCATATTCCGAGTAATACGCAATTTTTGATGAACGAAATGATTTCAAATTGTTCTTGATAATTACCACCGATAAATCCTCTGACAGGTATGAGAACGATCATTCATAACAATCAATTCCGACACCGAGCTGGACGTACTACGCAACCTGTTCTTAAACAGAGAAAAAGAAACAGAAACAAAAAATACAATAACTTTTATTTGCACAATGATGGTTATTGATCAATGGTTCAATAACGTATGGCAGCAAAGTAGTGACAGATCGTTAGTTGGAAGTCAATGAAATAAAAATGCTGATTTATAGAAATTATAATTTTCATTAGAAAAAGTGAAAATTTCCTTATCATGGAGATTTTGATATATTTCAAATAAGTAATATTGAATGAACTCGAAAAAGTAATAACGATTCCTTTTTTTAGTTTTTAGTTCATTCTTATTCTTTCTATCTTTATGGCCAGCATTGGATGTTGTGAATGGGAATTCAGGGATGTGCCCCTTAATGTTTAAAAGACGTGCACATTGCAGGCAGAATAAATAAGGTCGTAAACATTTTTCGACTCAAGAGAATTGCCCTGCTTTTGCATTCAGTGAGTCGATTTTTTGGTCATTCAGTATTTCGAACCTCATATAAATTTATGTAATACGTCTACTGAATTAATGACACACGATCCCATCTCCTTACATTTTAAACTCCTTAAGTTTTCAGGTTCTTACATTCTCATCACAGTGTTTCAATCCCTCTTTTAACATTGTCACAAAATTTTTTTAATGGAACAATGGAATTTTTTCCAGAGTACTATCAAATGGAATTATTTCTCAATCAACAAAGATGTTTATATATTAAACTCTTGTATCAAATGATGTTGATACAACATTCATGACACCTGTTTTCAATAAAAAATCTGCAACTTCTTTGGATTGACATCTATTGAATGTTGAAAAAAATTGAATGAAAATTGACAAAAATTTGAAATATAATGGCTGAAAATTGAATTTCAAATCTAACTTTTGAATTTTCAATAGTTGAATATTTGATTGATGAGTTTTGGAATCGCTTGTAATTTTAAACTATCTTCATTTGACAACAGTTAAATATTCGAGTTTTGAATGTTTAAAATTACAAAATATTCCAAATTCTCAGAGATTCAACTGTTGATGATCAAAATTCCAATTTTCCTCCATTTATTTACCTAAAATTATCAATTCCATTTTATAAATTTTAACAGTAGGGAATTCATTTTTTTATTTTTACGAATTTCTGATATTCTTCAATTTTTCCAGGTTGAGAATTCAGGAAAACTTTTTTTTGTGAAAGAATTGAATTCCCAACATATAATGATGATTCAACTTCTGCAAACTCAAATTGCAACTTTGGGGGATGCGACCGTTCAAAATCCAATTTTCAATGATTTCACATTTTCAACAGTCGAATTTCTAAAGGTTGGATTTTCTCTGATGAAAATGTAGCTCTTAATTTTCTTATGTTCTTAATAGTTGTGAATTTTTACTTTTCGATCATGAATTTTCAATACTTAGAAATTCATATTTGATTCTAGAAAATTTCCATTTTTTTCAATTTCAAACAGTCAAGAATTTGTAAGAAATAAATTCCGAAGAGAATTAAATTTTCAACCTATGACAATTTATTTGTTCGAAATCTAAAGTTAAGAAGTTATAAAAAATTGAACTGTTCAGAATTCGAGTCTCTATCCACTTCAATTCTTAACTGTTGAATTTTTGTAAATTGAATTTTCAACTGCAGTTCTAACTCATGAATTCCCAAATGTTGAAGATACAATTTCCAATTTTAGGATTTTTCACTTCCCTTCGATTTCCAACTTTCGAAGATTTAGGAACCGTGAATTTTGAATAAGAATTTATTTTAACTTCAAAAAATTCAACTACTTCAAATTATGCTCCCCAAATTTTAAAAGTTCAAAATTTGATTTTTATTTCCATAATTCTTAATTTTTCCTGGTTTTAACAGTTGAGACTTCAAAATCAGGCGGAATTTAAGGGGAACTGAATTTTCAACTTTCTAATCATATCAAATTTTCGAAGGTTTGAAATTTAATTTTCCCTCGAACTTAGTTTTTCTTGAATTTTCAAATGTTGGAAATTATTCGAAAGAGAAAATTTGATTCTAATCAGTTCAAAATCAAAGAAAATTGGAAATTTTCCTCCCCACGGTAGATTTTTGGGTTTCATCTGGAATAAGGAACCGTTGAAGATGTAATTCCCAATTTGAGAAATCTTCCATTTTCCGCAATCTTCAATTTTCAACATTCGCGAATTTGGAAAGAGAGAATTTGAAAAGTGAATTGAATTTTCAACTTAAAAGAAATCAACTCAATTCAATGTATTTGCATTTTTAAGCATCTCTAATTTTTTTTAACAGTTGAGACTTCAAGAAAAAGGCGAGTTAAGGAAGAGAAGTTCAAAGAATAAATTTTTGTTTTATCTTTGTTCTTTTTTTATTTTTAATTGTTGCAGAATGATTTTAGCAGAATTGAGAATTGTATCCTCAAGAGTTGGAAATTGGGGAAAATTGGAAATGATACTTCCTTTTGAAATTTCCTTTTTTCTCGAATTCTCGACTTCTGAAAATATAAGAAAATTAAGGATATTCAATAAAAATAATTAACTTTTCCAAGTTTCAAAATTCAGTTATTAAAAATATCTGTAAGGCTAGCAATTACAGAGAATTGGAAATCGAATTTCAAGCTGTTGAATTTTTATAATTCCTCAATTCAATTATTTTTTAATCCTTTTCTTTCATGAATTCCTAACTGTTAAAAGTAGAAGAAAATCGAAAAAATTATAAATCATTATTCAAATTTTCAAAATTAGGATATTCAGCTATTGGAGACATCTGTAAAGCTGCAAATTCAAAAGAATTGCAAACTGGATTCATAATAGTTGACTCCCAAAATATTGCAATTGAAATTTCTTCTTAAGTTCACTTCTCTTCCCAATCCTGAATTTTCTACAAAATGAGGATATGGAAAATACTGAAAATTATAAACTGAATCTTCGAAATTTTTCAATTAATTGATTGAGAAAATATGTGAAACTAGAAATCAAAGGAAACTGAAGTTAAATTTCGAATAGTTAAATTTCAAAGATCAAAAAATCTAGCTCTTCTTCGAAATTCGCTCTCTTTGGATTTCCAGTTCTTGAAAATTGAAGGGAGAGCGAATTTTTTTTCAAAGTTTTTTTAGATGTGCAAACTTTTAAGTTAACATTTTTTTGTTTGTCAGCAGGGGGAAATAGGCTGATATAATATATAATATTTTCCAAACTTAGCTACTATAGGAAGCATGGAAGAAATTTCTTTATTCACGCAAATAGAAAAGTAGATGAAATCAAATTATTCGACACAAAATCTACATTTCTAAAAAAAAGGGAACATTTTTATCCATATATAAATGGGAATTTGGTCATGATCCGATTGAATAGAAGATTTTGTATTCAATCTGGTCTTTGACTGGCTCAAGGAGCTTTTGAATAAATATTGACCTAACACGAGAATAAAAAGAAAAAAAAATCTGCCCGCTGCGCGGGCACATTCTCATAGCTTCGCGCTCGGCTTCATACGTGCCTAATTCAGTTTACAATGTGATGCATACACAGAATTACAAATATTGCAAAACTGCTGAAAACCTCCACTTCTATGAAG
>WSXT02000019.1:12236-35746 GCA_011762715.2 Neuroterus valhalla
GTTATCGAACTCGTCCTTTCTTTTCCAGTTTCAAAAAAGTGTGCCAAAGCTCAATACATTATGATCATTCTTTCGAAAGTTATCGAGTATACAAATTACAAACTACCGACTACGGACAGACAGAAACCTTCGTAAGAATGGTTTTTTCCGACGAAGGGTGTCTCAAAACGTAAAGATTTTACTGAATCCGCGAATGTCAATTTTCGAATAAAACCAATACCTACTCATTCAGAATGAGAATGTAAAAATAGTAACTTCTTCAAAACAGATGTTCCATCATTGTTCCAGAACCAACCACCGACGTAGTTTCATAACATGTTTTCTAAACTTCTTCTAGAACTGTGATCTACCGGTATTATTTCGATGATCCAGAACGCTCTCCTGCTCTAAAAAGCTTGAGTTTTAGAAATCAATTTGAGAACAAAAAGAAAAAACTGTAATGGACTTGTTTTCAACGAACATTCCTCTAACTAACAAAGGTATATAATTTTCTTAGATAGCTTTCTTCTTTTGAAGAACCATCAACATTTCATGAGGATTTATTGATGATTCTTCTGGAAAATAAAAATAAGCAAGAACTTCTTTCAGAGAAGAGTTATGATCTCTTCCGAATAATTGGTGTGAATAATTTGTGATAACAGGGTCAGAAGTGGCGAGCAGTGCACATAACAGATTGATCGTGGTATGTTCCTTTGAAATTATTCTTGTATTTTCTCCTGTAATTTAGCAGATTTTCATGACATGTTTCTTGTGCTTTTTTTAAGAGTTGGCGAATAAGTTACAAAGAATCTTCTATGATCACATCAAACGTATGTTAATTCCATTAATTGCAAGTGAAGTTTCAGGATCGCTCAAAAATCTACGAGCTGCTTTTCCGTCGTTCGTTGTCTTGCTACCTTCGACCTCGGGAATATCAATCAGTAGACGCATCCTCCTCTCGAAAGCTGCTTGTATAGCTCTTTTTCTCTTAACAAGACTACCCTTTTCAGAAGAACTCCGAGCATGCTACTTTTCAAATTCCAAGCGGTAGAAAATTTGCAGCCATCATTCAAAACATATCTCATCCAGGCATATAGAGATAGATCAGTTTGTCTTATGGCAGCTGAGTCGATCCAGTTCATCAGAGTTGATGTTGCCTCGAAAACTTAACATGTTTGTGACGGAAATTGTTTTGTAATAGAATCGTATACTTTACTATATCCATCACGATCAACATTAGAGTGTAAGGAAACAAAATATCACCTTATTCGTCATGTTTAATAAAGCTGTGCGGAAGATTTGCTACTAGACTCTTCATCTTATCCCTTTCAGATTGAGACACTTCAGTAGTGTCTCCAAGAATTGATTTCTTTTTGGTTCACAACTGCAAGAGGACGGAAGACGATAATTTTTCCGAATGATGATATTTTCAGTTGTATCAGGTTCTTGCGTAAACAGCTCTAAGGAACAAGTAGAGTTATAATAAGGTTATGATCATCAAAATGTTTCAGACATCACTGTTCATAAGATGCATGGCTTGATTTACCATCAAAGCTCGAATTCACGAACAAAGTCGCATCCGAAAGATATGCGGGAGCGAACAAGTACAGAAAGGTTTACTAATCCTGACTGGTCATTCCGTTAGTTGATCAAGAAGTGATAGCAATAGAATTTTTTCTATTTCTCCAGTCACTTTAATACTCTTAAGAGAACATCTGCTTCGAGCCACATCATACCTCTGCTAAAGATATGAAACGGCATTTGTTAACCTCAACTCGAAATCGATTGGCAAATCGCTGATACAATACATTGGTAACAGAGAATGAAATATGAACTACTAAGGAGATACAGTTTGGAGGGATACGAGGTAAAGAGCAAAACTGCAGGGGACAAAGGATAGAAAAGGATAGAAAATGAGTGGTGACAGATGATTGATGCATATGAAACTAACATATAGAGGGAAAAACATAGGAGTTAAAGGATTCGATAAAATGAAAAGAGGAAAGATGAAACTAATCATGCAGCAAGACTTTGATGCAAGAACAGGAGTAACAGATTATAACAGTAAGGATGGTGCACTCAAAATGGGAACATGAAGGGCTATGTGGAATAAGAGTGCACTCATACGGAAGGGAGAGAGGACAACGAAAAAGGAGATACGATCTTAGGAAGCACTAAGCTTTACTCTTTGGCATATGCGGATGGTGTTTTACTATTGGCAGAGGAGAAACGAGAATTAAATTTGATGCTGAGAGTGTTGAAAGAGTATGCTACGGGAGAATATTGAGGCGTAAACATTAGTTTGAAAAAGATAATGTGCTTCGGGAACAGAAGAAAGCGGGTATAGTACAAGTGGAAGTTCAACGGAGAAATGATTAAACGAGGGGACGAACTCTGTTACTAAGGATTTCGATTCGAATCAGGGGGAGGAAACACGCTGCAAGTTAGAAAAAAGGATGGAGTGTGCGAGAAAAATAATGTTTCAAATTTGGGGCATAGGTAAGAGAAGGTTCGAGGATGATTGGAGAATGAGAACATGGATGTTTGATGTGTTAGTGTGGGCAGTCGTGTGCTTTGGAGTAGGAGTTTGGGGATGAAACGAGCAAAAAAGAGTGGGAAGTCTTCACGAAAGATTCTCGAGGTGGGTCATGAGGGTTAGATGGAGTTGTCCAGAATATATGCTGAGGGAAGAACTGGGTAGAGAGAAAATGGTAGTTCGGCAAATAAAGAGATCATGGAAGTATGAAGAAGAGATGGAGAGGGCAGAGGGAAGCAAAATCGCACCAGCGTGCTTAAAAGAGATTAAGTCTAGAGAGAAGAGAGGCAATACGGAATGCTCAAAATGGGAAGAAGAGAGACAAATAAGAAGGAGGTATCGGGAAAAAAATGAAATTAAGAATTGAACTTGTAATATCTTATATAGAAGACGAATAATTTACATTTTACCGTTATTCACTGGGAACACTGATTAAAGATTTCTTCTCGCAAAAGTGGACAGTTGATCCATTATATATGAAAGGAAAATAAAAAAACAGAAGAGAGGAGAATCGTTCCTGAATATCGAAGAAGAAAATCGATTCAACCGATTAATCGGGAGGTTAGAAGATCCATTTCTAATCGATTAATCGAATAAAAAAGATCGACCTTCGTAGAAACGAATTGAGATCGCCCATCCTCAAAATCAAATCGATCCAGAATTCTCTCCTCGTTCCACCACAGACTTTGTCTGAATACACCTGACCACGCCTACTTGCGCGCACTGTTCACACAGCCCAGCCGCCAAGAAACCCTTTCCAGATCGCGATAGCCGCATGAACCCATCCAAGGTAGTAAGAGAGGGGATTGACGAGTGACAGTTATTTACACCATTGCTCACGCGTTGGACACCTCTGATCTAGAACTATAGCGTATCAGTGCTAAGTCTACCTTTTAGGATACTTTATCGCAAATTTTTTGAAGAAAATACGAAACAAAAATTGATAAATTTTACAAGACAATTTGATCATGTATCGGTGCTGCAGAAACTTTATAGAATACTGTAACGCACGTTTTGTAAAGAAAATAAGGTACCAAAATGAGTCGCTGTCATACAACAATCATTACATCATTTTTCCAAAACTGACAAATAGCAGACGCTCTAGATTATTTGGCTGATCCTTGATCTATCAGTATAAGTGCTATGTTGACCGACTCGAATACTTTCGCGTACTTTTTTTTGAGCAAATAAGGAAAAATAATTGATAACTGTTATGAAATAGTTGGATCACCATTATTGTTAAACTGATTAATCACAGCCAATCTGTTATATTTTTGCAATCCCATAATTTTATTCTCAAATTCTTATTACAGTCATTTAATGCTGTTCTTTCTGGAAATACCAACCATATCGTTCTATGTATAGTCTTGCTACTTCAACAGCTCTCATCCCATATTATTTGCTGTTGATTTCGAATTCAGTAGGCAAAGTTTCTGAAATTGTAGGAGATTCTCATATCAATCGCGTATCAGTTCTATTAATTCCAGATGGAATTTTAGCAGCGCCTAAAAATCTACCGTCTTTTCGTCGTTCATTGTCTCGCTAGACCTTTCGGGAGAACTCCGAGCATGTTTTTTTCAAATTCCGAAAGGTTAAAAAATGTGGAGCCATCATTTAAAATACATCTCATCCAGGCAAATAGAGATAGATCAGTTTGCCTTCTGACAGCTTAGTCAATGTTGTTCATCATAGTTGCTGTGCCCCTCGAACGTGACATCTTTGTAAAGCTAATGTTCCTCTAATTGCGTTGTACACTTTACTATTTATCATGATCAACAGCAGAGTATGAGAATACAAAGTATCACCTTGTCCATCATGTTCAATGAAGATTTGTAGAAGATTGTCTCCTTGACTCTTTATCCTATCATTTTCAGATTTAGATACTTCACTAGTGTCTCCAATGTATTGAATTATTTTTGGTTTACAACTGCGGGAAGAGGCAAAACGATCATTTATTCTGCATGATTAAATCTTCAAGTGTATCAGATTCTTGCGTATACAGCTCTAAGGAACAAGTGGAGTTAGAAAGAGGTTTTGATCATCTCAATCTTTCAGGCACAGCTTTTTATAAGCTGCATGGCTCGATTTTCCATCAAAACCCAACTTCACGAACAAAGTCGAATCCGAAAGACATGCGGATGGATACTTCAACTGAAAACATGGAAAGTACAATGTTTAGTTTCAGATTAACTTTTCAATGAACTACTATTCAAGTTTTGACAAGCAAGAATAACTCTTCTACAAACGATCAAATGATCAACAAAATATTTAGAAGATCTTAGGGAAGAAATGATGATGAAGTAGGATGGGATAGGTGAAAAGACGTGAAAAATAGATAAGAGACATGAGAACATAAGAAGAGGGAGGAGATGGTTAGGTTTAGTATGATAAGCGGCTTAAGGGAATGTTTCAAAAAGATCGCGAAAGTTCCGTGCGAATTCAAGAAAAAATCGGGCAAGGGAAGGAAGAATAGTTTCCGAAATAAATTTAAAAAAAAGAAATGAAAGGAGAAGAAATAGAAGTATAGAGTGAAGGCGATAGGAATGAAGGAAAAGGGAGTTCAATCACATCAAGAAAACTTGAACTATCAGCAATCTAGAAGAGTATCAGAAGACAGGTGAGTGATCACGTTGTGGAAGGTAGATTGTAGAGCATGATGTTTTTATCTCCCAAAAACATATTATTATCTTGTTTTGTTGCTTGGAACCTGTGCGGATAGTTCATAAATTCCAAGTGAATTTTCACTATGCTGGACGACAGGCTCAACTTGAAAAATTATCAATCTCACGATTTTGGTGGACATTAGATGGAGTAAACAAATTTTATGACTTTGTTTTTCATTCCTTATTTCAAATTCCGCGTAAAGAATTGCTTTAGGCAAATCTTCAGTCGTTCGTTTGGGTACCTTGGTAAAACTCCAATCTCAAAGTTTTCCGTTACAAACAATCATGCTATTTATATATATTATCCTCCTTTGCACGTTAGTTCAATAGTGGCGAATGTGGTAATGAGAAGAAAAAAACAACAGAATTAACAGAAAAGGAGGCCCAGCGTGAGTTTAACAACCGTCCATATGATCAACATTATGTTTCCGGGGAGAGACAAACATGTCAATTTTCCCCTTTTCTTCATCTTCTCGGAAAATCATTCAGTTGCTCAAAACATTCTATCTAAGATGGATCATTGCACTTATTCAAATTGCAGAGAATTGTATCATCCATGGTAAAAAAGATTATCAACTCTACGATGGAAAGTGGAAATGTGATTGGAAAACAGGACTCTACTTCCCTACGTTATATACAGCTATCGATTCGGGTAATTATATTGATTCAGATTTAGTTGGTGTGAAATTCTTATTAGATATAGCTCCAGTAGAAGAATATGATTTTGTCAAAAGTGTTCCATCGGGTGGATCAGTTTAATTAGGATCTAATTTTTCATAACATTTCTTGAATTTTCAAGTTCGGTAACTCTTATTTCTTCCATATTTTGGGGAAATTTGGTTTTCCCAGAATCGTGCTACAGACACTGCATGTAGACTATAGAAACAATGAGGGAAAAGACAACATAATACAAAAATTGATTCATGGTACAGATTTGAGTGTGGAAATAACATGATGGAACTAGATGTACAGTTATACCAGATGAAATAGGGAATCATATCAAAAATATCTATTGTGTTCCAAATTTTCTTTAGTCAGTAATTACTTTATTCTCTCCCTCTGTTATTTCATCTCCGGAAAACCTTTTAACTCCTTCTTCTTCTTGTAATTAACTGATCACCATCGATTTCGCTGATGGAAGAAAAATGTGGAATCACAGTACAACAGATGGTATAAGATGGTGTAATGAGTAAGGAAACCATAATAGGGAAGGGGTTCGAAGCATGTCTATATTGAAAGAGGACATGTGTTAGAAAGTTGTACTAGAGAGGAAGGTGAGAGCAGAAGTGCGAGTGATTATATAAGAGGAATACTGAATGAAAGTGGCCAAGGTGGAGGAACGATGAAGAGACTGGAATAACTGAAAGAAGAAACAGTCAAGGGTTTGCTAATATAAGAGGGCATGGACAAATGTATAAAGTAAAAAGTGGAGGAAACTATGAAAATTGAGGACATCGGGGAAATGTTGGACGTCAGTTGGAAGACTCTCAAGCATGCGCACATAGTAGTTTGCAATTAATATTAATCATCCGAGAAAATATATTTCAAGCGTTATACTGAAGATAAAATAAGAATTCGGAGGCACTTATGCATATATACAAAAAGGGAGCAGAGGTCCCTGAAACCGCAAAAATGGACAAAATTTATGTCTATGGTTGAAATTTCAAATTGTTTGATAATAAATATTCGAAAATTCCAAACAGCTATTTCAGAATCATGAAATTCGAAATAATCCTAAATTCAAAACGTCCGAAATTCCTAACTTTCAGATTCAATGATTGACAATTATATATTATGTTGCTCTAATGGATGCTTAAGAATAAGAAGCTCAATTCATTTCATCCATCGAAATGTAGATGGAACTTCCGTTTCTAGCACGAAAGTGTGAGGATGCAGTAAACATTTGGTGCGAAGTTCTTGCTGGATATCTAGGTTTCTGAGTGAGAGTTTGTATAGTAGAAAGGGAAGAAGAATGAGGATATTGATATTTTTAGGTGTCTTTCAAGATACTTTGGAATATTTCGGAATTTAGTGATTTCTCCCGAAATACTTCCGAACCTCCGAATACGTCAGAATCCTGTTGATCTTTTTTGGTTTGTAAAAACTATTATCGAACCCTCAAGAACCCCAGAAATCTTTCAAATTTTTTTGGATTATCTCGAATACATCTAGAGGGGCAGGTTATGTACGAAAATGGGAGAACAATTGGATAAGGAGAAAGTAAAGAATTTAGAGACAATAGCCGTGATGGTAGGAAAGGAAAAAGATAAAACAGATGTAAGAGGATATTAGAGCATGGATGGGATGGACAGACAAAAGGTCTATAGAGGTAGAGGGTAGGCTAGATAAAAGAAAAGGCTACAGGGTGGAAGAATAGCAGAAATGTATCTGGGACAAGGTATAGAGCATGATCAAAGAGAAACTGGGAGGGCTTAGTAACAAGAAAGAGAAGGTAATGATGAGAGGAAGAATAAGGAAAATGGAGTAAAGAATAGAGAGCAAAAAGAAGGAGGGTAGAAGAAATCAAATTTTGATAAGAGGGCTAAAGTTGAGAAGCAGAGAAAAACGGAAGGGAGTGGAAGCGCTGCTACAAGGCATAAGAGAGTTTCAGGGCAAGCTAGCTGAGGAGAAGCTAGAGGGAAAAAGGAAAAGAAGTAGCGATAGTGGAGTTGGAGAACTAGGAAGATAAGTTGGCGGTGATGCGAAGTAAAGGCAGGATAAGGAATAAGGATACATCAAATACTATCTGACGTGGAAAGAGAGAGAAATTAATATACTGCTGAATGACAGAGCTAGAAGAGAGAGGAGTACAGGGAGCGCAGCGGAGGTAGGATATCAGAAAATGAAATAGGAGGAGGAGTGTACGGGAACAGCAAGGTGATGGAGTAATAAAGGTGCTGTTTTGAGATGGAGCAGGGATAAAAAAGAAAGATGAGGACTTTTGGAGGTTTGATCAGGGATTCAATGTTGTTGGACTAGTAGAAACGTTGGTAGAGAGCAAGGACTAGGGCAGGATATAAGGAGGCTACCAAGGGGGTTTTGGCGGAGACTCCATAAGGCGGTCAGGTTGAAGGAGAAAGGTGTAGCTACTTGGGAACTATAACGGGATTCAGGAAAGGTTTTTATGAAGAGATTCATGTTGGTGGTGAAGAGCAGAGAGTGCGAATAAGGGTTATATAGAAAAGAGGGGTGACCTGCAAGTTTATGGCGGTATAAAATAGGAACGAGATAAGAAGGATTGAAGGTAGCGTGGATCAATTGATAGGCGAGAGAGAGGAGGGAACGGATATACTGGGAGACGGGAAGGGGGGGGGGGGTGTTTCGATGTAAAAATGGGGAAGAAAGGGGATCTCTACGTGTATGGTGCAAGTTTCGAAAGAAGGTCAAAGGACACGGTTATGAATAAGGAGGAGGATATTTTAAGAGAATGGATGGTAGATAGAGCGTGCGTAGCCGCGAATGGTATGATAGCAGGGAACGAACACGGAGAGTACACGTATGAGAGCAACGAAGGGGCATCAATGATAGACTATATGTTCATGAATATGCAAGGGTGAGCGGAGACGGAGAGATTCGCAGTAGAAGGAAGGAAAGAATCGGATCATCAGATATTATTCTTATGGATGTGAGGGGAAGGCGGCGGAAGGCAAGGAGCACAAATTCGATAGGGGAGAGAGGGAGAGATGTGGAGGGTGAAGGCTTCAGAAAACTACCAGGAGCAGTTAGGAGTAGCATGTTTTGAAGGGGAGTTGGTGAAAGAAATATGTAAAGATCAAAAAGTAAAGGTCGAAAGGTGTGTGTAAAAGAAAAGGTTCAGAAAGAAGAAAAAAAGAATGGTGCAACCGTGGTTGGATAGAGGATGCCAATGGATGAAGAGCAGGATTTAAAAAAAGTTAAAAGAATGTAATGAGGGTATCGCGAAGGATGAGAAACACGTAGGAATGAGGGAAAAGTTTAGGTTGATGTGTAAAAAGAAAGAGCACGGAAGAAAGATCTAGAAGAGGAGTCGAAAAGTGTAAGGACCGAGAGAGACTTATGGAAGTTAATTATTAGGTTCAGAAACTGTTGAGTGGGAATAAGTGATAAGATAATGAGTAAGGAGTAGAGAGGATTTTTCAAAGAGTCGTTTCAGGGGTAAGACAAACGGAAAGAGATGAGGGAAGTAGAAGAACGAGGGGTTGAGGGGGACGCAGTAGAATGACGAGGAGATAGAGATTCAAATGAGGAAGTTAAGGAGGTCAAAGGCAGCAGGCTTGTGCAGGGTGCGGAACGAAGCGTGGATATTTGGTAAAACAGCAGTTATAGACAGACTGAAAGTGGTAGTAAAGAAGGTTTGGAGAGGTGTAGAGGGTTTCATAGCGCCACTGTATAAGAAAGGTGACAGGGATAAGCAGGAAAATTATGGAGGAATCACATTGATGAATAGGCGTACAAAGTATACACGATGGTACTGGCAGTCAGATAGGCTACCTGATAATGTAGAAGAGAAAGGTATATTTCTGGAGACACAGGCATGATTTAGAGCGGGTGGAATCGATTATATTCATATTTTAAAGCACGTGCTGGTCAGGAAAAAAATGAAAAAGTGGTCAAAATCTTACACGTTTATCGGTAGATCTCAAATGGGCGTTCCCTCCAGTTGAAAGGGGGAGGTTGTGGATGAAAGGAAAGTGGAGAAAAGTGGAAAGGGTTAGAATTTGTCCAGTCGCAAGTGCAGATGACATGGTGATGAAGAGGTTGAGAAGATACCTAGAAAGGAGTCGGTTACAGTTAAACGCGGGATAGTCCAAGGTTATGGTCTTCAGGACACGACGTGGAAGGGATAAGGGAGGAGTCGAGAACTAAAAGGAGGCGGCTTTACAGGGAGTGAAAGAGTTTGCGTACCCGGGTTTTCTTTTTAGGAGCGATGGCTAAGTTTATATTTGTTTGAAAGAGAGGAAGGGAGGGGGGGGGGCAATGCTGTGATGAGGCAGCAGTGGGACTCGGGAAAGAGATTGTTTGAAAATACCTTTGAAAGGAGGATTTAGCTGTTCGATTCATTAGTGATGAGTGTGCTACTGTATGGAGTAGAGATGTGGGGGTGGAAGGAAAGTGAGGTGGTAGATAGGGTTGTAGGAGAGGTGAGTCAAATGGACACTCGGTTTGGACAGATACAGGAGGGGAGATGGAAAGATGGAAGATGAGAGAAAAAGGTTTTTTCAGAAAAACGGTATGCATGAGGATGAAGTGAGGAGAAGTCGAGAGGAACGAAGAAAGGTGTACGAGATTGTAAATAGGAATGGCAAGGGGAGATAGGAGGCAGAAGGAGATGAGTGGATGAGAGGGTCAAGGACTAATGAGCAATATAGTTGGATTAGACCAATAGACAGTGAGATATTTGTGTGAGAAAGGAGAGAAAGAGAGTCAGGAGGTAATGGCGAGGTTGATATGTGGAAGGGAGGCTTCGATAGGTTCTAGGTTCCTGAAGAGAAAAGGATGTGTGAATTGTGTGAGAAAGGGTATTCGAAGGTGAAACAATTTTGAAATTTCTCTTTTGGAGTCCAAATATATTTAGAGCTTACAAACGAATGTGCCATGGGAGGGAGGCTGCCATCGCCTATTTCCGGTGCATTTCTCCATTTTTAAAGATGAACATTAGTTATCAAGATAATAATTTCCTCAGTTCAAGAGTAAGTCATTTTGAATTCAATCGATCTTAGGATCCCACGAGACCCCGGATTTTTGTTCAGCTTTCTTTATTGTATTAAAAAAAAGCGAATTTGGAAAAATGATATTTATTTTTAAATATTTCTTGATTAAGGAATCAGATAACTCTCATATTGCCTGAATAAAAGAAAAGAGAGGAAGAGAGGGAGAAAGAGACAAGAGAGACCGCAAGAGAGTAGGGGAAAATTTAAGGATTAAAAGAAAGAAAAAGGGAAAGAGAGAGAGAGGGGGGAGGTGTTGATGCCAGTCGCAGCTCCAGAAAACACACCCCACCACTCACTACTGCGAGCTTACGCGCACTGCCGCCTATCGGAACTCGAACGATGAGGTGCAGCAAATTTCTGTTGGAACTAGTAGATGATGACGTCAGCGTCACTTATTTCCGTGACTACTCATGTGCTCATTACCATCCGCAACCCCAAAGAGAGAGTAAGAAGATATACAATTCAAAAAATCATACTTACATTACTAATGAATGAGCCCTAACAAAGAGATTGAACAGGGTTTACATAAATGTCAAAGATTCATGCTATTAAATTTTCAACGATCATCCAAGGAGATTAAAATCTTAGTCCTTTACTTTATAATCGTTCAAAGACTTTCCTGAAGCTCTTAAGTCGATTAGTGCTATTTATTTTATTAAAAGTTCTTGGCAGTGAGCCTAATCTGCGCCTTCATGGCTCTTAGTTTCCAGCTTTGTGGCGGTGTGAATATCTAATTACTCATGCTCATCGCAAGTAAAAAGATTCTTCTCTACTTGTCGAATTATTTTATTACTTTTATTTATTCATTGACCCATTTATTTACTTCTCACAACCAGACACTCCGAAGTTTCTACTCGCTTCAAGCGTGTTTTTTGCCTCGCTCTCTTTCATTTTGGCAATTTAACAATTTATTACGATAATTTTTGAATAATTTTCTCTGAAAGAATGCAGAAGACATGAGGGTAGTCAAACAATGCAATAAAATTTTTCTTTCAAATTTATTGAGCACATCGCCCAAAAATTCGTTTTAATAAAAAAAAATTGTGCTACTGTAAAATCACGGCTTCCCTGATGAGAAATGGCTAGAATCGGAGGGGATAGGAAGACATTAGAGGGGGTCAGGATAAGTTCAGAGGAGTGGATGTAGAACCTAGATGGAAACCAGAGAAGGAAGGAGAACTCAACAAAAAGTCGGGGAGTTGAAAAGTAGGATGAAGAAATGCAAGTCGCATTCCGAAATTCAAAGACAAGAGGATGGGAAATGAGGATGAGGATAAGGATGGTTGAGAAAAATGGAATGAAGAATAACATAGGAAGAGAGAGAAAGGAAAGAAGGAAAACCATAGTGATGAAAGGTCTTTGAGCAGAAAGGAGAGATTCTAAGGAAGGTCTGGAAGACGTGCAAAATACGATGAATATAACAATTGAAATGAAGAGTGAGAAGTATACAAAGGAATGAAAGAATATAAGGGAAAGAGCGCTGCTAAAATTGAAGAAATAAAGGGCAAGAGGGTGGCGATGTCTAAGGAAAGGCTGTTGAAGAGAAGCAAACAGAGGAAAGAGGAAAATCTGACATGGAGATGAAGACATATGCAATACAGTTTGAGGAGAACAATAGAGAAGGAAGAAGAGGAGAGAAAACGTACTTGGGCCATGTAAAGATATATATGTGAATGTAGATAGAGAGAGAAAAACAGAGGAATAAGGAAAGTTGATGTAAGAAAGAACAGAAGTTGTCTGAGGATCTCAAGGATAAAAAAGTGAATGGAGAGGAATTACTATGTAGAATACTAAGTAGATGATACATCTTCATCGGGAAGCTTTTGGGTGATGGGTAGGGCGATTTAACTCATACACGAGGGAGCGGAGGGAGGAGAGTAATGAAAGTCTATGTTATTGTTGACAATCAGGTGCGGGAGTTATTAGAATGCCCGAGATAGAAGGGTACGCAGACTCGGACTCTTTCCCGCTTATACGAAGGGATGAAAGGAAGAGGAAAAAAGGCCAACCAATCGACGCGATGGTGAAAAGAAAGTCTTTCTGCCACCTCTCTGTGATGATACCCTTCCACCATATTAATAAGTTGGTTAAGTGAATATTCTCGTAGTTTAAATAAGGAGGGAGTTGGGTCGAGGACATTTTTTCGGGATAAGGGCGGTTTTGTGTAGAAGGAAGAGTGAAAGAGTGAGGCCATGTGGGCGTTTTCCTCTACGGGTTAGGTAACAAGGTGCAATAATTGAGGGTATAAGAGAAGGGAGATAAGAAAAAACGAAGTGATCAAAGATATGCGATTAGAGGGAAGGGATTTGAAGGAAAGTGAGGAGGAAGTGCTGAATAGGATAAATGCGAAGGAATAGGTAAAGATAGTGAGATGTATAATAAGGAAAGTGGAGAGAGGAGTATAAGGGATAGAAAAAGATACTTAATTTGAGTAATATTGAATCCAGATAGGAGGCATATAGTGAAATAGGGACGAAGAGAAGGACTTTTCCTTCCTTTCTTCCTTCCCTTCTCACCTTCTTCCGTTCTCCCTTCATTCCTTCCAAATTTTTGTCCTTACTTCCTTTCTTTCTTTATTTCTTTCGTCCTTTCTTCCTGCCTTTATTCCTTTCTTTTTTCTTGTCTTCCTACCTCACTTCCTCTCTTCCTTCTTTCCTCTCACTTTCTTCCCTCCTTTCTTCTTTTCCTTCTTCCTTCCTTTTTTCCTTTCTTTCCCTCTTTCTATCTTTCTCCCATCCCCTTCAATTCCTCAACTATTTATCTTCCCGTATTTTTTCCCTTCTCTCTAGCTCCCTTTCTGCATTCCTTTCTTGCTCTCTTTCTTCTTTCCTCTCGCCCTTTCCTTCTTTATTGATTATTTTATTGCCCTCTTATTTTCCGCTTTACTTTCTTCCTTTCTTTCCTTCCTATTTTCTTCCAACCTTCCTACGGATTTGGCGGAAAATCTAGAAGGCATGCTAAATGTGATGAATATAAATGTACAGGTGGAGGGAATAAGAAGTATACGAAGGGACGAAAAAATATGAGGAAACTAGCGCTGCTGGAATCAAAGGACGAATGAGGCAGGAGGGTAATAATGTCCGAGGAAAGGCTTTTGTATGGAAATCAACAGAAAAAAAGAGGACGAGAAGTGAGGAAAGTTGATCATCTTGAAGGGGAATTTTTCGGGTGATGAAATAGGGGAGTTAACTCATACAAGGGTGAGAGGGGGGGGGGAAGAGTAAAAGTCTATTATATTGTTGACAATCAGGTAAGGAGATATAAGAAGGCTCGGGCTGGAAGAATACGTGGACTTGGGCCATCTACCACTTGCACAAACGGGGATAAGGGAGAGAAAAAAGGGCCAATGAATCAACGCGATGGTGAGAAGAAAGAAAGAAAATCTTTCCGAAATCAAAGGAAATAGGAATAAATTGATGCAAATAACAGACAAATGAGAAGGGACAGGTGATTTTAATGAAATATATGGTATGAGGTGATAAGTAGAAGAAGACAAAAGAAGGTTATAAGGAAGGTAGGGAGAAAGGGAAAAGAAGAAAGGTGGAAAGAGAGGAAGAAAGAGAGGAAGCAAGCAAGAAAAATAATGGGAGAAAACAGAAAGAAAGAAAAAAGAGAGAAAAAAGCAGAGGATGAGAGATAGGAGGAAAGTAAAGAAGAAAATGAAACAGAAAACGGAGGGAGAAAGAAAGGGAGAGAGGCAGTAAGAAAGAAGGGCAGAACAAGAACAAGGGAGGAAGAGGGAGTAAGGATGAAAGGAAGGTAGGGAGGAAGGAGAAAGAAGAAAGAGGGAAAGGAAGGAAGAAGGGTAGGGAGAGAATATTAAAGAGAAAAAAGAAGGGAGAAAGAGAGTTAGAAGTGAGAAAAGGAAGGATTGAAGGGAGTGAAGGGGGGAAAGGTATGAACTAAGAATAACTAGGTGGAGTTTAGGGAATAAGGTCATTGAAGGGAAAGGAGGAGGAGAGGGTGGCAAGGAAGTGCTACGGAGAAGTTTGGAAGGAAGAAATGATGGCAGAAGAATGGATGGAGTAAGCAGAGGAAGCTTAAGGAGTAAGAGAGAAGGATTAGGGGATGTCAGGGAAAGAAAATGGAAACCTTGTATGAAAACGAGGAGACAAAGGAAGCGGAAGTAAGACGGAAAAATAATGTTAGTCACGACTTTACAGGAAGTTAACTTCAGATTGATGAGGATAGGACGTGGCCTGCGCTCCCATTATTCTTACAATAAAAAAAGGTTTCGTGATGGATCGATCGTTGCCAACAGTACGTTGAGCATAATATCAAGTCCGCATGCATCCGTTCATTTTTATGAAAAAGGAACTTCCGAGAATTCTCAATTCCCCCTTTCAGTGTTACACGGATATCTCTCTTATTGGATTCGAACACAGAATTATACCACTCAGATAGTGGAAAATCCAATTCTAGTTTGTCATTCGTACGATTTGTGATCGAAGATGAGGAACAGGAAACCTCATACTCAGCAGTGAGGCATTATCCGACCGTGGCATAAAGCCTGGTGTCTCTGGAAAAATCCCTCAATTAAGGAGAGATGCTTTCATGGAAGCACGAAGGCACAAAGATACTTCTACTTTAAGTGATTTTGGACTCTAGACCGCTTATATCCATACATGCTCATACATATATGTTCACTCTTTCTTCACTTATCCATGAAAGCTTCCCGTTTCTCTTTCCCTGCCCTCTCTCAACCTTCTTCTTTCACTCTTTTTTTTTAGCGGTTTTTAACCAATCTTCTCCCATCCTCCCTCTCTCCAAAATTCTTCTCATATTCTCCTGCTATTCCTTCCATCTCTTCTTCTTCTTTTACACAACCATTCTATGGATGCTTCTATGTGTCCTCAACCCATGTACAGGCTCTGCGATTTCCCTTCTTGTCCATCTCTCAATGTATTTCTTCCTTTTTGTTCTATTCTCCCTACCTTCCTCCTTCTTTTTTATTTCTTTTATTCTTTCTTCCTCCATTATCTTCTTCTGTCCTTTCTTCTTGTCTTGCTTTCTCCCTGCCTCTCATTCTTTATTCTTCCATCTCCTTCATTCCGCATTCCTTTATTTCTTCCTTCCTTTATTTCATGCTTCCTTTTTCTCTCCTCATTTTTCCTTTGTTTCGATGTTCCCTTTCTTCCTTCATTACTTCCGTTCTTTCTCTTTTCTTTCCTTCCAACCTCCCAACCTCCCTTAATTTCTTCTTTTTTTTCTTACCTCATTTTTACATTATTTCTAGCTTCTTCTATGCATTCCTTTCTTGCTTTCTTCCTTCCTTACTCTCAATCTTACCTTCTTTTCTTCTTTCCTCTATTGCCACCTCATTTTCTACCTTAATTCCTTCCTTCCTTTCCTTGTTCCTTTCTCCCTACCTTCCTCCCTTTCTCCTCATCCCTCTATTCTTTCTTTTTCCTTCCGCCTCTATCTCCCTCCCATGACTCCTTCCTTCTTATTCTTCTAATCTTTCTCTATTATTCTCTTCTATCTAAGAAGCTTATGTTTCAACATAATAGGGAACAAGGAATGTTACTAGGAGAAAATAAAGTTAGGAAGAAATTGAGAGAAGGTGTAAAACAGAACAGTAGTGCAGATGCATGGAGAAGGAGAAGGAAATAGTGTAATGCGTTATTTAATATATTGAAAGATGATGATGGTAGAAAATTCGAAGAGGAAGCAGGAAGGGGTAATGCAGAAGTGGAAGTATGGAAGATGGTGGATGGGTAGAGGAAAAAAGGAGAAATGATTATTCAAGAGATGGAATGTTAGAATAGCAAGAATATTTCATGGAATCGTTGAGAGGAATGAAAAAGGATGGAGAAGAAAGGAGAAGAAATGAGTGATCCAGAGATTAAAACATTAGAGCAGAACGAGTGTTCTATGCGATCCTTGAAAGAGTAGAAAAGAAAATAACGAGCAGAAGAAAGGAGGAAGGAGAAAAATGAAGAGGAGGATATCACAAGGCAGAAATAGAGACAGTGATGGTGTCGGTAAAAGAGGGAGAAGCAGCAGGTATAGATGATACATTAAATAAGGTATTGGAATATCTAGATAAAGAATTGAGAAAATGAGCGCGTAAAATGTGCAGCAGGGTATGGTGAAGGGGGGGGGGGGGCAGAAAAATGGAGGAACGAGATAGTACTACTCATAGTGGAAAAAGGAAAAAGAACGTGGTCAAGGGAATATAAGGGAATATAAGTACCAATATATATTGGTACTTGAATTATAAAAAATATATGTTCCAATAGACCCCTCCCCATCACGCTACCTCCCTTCTCCCCCCCACTCACTCACTCACTCACTCAATCTATAACTCACTTACTTGCTTACTTACTTACTTACCTACTTACCTACTTACATACCTACTTACCTACTCACTTATCTCTTCACCTACTCACCTACCTACCTTCCTACTTACTTACTTACTTACTTACTTACTTACTTACTTACTTACTTACTCATCTCCCTACCTACTTACTTACTTCCTTACTTACATACTGACTTACTTACTTAAATACTTACTTACCTAATCACTTACTTAATTTCTCTCTTCTTCAATTTCTTCTTTCTTACTTCCTCCCTTCCTTTCATCTTCCCTCTCTTCCTTTCTCCCTAGCCTTCTTCCATCCTTCCTCCATTTTTTCTTTCATCGTACCTTCCTCCCTTTCTTCTTTTCTCTTTCTTTCTTCCTTTCTTTCTGCTAATCCTCCTCTCTTCCCGTCTCTTTCATTCTATCTCTCTTTATCTTGTCCTCTCTTCCAGCCTTCCTCCCTTTCTTCTCCTTTCTTCCTTCCTCCCTCCTTTTCTTTCTCCCTTGAATCCTTTCGTTTTCTCTTGCTTACTTTCTTTCTTGCTTTCCTACTTCCATCCTTTTCTTTCTTGCCTAAATCTTATATTTCTCCTTCCGTCCTCCGTTTATTTTATCCCTAGTTTTTTCCTCTCTCCTTCTCTTCCTTCCTTCCTAAATTTCTTCCTTTTCTCCTTTATTTCTTCGTTCTCCTCCTCCAACGTTCCTTCATTTCTTTCTTATTTTCTCTTCTTATTTCTTTCTTTCTTCTTGTTTTCCTTTCTCCCTTTCGGTCTTCTTCTCTTTCTCTATTCTTCCCTCTCCTTTATTCTTTCTACCTTTATTTTTTCTCCTTTCTTCCTTCTTTTTTATCTCTTTATTTGTTTCATGCCTCCTACCTCCATATTTTCCTTCATCTTTCTTTCTTTCTTTCTTTCATTCATTGGAGACTGCTTTCTGCATTCTTTTTTTCTTTCTTTCTTCCTTCCTGTCTCCCTTCCATTCTTTTTTTCTCCCCTTATTAACGAACCATTCAGAGAGCGAGCAATGATGCTAGTAAAAAAAGGTGATCGATAGATAGACCTTTAAAAATTACAAGAATATTCAAAGGGGTGAGAGGGAGTGAAAATAGTGTAAGGATACCCAAACCCGGAAGAATTTTCGCGAGGAATAACCTTCCCATTTATAAATACGCAAGGCAGTTCTTTGTCCTCCGCAAATTCATCAATGTCAGAAGAGAGCAGCTTTTTTATTTTCGATTTTTCCAGTAGGATTTAAAACCTGGCCAGACTTTCCCGCATACACATCGATTCATCAAGCTATCAGATACACACAGTTTGGCCTCGACCCTCAATTTCTCAGTGACAGCCAAGTCCGAACCCATTTGGTATCCTGGAAAAAGTACCTCGTAACGCTCATTGCTGAGCTAAGAAAAGTGACCCTATGGTGGAAAAATCGTAAAACCTTTTCTTCTCTGACACGACCACCCAACCCGAGAAGAATCATCGAATTCAGAGATAAGGGAAAAGTCGACATTTTTTATGTCTATGTTCGACGAAATGTCATGATCTTGCCTTCTAGCTGGAGTCTGACATTTCTTAGTAGAAAATAGTTCTATTCGAGTCTTATCTGAGTAGCGGAAAACAATTCCATCAAGGTATTTTGTGAATGGCGATAAAATTTTATTAGTTTTCCCTCCAAATTACCTAATAAGTGTTTCTTGAGGAGTTCACACGTTGATTTTTGGTGTGTGCTGGATTGAAAAATTTCTGGGGGAAATGATTTAACCTAAGTTAACATGAGACATTGCCAGGGCTGCCACAGACTAATGCACTTATAAAAAGTGACGAAGGTGACTAATTGAAGCTAAAAAGTGAATAAAAGTGACTAATTTCAAACCAAAGAATCTTGAAACGTCGTAGGACGCCCGGCAAAAGCGATAACTCCACATGCTGACAATTAAAGTTGTTCTTATTTGAAAAACAACTCAAAATAATTAGATGAAATTGGGTATAGAAATTGTCCTAATAAGTGAAAGTTTTTTTAAATTTGAGGAATATGACATCGAAGAGATACGGGCAAGAGACATTTGAACGAATAGTCTAAGCTTTTCCAAATTCTTCATTAATTCCTCTCATATTCAATAAAAATGTGATTTTTAACAACTAATTATTGGAAATAATCAAAAATATGAAGATGATTCTTTTTCATTATTTTGTTTCTTACATCGCTAATCATTTTTTCATTCCTCCAATGAATAATACATTTTTCTGTTCCGTGTAACGCAAACACAAACGAACACCGTCGTCCTCATGTGCAAGATGCCGCTATGCACCACTACATACCGCTCTCAGTGGGGAGAGAAGGATGAAAAGAAAGAGAGTTATAGACGGGGAAGCCCGTTCTTCCCCTGACAGTGTTTAGCGTTAAGCGTTACGCTGAACTTCCTCTGATTTGCAAATTCACACCGTGCCCTTAAAATGTATAATCTTAAAAAGTGACAAGAAGTTACTTAAGGTTTCTAATGCTCACACACAAAAAGGCCTGTTATGTCCATAGAGACACTTATCAACTTCAAAATTTCGATTAGATTACACATATTTTTGGTTGGCTTGCATTGGCCTGATTGGATGAAATTCTAGTGCTAAATTTGAGGTAGATACCAAGGTCAAGAGTTCCAGAAAAAATTTTACAAGTCATAACATTTTAATTCAGTTAAACAACCTAAACAAATAATTAACACAAGTGCTTATTTATATTCCACAATGAATAACGATAGGAACTAGAAAGAAAATCACGAAACAAAATAACTCAAACTTCAATAATGAATAAAATTTCAGAAGTCGATAAAAAGGAGAAGGTAATTATTAGTAATTATGGAGTGAAGTTTCAAAGATTTGAAAACTCCAATAAGACCTCATCATGTAAAAAAGTGATAAATAGTGACTGTTTCTTGAAGCAAGTGACTTATAGTGACTGTTTTTCAAAAAAGTGACTAAAAAGTGACGTAGCAAAAGAAAGTGACTAAAAGTGATTTAAGTGACTGAGTGGCAGCCCTGGACATTGCAACTGCAATTAACGTCCAGTTCCGGGCTTGGCTTCAACGGACTTAGGACTATAACACCGGCACACAAAAAAAAAGTGGTCTGTACAAGAAACCAGATCCATCTACCTCCATGTATTTTGACGTGCTGATTCCAAATTTTAGGTCCGTTTGTCCAATATATCTCCAAAATTTTGTTTCAATCGAGAAAAATGGCGGAAAATTGAATCGAATTGCAAACAACCACTGATCCAGACGTGGAAAAATTTTTTCGGTTCTGCAAAAGATTTATTTTTTATGTAATTTGATCCGCTGAATCCGAACCTGAAGTTCTTCAGTTCGTGTCTACTCAGAATTTTGCTCCAATCGAGGAAAATCGACGAAAAGTGATGAAAAATGCAAAAAATCGGTAAAAACGCGTTAAATCGGTGTAATAAATTAACATAAAAATTTATTCTCAATTGTATCAAATGAATGTTTCATAAAGTTTGATCCGCGTAATCCGAATCTGCAGTCCGTTGATTCGTATCTTCTTAAAATTTTGCTCGAACCGAGAAAAATCGACAAAAAGTGAGGGAAAATCTGCAGTTCGTTAGTTATTGAGAAAAATTGTAGGGCAACGATGGAAATAACGGAAAACCCTTCGGATGAGTATGAGCAATAGTAGCAAAAGTTATTCTGGCCTAAATAGATCATTTTTTCTTCTAATTATAACTTGTTCAAGTTGAATCTATAGTTTCATTGCACTGTCGATAAAAAGATTTTTTGAAAATCGTAAACACGAATTCCCAAAAATGGTGAAAGATAGCAAAAAAATGTAAGAAGTGTCATTCGAGAATTTTGATCACGGAATATCTTCCTTGTAGAGTGCGAATCTGAGGACCATCAAAAATATCTTCATTCAATTGAGTATCACTTATAACGGGAAATTTTCCTCCTAAATACTAGAAACAATCGCCATCTTTATCCAGAGCTTTGACTCTATTTGAAGACAAAACATTCATCACAAGAATGACTGACACAGAAAAAGCTGCATGATAAAGCTCCAAAACTGTTCATGATAACTTTTTCGGGAATAAAAAGAGTGAGGACTATGAAGAACTAGTCGACAAAATGTTGGGAAATTTGAATTTGTATACAAGGAAGATACTACGTGGTCGAAATTCTTGAATGACGCTTTTTACATTTTTTCGCTATCTTTCACTAATTTCGAGAATCTTTGTTTACGATTTCCAAAAAGCTTTTCATCGGCTATTGCGAAGAAACTATAGATTCAATCAGACCAAGTTATAATTAGCAGAAAAACTTTCCGATATAGTTCAGAATAACTTCTGCTACTATACTCATTCAAAGGGTTTTTCGTTATTTCCATCGTTGTCCCACCATTTTTCTCAATTTGAGCGAAATTTTGAGGGTATAAGGACAAACGAACTGCCGATTTGGACTCTGTGGATCAAATCACATGGAAAACTTTTTTGGTAGAATAAATATATCTTTTGCAGAACCGAAAAAATTTTTCCACGTCTGGATAAGTGGTTGTTTGCAATTTAATTCAATTTCCCGCCATTTTTCTCGATTTCAACAAAATTTTGGAGGTATATTGGACAAACGGACCTCAAATTCGGATTCAGCACGTCAAAATACATGGAGGTAGATGGGTCTGGTCTCTTGTACAGACCACTTTTTTTTGTGTGCCGGTGTAATTGAAGGAGCTGGCATGCTTGGGTATTGCTCCCTTTCTTCTCTCATCTTCTTGTCTTTGTTCCTCTTCCTGATCCTTCATTTCTGCCTCTCTTTCTTCTTTCCTTCCGTTTTTTTCCTCATTGTCAGTTTCTTCCTCTCTTTCTTTCTTTCTTCCTTCATTTATTCATATAATAAATATATATTTATTGTGAAATTATGGAGAATTTAAAGTCGGTCACTTGATCCTATCTTAGAGTAGTGTCATCTATGAGTGAAAGCTGAGAATACGTTTCCTTACAGGAAAGAACCTTTCCGACTGCAGGTGTGTCAGAGATCTATCTTACCGATCGACTTGCCTCGGCGGCAGCTGGAACTACGTAGCTGTTCTAGAACTCCCCTACATATGGTTGGAAATGCATGGTTCGCACGCCGCGTGTACCGAGGCGAAGCCGAGGAAAACCCTAAGCGAAATCCGGGTGGAGTCGGGGTGTTCTCAACTCTAAACAGGGAAGATTGGGAGCACATGGTGCTCTGAAAAGGGTTGTTTGGTTTATCGAAACTCTTCTTATTTCATAAAGTGTCTAGTAATAATTTTTTTATTTGCTTATTTAATTCAATAATTTACAGCGTTTCCCATCCTCCCCTTTTTACATGCGTAGAATCGCCTACTTTCGCTCCACTCTAGCGGAGCGCAAGCAAGCACTTTTTCTCCGGTGTCGAACCAAATCTTTTTTTCTTGTGTATCAACTGTTTTGATATAAAGTTCAGCCTTTTAGTTGAATAATGAACCAATAAAAAATATTTTTTTGGCTCATTGTTGGAATTCATTTACATTTGAACGGCTAAAAGAAAAATCCTTAAGGATCGAGTTGCGTTCAGAAAAGTCGTGTAATTTTTGTTGAGTGCAAGTTTGTAGTGGAAAGTTTGAGTGCAAGATCCGTTCTCCTCACCTATAACGGAAGATCCGTTTGAAAATTTCGTCGCGTTAAAAGTCGCTCTGATAAAATCTTCCGTGCAAAAACCGTGCTCGAGACTCGAGCGTACGGGAAATAGGAAGGGGGAAGCTTTCGCCCCTGTTCCAAACTCAACTAGTCCGAGAGCCAGGTATGGACTCGTGGCTTTTTCAATTCCGATAAAACCACCAAGGTTTTTCATGTATTTTGAGCCACGGAATCTGAATTTTTCAGGTGCCTGCTTGTCCGAGTGGTCAGTTTTTTGTTATTAACATTTTTAACAATTAATTGAAAAATTAAATTTTTCAGCAAAAAATTTTGTTTTCAGTTTCTTCAGCATACTTTGAACAAAAAAGGTCCCTAGTTATTTTTCTATTATTCTAATTTCCTATTAAAGGAATATTAGATAATTTTCAAACATTCTTTGAGAACTGGTTATGAACACAGTGAGATGTGAATGAAATGTAATTCAAAATAAAAGAAAATGGCACTTTGAAGATAAAGGTTTCCGAGTTTGAATATCAATATAAGATTTTTAATATTTTATTCCAGCAAGTGCAGTTTTTTTAAACATAACTCCTCAAGAACAAGTTTTGAAATATGTATCTTACATATAAGAACAAAAGTAAATTTTGAGGATGAACAAATTTTTCATGAAAAAGCAGATATTCAATAAATGTGTA
>WSXT02000023.1:29330-55692 GCA_011762715.2 Neuroterus valhalla
TTCACGTGAAGAACAAGAATAATACACATTAGGGTTCTATGAAACAACACTCGTCATTGTTATAAACAATTTTCATAAACAAATTCTTTTATTCGGCATATCTGTGCATTGAAAATCTTTTTTTCTGTGGAATCATTTATTTTAATAAGAACAAGAATATTACACATTTGAGTTCCATGAGATGATACTTGACATTGTTATAAACAATTTTTATAAACAACTTCAGTGATTCGTCATTGAATACGTTTTTATATCAATGTAGCCCATTGCAGTGACACTAAAATAAGTGGATTTGATTGTATGATTCGTTAATAACAATGATGAATGTTATTGGATGATAGTCAGTTGTGCACAAATTCTATTCTTTAGGTGAAAAGAAATGATTCCGCACAAAAGATAAATTTTCGATGCATATAAATGCCAAATGAGTGAATTTGTTTATAAAAATTGTTTAAAACAATGACAAATGTTGTTTCATGGAACTCTAATGTAAAGTTTTTTTGTTCTTCAGATGAAAATAAAAGATTCCACAAAAAAGAAATGTTTTCGATACACAGATATGCCAAATAAAAGGTTTTGTTTATGAAAATTGTTTATGACAATGACAAATGTTGTTTCACGGAACTATATTGTGTAATATTCTTGTTCTTCAGATAAAAATAAATGATTCCACAAAAAGGAAAAGTTTTCGATACACAGATATGCCAAATAAAAGAATTTGTTTATAAAAATGTTGTGTAACAATGACGAATGTTGTTTTATGGGACCCTAGTGTGTAATATCCTTGTTCTTGAGATCAAAATAAATGATTTCACAGAAAAGAAAAATCTTCGATGCATAGATGTTCCAAATGAGTGAATTTGTTTATAATAATGGTTCGAGCTATAAACTATAATTGTTATATGGTGCTTGTTTGCAACTGAAAATTGATCCTCTACATTTTTATAACAAAACCTATGTGTGTAATACATTCGAAATCCGAAAATACAACAGTTAAAAGTTATATCAATTAATTTTTTTATAACAATTGACAAAATACAGGATATTCAGGATAATGTACAAGTTACATTTTTATTTTAAAAAACTTCACTAATTCAACACCTTTGTGAAGAAATATTGATGAATGAGGCTATGTAAATATCGCAAATATAGCCAATTGCAAATTATAAGATAAATAAAAAATTATCAAATAATAAATTTAAAAAACTTGCACTTCTACGTTAAAGTACGATTCTTCATGAGTATTTAAAAAAAAAAGTTCTGATCCGTTGAAAATTGGGGAGTCGGCTGATTTTTGTCTCAAAAAAGTGCTTTTTTTCACTGTGCGACGTAAGTGTGAGTACATAATAAATCATTACTTCAGACTGAATAAATAATTTTTTGTAACTAGGACTTCCAGATTATTCCTGATTAAAATAAATTTTTATTATGAATTATTATTTAATATTATTAATTTTTTCCAAAACTATGCTGACTTCAGTATTGAACATGATTTAAGGCCATGTTAAACTTACCCGATTCCTACCTTACCGACATCTTTTTTTTTGCAACAACTCACGTCTAACCGAAACAGATATCGAATTGATGTTTTGAGAAAAGCCTTAGAAAACAATAAACTACGTTTGTAAACAACATTTTGTCCAAAATTTTCAACAACAAAAATTTTTTTGTGAATTTTTTCCAAAATTTTGAACCAAATGTCGAATACACACGTAGATTATTGTTTTCTAAGGCTTTCCCCAAAAAACCATCTCGATACCTAATTCGGCGCGGACGTGAGTTGTTGCAAAAAAAATCGATAATTTGGGTCACGTGACCCATGTTTAACATGGCCTTAAGAAGGTTTTTAAAATTTTATATCAAACGAGCTGTACAAAAATATGCTAATAATTGTTGTTGAGCGTGCAACATAAAAAATACGTGTAAGTGTTGATTATTTCATAGAATATTGTCTTAGTAAAAAGAAAAAATGCTTCGTTCATGCCAATTTGTATTTTATTAGAAAACATTGCTCCCAAAATTGTTTGTCTTTAAAAATTTTCCCAAAAACCTACCATTTCCGAGATATATATCAAATCCAAAAAGTTTTTGACTTTTCTCAAAAATTCGCCCCTGAACGATCCCCCATTTTTCAGGTTAAGCCGAGGGTTAAGCTTCTTGAATGCTCTTCTAGCGATTTCCGCGAAAAAAAAGTTTTATGGTATTTTTTTTTTCCAAAAACGGTCTTTTTTATGACAGATTGACTGTACTAATAACTTCTTTTAAATACCTACAAATAAAAAAGATGAGGAAACCAATAACAATATTTTTGATGATTGATCAAAATTGTTTTCTTGACTTCACAATTAATGCATAATATTCATCTACGCTATATAGACTGTCAGACCGTTGCAAATTTATTCAAAAATACCAGCTTGTTTATTAAGAATAGCAATTTTTGACAAAAAACGCTGACATAACCTAAAGTTGTTTAAAACTGTAAGTTTGGTTTTTGAATTTGTTTGATTTTTCTCAGAAATGAACGAATCTCGGTGAAAATTGCTCATGATGATTGTTTGAAAATTAATGATTTCTCATGAACAATAACAATTATTTTGAGCCGAAATAACCTCAAATTGTTCAAAAATTCGTTATCTTCTTTGTAATCTAATGATTTTTCATTGTATGTACCGATTTCCGGTATCAAACGATCCAAATCCAAAAATTATTATGGATATCCTTTTATTGTTGAAAAATAGCAAATAATTTTTGAAATTAAATGCGGCTTTAGACAAAAAACACCAGCGAAATCTGAAGTTTTTTAAAATTGAAATCCTGATTTTTAGAGTAATTTTTTTTTTGTTGGTTTTTTTTTATTTACCGATTTTCAGTGAAATCGCTTGTAATTATTCATTGAAAATAATTGATTTCTTATAAACAATAGCAATTTTAGACGAAAATTTTTTGTTATTCAAAAGAACCAATTTGCGATGAGTAAGACCAACATAACCTAAAATTGTTCGAAAAATTTTTTTCTTCTTTTTTATCCAATGATTTGTTATCGTGAGTAAAACAATAGATTTTCGGTTGGAAAAACACTCACCTATCCTATGATTGGTTAAAAAATTGTGGATAAGCTCTGAGATTCAATGCACGAAGAACACTAACATGATATTATGTTGTTCAAAATGGTAAGCTTAATTTTTGAAGTCATTTGATTTTTTTAATAACTTATTCCCTGAGAAAACCGCTTGTAATTATTCTTCAAAATTTAATAATTTTTCATAAAAAATAGCAGTTCTCGGACAAGAATGTTTCTTGTTCAAAATAATCGATTTGCGGCGAAAAAGATCAACATAACCTGAATTAGTTCAAAATGTCGTTATCTGCTTTGTTTTCCAATGTATTTCCATTTCAAATACTGATTTTTGAGATAAACCAATAACAAATCCGAAAGTTGTTGATTTTTCGACTGTAAATAATAATCCGTGAAAAATAATGATAATCTGGAAATTTCAATAATCCAATATTGAAAAATGCTAATCTTCGGCGAAGAAAACTAACATAAACTTAAGTTGTTTGAAGTTTGATTTTTTTATTAAAATGATTCTTGTCATAAACAATCAATTTGAGGTGGAAAAACAATTACTTATCCTATTATTGATTGAAAATTCTAAATAATCTTCGAAAGTTAATGCAATTCTGGACGAAAAATACTAACTTAAGCAAAAGTTCTTCAAAATTTTAAGATTGAATAAAATAACTTTTTCCGGTGAAAACTGCTTTTTCTCTAAAAATCAATTACTTTTTATGAACAATAGCAATTTTTCACGAATTTTTTCTTGTTTATAGTAGCCTTTTCGCGGTGAAAAAGATCAACAGTCTCCGGTATGAAAATACAACAAAACAAAAAAATTTTTAAAAATCGTAAATTTAATAATTCTGGATCATAATTTGAAAAATCCTGATATTTCTTGTATCGAAAATACGTAACACAACATAACCTAAAATTTACCAAAAATTTTATGTCTCCTTTGGATTATATTTACCGATATCTAATATAAAACGACAAAAAAATTGTGAATATTATAATTTGTGAATAATACTGATTATTTGAACACTCTTCTGACCTTGTGATGAGAGATTTTTTTTAATTGGATAATTTTTGTTTTGAATGACTGTTTGGATAACAACCGTTAACATGAGCTTGAATTGTTAAAAAACCGTCAATTTTCTTTGAAATACGTATACAATATGATAATTCCGGTGAAAATCTCCAGTTTAAACAATTGTCCAAAAAATTTTTATATTGTTTGGAATGTTATGATTTTTCATTAAAAATACTAATTTCCAGTGAAAAACGCCAAAAAATCCTACATTTTTTTAGAGTTGTAAATCTTCTTTAGAATGAGTTCCCAATATTAATAATGCTAATTAATTTCTAAATAATAAAGTTTCACTCAAATTTTCATATATATGAGAAACATTTATATTACACAACAAAAAGTTGTTCGGAATTTTGAATATCCTCTGAAATATGTATCGAATCGGGAGAAGAAAAATTATTCCTAGCGTAAGACGCCAACAATAACTTAAATTGTTGATAGTTTATAAATCTTCTTTCAAAAAGAATTTTTTGAATTAGAAATACTAATTTTCCAAACAACCTTCGGAATGTTATGATTTTCTGGTTAAAAAAAAACATTTTCGGTAAAAAATGAAATTCTAACCTATAACACAGTAAAAGACGCTAAAATAAACAAAAGCGTAAACTGTGTAATATTTGAAAAAAATACTTACCTGTATCCAAGAATCAGGGAACTTATAAAATTATTATAATTAATAATATTGCAAATGAAAAATATTTATTTTACTCCAACTTGAGGTAAAAATTTATCTAAAAAATTTGAAACAAGTTAATCATCATTTGAATTGAAATTTATATTTCCTAGATATTATTCTAGAATCTAGACATAGACAAATCCATCTTATTCTATTCGGGAATTCAGGTACAAGAGGAAGAATACAAGGAAATATTTTCAAAAGATTTTTTAATAATTTCGATAAAAAATGATATAAATCGGGTACTTAATAACAAGATAATAAGTATTATAAACAAGGGTACTAAATACAAATGTACAATGGTTAAAGTTAGTCGTTAGCGTAACATTCTTTTTTCTTTAACAGTAGTGTTGTAACTTAAGAAACTAGAATAGATAACTTACAGACGTATCTTCTTTACTGGATAATTTTTCCTTTACTTTTATAATCGTAAAATCTGTTACAAGTACTTCAGTTATCGATTATCAAAAACATTTTCAAAAAGAAAAAAAAAACAAACTAAAACACAAACTTCAAAAAATGTGATCGCAAAAAATCGCTACAAGAAAAAGAAGATAAAAAATGTTTGCGTGTGTATCTGTCTACAAAAAGAAGACAACAGTCGCGAAGAGAACGAAACGCGAGGAAAAAACGGTTCAAAAAATGCTATCAGTTGTGTAAAAATATCGCTCTCTTAATTTTTTAATTTCAATCTTTCATCCGAAAAATAGATTCCTTGGCCGAAAAGTACCTGTTTCTCCTTACCTATTTCGTATCTTTCACTTTTCATGTTTAATTTTTACTTTGAAAAAATTTACGTTCTTTTCTGCTTTTGTTTTCTTTTTTAGAAAAAAAAAAATCAAATAAATGTTACGTTTTCGGACACGTTGAAGGGAAAACGAAATATTGCACTGTGGTGTACTGTATGTTACAGATTCGTCGGGGAAAATCAACGACTTTTGGACGAAACTTTTAATGGATAAAATTGCATCTCGCAATTGCTGAGGTCGAAAAAACAACGACTTCTGGACTAGCTAAACAACTTTTTACGAAGCCTCGTAAAAGCCACACTGAAAACGCTTCCTGGCACCCAGAAAAAAATTTGTTTACCCCATATTGTCGTCAAAATAGGTCAAAGAAATAATTTCTTGTCATACAAATTAAAATGGTTAAAATCGTTTTTAAAAAAATTCGTTCCTCAGTTAATAAAATAAAAATTCGACCAGTCAGAAATTAGGAATCTTTTTTTTTCTGGGTAAGACCAATTCGTGTACACCAAGAGCAATATCCGAAGTAACAAAAAACCACTTGGATGACTTTCATATTAAAAAGACGATTTTTTTTTCCTGAACGTCGTCTCTCAATTAGACATATTTACACGCTAAAAATTCGTTAGAAACTACTTCACACCTAATTCTGCCGTATCATATACATATAATATATAGTAATATATAATATATATATTTTTGTATGATTTCAAAAATTGAAAAAACTCTAATCGTAACGAATGAGTGAAACCGGCAGATTGTCAGGGGGCTACCAGAGTCGTACAACTTAATACTTATTTGAGCATCGATATTATTTTCTCTCTTAATTTTTTTCTTTTTCTTTTGTAAATCCCTCGAAAAATGGGGGCCTGTTCGACCGGAAAAAAGAAACGCACGTACGGTCCTGACAAATTACCGAGGGACCTCGCAAATAATGGAGGACGTAATTTGACCTATGAGGAGAAAGGAGGCCTCAAAATGAGCAGAAATTTGACCTCGTCTCTCCCACAAAATCCGTCGTCTGAAATCTGTTAATAGTTTTTTTCATCTCATCCTCGCGAAAACGTTAACCCGCTCGGAAAAAAAAACAAAATTCACCATTCAGAGAAAAAAAATTCATTTGAAATTTATCAGTCAAATTAATTGCTTATTAAATTTCTTTTCTTCCTCTGAAGGCATTAGAAATTCTCTCTTCTGATCCCATCTTTTCCAATCATAAACTTTTTTCCTTATCGTATATCTTAGAATGACTCTTTTCCTTTTAACGTTTACACAAACACGATACAGAGACTATGAATAACTTTACTTACAATGCCGTTGAACAATCACTAAATTTTTGCAAAAAATTCAGTTTCACAAAGACAAGCTAGACAAGCCACGAACAAAAAATCAAATCTGCGATTCTGCATTAAAAAGACTCGCCCGCTAAATCTACAAAATATCGAAGCTCTTAACCACGAATTACTTCCTTATTTTTTATTAAATTCTACGCACACTTTTAATGGCCGAGAAATAAGTTTACAAAGAATTAATTACGTATTGGCACAGGAATTATTTTTCAAAAGCACATTTTGACCAAAGTTTTGTTGACAATCCTTCAAGAAAATAATTGCATTCGGAATGTTCCGATTACTGAAGAACAGAAAAAATCTATTCGCGAATCAAATATTCGAAAATTGCAGCTAATCACTAATTTTTTGGATTAGCTTCGACTCAATGGCAGAAGTATTTTTGATTTGCAGTCTTTTTATTATTTGCACTTGGAGATTTAAAATTAGATGTCCCTGGAAAATTGGGTATAAATTGTTATTTCCAATATTACCGAAATAATATTCTCTCAACAAATTTTGTTCTGTTGGGAGAATATTGGCATTAGATTATTTTTTGGGAAATTTGCAAAACTTCATTACAGAACTTTGGACAAATTTTTAGAATCCAGTCTTCAAATTATTTGCACTTTTCAATTTCGAATTGCATTCCTGCTTCTGAGTAAAATTCGATTGCAAAGAAATACTGAAATAATCTACAAGTACACTACCGACGGATAGTATCGGAACACTAACAGGTTTAACTGTTAAAAATTTTCCCTCATTTGAAAAGTGATCCAGAATATGGATAGGAATATTTTCGGAGAATTGTTGGATAGATTATTTAACTCTGCCTCAAGTGAGACCTACTTGCAGTAATTTGATGTTGTAAATATCAAATTATCACGTGAACTTTTTAGCTTTTTTTTTAATGTTGGAGAGTTTACCTGAAAGTCGGATTTTTTTTCTTCCTTCTACGTTATAAATTAATACAGAATACTTCCGTTTAGCTGAACCGCTACGCGACGTGAACATTCGTTTAGCTGAACTCGGGAGAAATTCCCACCACTGTCCCCCTCCGCATGGGTGTTTTTAGAGGTGCATTCTAATTGGTTGCTACCGTCAGTTGCCGTGTCTACTCGAGAGTAGTGGGGTTAGAGGGACCCGCTCGAGTTCAGCTAAACGGAACTGTATTTACAAACCATAATAACTTCTAACTTTCCAACAGTTTTTTGAAAATATATCTATATTTTGGACGGTGCAATATCACCTTCCAAAGATGATGTAAATTTTAAAAGATAACCCGACTATGGCCCGATACTATTCCGTAGCGTAACTGAAACATACTATGCAATTATAAAAGCGTGATATGTCTCTTTAGCTTTCTGAAAAATTTGATTAAAATTTAAAATTTACAAAATACTCTATATTTTGACTTTTGAATCGTGTGTGTCTTAATACTTAAAATTTTCGTTGATACCCAAAAATGGCAATTCCAAAATAGTTACAAAATAGTGGTCCTTTTCGGAAATTGTGGTACGAGTTTTTGTGTGAGTTTTGCTCGGATTCGAAATCCTATTAACGTCTCCATCTCTATAGTACATGATTAATTTCTTTTTGTTTCTCAGAGATACATCACATCACAGCCTGTAGTATTTTGTATAAATGGTTATGTCAGTTTCATATTATTGTTTATTAATTACTGTAGAAGACGTGTTCCCTTAACTCGATCCCTTTCCGTCCTATCCACTCAGAAGATTTTTTATTAAATATTCAACATACTTTGTCTCTTGGCCCTGCTTTCGATTTTGTACGACGGTTTTTCAACCCTTGATCGGAGGTGCTCAGGCACTGGTTTCTATTTCTCCATTTATCATTTTCTTTTCTTTTTTACTTTTCCTTATCTCCCAAGAATCATTTAAATGTAACTTTCAAAAAAAATAAAAAAACTTTTCGAAAATCCTTCAACCCTGACACGTCTGGTACTCGCAAAATGGCAAAATGCCCATTAAATTTGGGCTCGCAAAAAGCAAGAAACGACAGAGAAAGTCTTAGTTATGAGAAAAAAAATGGTAGTGGGCTCGCTGGTATTAGTACTCTAACGTAATCAATAACCTTCAAGTAATTAAAGTATGTAAATGTAAAGAACATGAGATCAAAGTTTGATATTGATAATTCCTCAAACCGGAAATACCGTTTCAAAGAGACCAAAAAAACTGCTAGTCATTTATGCTCCTTGCAATATACTCGTAATAGGCTTAGGGCGATAAACTCTCTCAATAGGTATCAATATTTTTCTAGTACAGAAGATTTCCGTTTAGCTGAACCACTACGCGACGTAAACATTCGTTTAGCTGAACTCGGGAGAAATTCCCACCATTGTCCCCCTCCGCATGGGTGTTTCTAGATGTGACTTCTAATTGGTTGCTACCGTCATTCTAATTGGTTGCTACCATCAGTTGCTTTCATCTGGGGGTAGAGGGGGCCGCTCGAGTTCAGCTAAACGGAAGTCCTCCGTATTTCAATCTATTTCAGATGCGACATCAATCCCAGTATTAAAATTCAGTTCCAAATTTCGAGTTTGCTGCACCATCGAGAAGAAATTTCGACTTTCACACAGTTCTGTTCATGACTAGGATGGCCCACTCAATAAATTAAGGACCTTTCTCTATTTGTATTGAAATGCTTTTTGAAATTTTGAGTATTGCCTAAAATGGAGAGGTTAAAGGAAGAAGATTTTTTTAATTTGTTGAGTGGCTGATTTTGAACCACCCTGGTATATTTATTATGGTATCCATCCTATTGCGTGTATATGACTGGAAAGAGTCAAGAGCAAATTGAAATCTATTCACGAAATTTCATCTCTTTTTATTTCCTCTAGTTTTCTTTTCTAGCCTCTTCTTCTTCTTTTTTTTTCAAATTTCGTTTCTAAATTTCAGGGTGCTCTTTTCTCGAAACGCCTCGTTTCTCTTGACTTACGACATAGGATTGCTTTTATATATACTACAAAGTGTTATATATTACTAAATATGTGTTTACCGATATACACAACATATGTCGGATCGGCGAGCGGCGATCGGCGCAAAAATCGTGAGGCACGTTTTTCATTTTATTGCTCGAACGCTGCCCTAAATGATTTTTCCTTTTATCTATTTTTATCTTTATTCAAAGGCCGATCGACGCTCGGCGGTCCTTTCTCGTAGAAAAGAGCGTTACAAAACTAGTATGCTACAGTAAATATACAAAAACGCTTATATTATACTTTTTACGGCGCGAATATATATATATATATATATATATATATATATGTATACATATATATATATATCGTGTGTGTGTGTTTTTTTAACAAGAAAAGAAAGACAATTTTGCCATCGAGAGACGATCGAGCGCCTATTCCAAAACATCTCCACAGTTTCATTCCGCAATCTCAAATTCACTGAATTTCAAAACAAACAAAAAATGTTTACAAACGTCTTAAAAAGTTTTTCGAAAACCTAAAACAATACTTAAGAATCTAGAAGAAGAAACACAAACTTAAAATAATCCTAAGTACATTTTTTTATTTTTGATTAATTACGAAAAACGGAGCACACTAAAACTTGATTTAAAAATAGCAATGACATTTTGGAGAAAAGACTCTTCCTTCATGAAAAATAGATTCCTTTTAATCCGTGGAAGAGCTTTTCAAAAGTAAGTCACTTTTGGCTAAAAGGAAATTCAGTGTTGTGTTTCAAAATGTGGAGAGACGCTTTTTTATTGATGAAGCTCCTTCAATTTGCAGAAAACGATCTTTGATCCTTCGGTTCGAGAGATTTGAATCGACTTCCGGTCTGATAACTTCTTTCAGATCAAATTCTCGGCCTTTTTTCATTCCTTTATTGTATCCATAATACTGGCCTTTGATGGGAGAAACTGAATTCGTAGTCTCTAAATTTTAATTTCTCAAATTCAGATTTAGAGACTGGGAAACTGAGATTTCTTTACACACAAGAGAATTCTTTTATTTGGAAATAAATCTACTATTCAAGAAGAAGTACTATTCAAGTACCCCTTTTTTCATGAATTTCCCAATTGATCAAACCCGCAAAAAAATTAATTTCCCACAGCATATCAAAACCCCATCAAAACGATACTTTGCCAAACCACAAGACCTTTATTCCAAAGGCAGCGAGAAATTTTCCCAAAGGATGTTTGAGTAACATTCTCACCTTCTCCAAACTCATCATGAAGCCTTCTTCAGCAACCGGTTTCAGTAATCAGAAACCGCAGAATACTTTTGAAAGAAGCAAAAATGCAGGAAACCCGTCATTTCTCCAAGCGTCTAAAAATAAATAAATAATAAAAAAGAAAAAAAAGAGAATATATAAATACAAAGAAAAGAACTGTACATCCACTGCACAAAAATAAATAAGTCAACCGAATTCAGTTTCTTGCAAAAAGCGAGGCAAAGAGTAAACCAAAGATTCCAATTAACCCTTCTTTCAAACTCTCCCGAGTCGAATCTCTCGAACTGCTTTACAAAACTAAACCCCCTCAAATCTCTCACAGCTCAATCGTCGACTTTTTTCCCCTCCCCCTTTAGAAACTAACCCACTCATTATGAACACCGATTGATGAGAGCATGTCCGTGACATCCGGTGTGCAGGTGAACTCAAAATGGGATCCACTGCTGGAACTCGACGTCTCAAATGAATCCAGATCAGTCGTGATTGTATCCATATCCAGATCGAGTTTAAAGTCCGTCTGGATTTGGAGGAGGTCCGTCGAGGAGATTTGAAGAAGGGAGTCCAGATCCGACAAGTTCGTGTTCGTCGAGTCCTCAGGCTTGAGATGATTAGAATTCGTGGTGTTTGTCGTGTTGGCAGTGATATTCGAGAGAGACTGAATCGTTGTCGTTCCAGTATTGATATCATGGGGTTCCTCCTTAACAAAGACGACATCCATGTTGCGACAGGGTGTCCTCTGATAGCCACCAGGTTGGAAGGTCTCGAAAGAGCTGACCGACGACAGGAGCCTGTCGTTACCAAAGTCAGGTGCGTACTCCAGATCCTCCTGCTTGATTTTCGATTGGAGACAACTCGTGTCCATAAAGGCGTCATCGTAGAAACTGGCTGATTCGGGTGAATCAGGAGTGTCACAGGATGGACTGCAGGGTACCTTGGCGGTGACGATTGGCGGAAGTGGTGTGTAGTCAGTTGGCCTCTTGTCTAAGGCAAGGCGAATTTTGAGCCTCGAGACAGGATTTGTGGTTGGTGGTGTCTGAAGCCTCTTGATGGGAGAGGGGCTTGTGTTGTTGTTGTTGGTGTCATTTCTTGGTTTTGGGGAGAGTTGGATTGGAGAGATGGCCTGGCAGGACGACTTCTTGCTTTTCTTGAGCTCTTTAGGTTTTGGCGAGGGGGCTGGTTTTGTGGTCTTCTTCCTGGGCCTGTATTTGTAGTCAGGATACTCCATCATGTGGAGTTGTCGGAGCCTCTCAGCCTCCTCGATGAAGGGCCTTCTTGCTCCGTCATCCAGGGTCTTCCAGCGCCTTCCAAGTCTCTTGCTGATCTCGGCATTGTGCATATCGGGTTGGATTTCACAGATCTTCCTGCGTTCTATCTGGGACCAGACCATGAACGCGTTCATGGGTCTCTTTATGTGGTTAGGGTTGTTCTTTTTCGTCTGTAACAGAAAGAGAGAAGAGAGGTTAAAGGAATGGTTTTCATTTTTTGTTTCGTTTTTTTTTCTATTTTCAAAATGAGAGACTGATTGATGGGGTAATCGTTTTAAGTGGTAGAGGGATTTTATTCCTGAGATTTAGATTTAGGGAGCGTTTCGAGCCTCGTTAGGGGCGTGTGACTTTATTTATTCGGGGACATCTATCAATCTTTATTACTCTTGGTTTGTTTCGGCAGCTTCATTTATCTCTCTCTTTAATTCTCGCCTTCTCAGAATCGCGATTTTAGTTTCTGCGATTCTTACTTCAGTGAGGGCTTTCAGGAACTGGGTGGCTTAGCTATTTCTGAACGAGTTTTTTAACCAAAATAGTTGGAACAACTTGTCAAGATGTTGGTACGACTCTGCTCAGGGTGGCAATTTGGCGGACGATTTCAAATTCTTGGTTTTCCCGGTCAAGTTTTTCAATTTTCCCGGTCAACTAAAAGTCAACAAAACAGATCAAGAATTGCAAAATAAGTTAATTTTGAAAAAAATACTCAAATTTACCCACTTTCTTACAAAAGTTGGAACAGTTAAACTAACAATTGAAAAAAATTAATTTGCGATAAAGAAAATGGATATATAACAAAATAGTTCATTTTTCAACCAAAGTGATGAATTTTCTAATAGAATCAAGAGTAGTTCAAAATGCAAACTAAGAGGTATTTTTCTACCAAAAAATACAATGTTTTTTTCGGCAAAAAACATGAATAATTGTCAACCGAAATTTTGATACTCAAATTTTGAATTTAAAAAATCTAAAAAATTAACTTCCAGACAAATCGATTTTGAAGCAAAATGATTGAATCTTAGGATAAAATTGTAAATGTTTAACTGAAGCAGTTGAATTTTGAATCAGAAAGAAGTATTTTTACCTGAAATGATGAACCCTCTACTTGAATAGATGACATTTCGACCAAAAATTAATTTTTAACCAAAAATTACAATTTTTAAACAAAATGATTGAATTTTAAACTAAAGAGATGGTCATTTTGAACCAAAAATAGAAAAGTAACATTTTTGTCCTAAAAATTAATTTTGAGCCAAACATAGAAGAGTTTTCGACTGATATGAAAAATACTCAACTGTTTAACTTGGATTGTTAACCGTAAAGAAGAATTTTCGAACAAGAAAAATAAATGGTGTCTAACGCAAAGCCTTGCGTTGGAGATATGTTTAAAAATTTCTAGAATCAGACTAGATGGACGTTACATTCTCCAAATCAAATGATAAGATATCTTTCCAATCCATAGAAAGACAGCGGTCATTTCTTGTATTTTTACGGTAAAATTTAGAGGTGTCTAGGTTGAGTCGAGAAAATTCCCGGTTTTTAATCAAATTCCCCGTTTCCCGGTCAAGTCGCCAACCCTGCTGCTGTATGAAACTGTTGTTAAGTAATTTTTTGCATCAGAATCTTAAAATTGAAATAAAATTTTTCAAGTAGGTAAAAAAAAACTTTTAATTAGGTTAAATGCATCCATCTCGCGACGCTTTTTTAGTTTCTGTGACTTTTTTTCCACTTTATGGCTTGCTGCACGCCCACAAGTCAATTACTGCAGTGTAGCCATAACATTTTTTATTGCGTTTCTTAGGCAGTTGGTTTTATAGGACCTCGCCCATGTACTCGAAGGACAAGCGCATAATCGAAAGTTCTCGAGATGGCTAATATGTTTAATAATTATTTACTACTCATTTCGAAATCATGTGGACCCACTTCTTCTACATCAAGATTTTTTTACTCTCGAAGTTTATTGTTTTAGGTTTTAATAAATTTCCGAATGAAATTCAACAACTAGATTATAAATTCAGATATATTGTTAAAAAATGAATATTTTTTTGTAGAAAATTCATCAAAGTTGAAAAACATCAGTCCCTGCTTCAAACAAAATTAGCAAATAAATGGTTGTTATTGGTTCAAAATCTGCATTTTGGGTGTTTTAGAGCAGCGGTGTCCAACGCAAGACTGCTTGCTTCTCCTTTCTTCCCCTTCATCGAGAATTCTCTTCTCGTTTCCCCTTTCCACATGGCGCTCACTGTATGAACGCATTCAAGGTGGCAAGAGAGGGGATTGACGAGTGACAGTTATATGCACCGTTGCTCGCGCGTTGGACACCCCTGTTTTAGAGGATACGACAAATTCAAGGGACGGAAAGAGGAAAAGAGAACAGACTGTGATCCCTGTATGAGTGAAATACTTGAATCGAAAAATAATCCTGCAGAAGTATGGATAAATATGGATTGCAGAGAATGATAATCCGACTTTTGAAAAAGTGCCCCCTTTTTCTGGGGACCAGGAAGCTAATTGTGTATTGCCAGCAGCATTACGGAGCTTTCCACGTGGTTGACGTCGGTATTCACGTTTGAGTGAAGATTTCCCGCTAATCCGAGTTCCCTTTGGGTTGATGGAATCAACGGAAATGGAACGTGAATGCAAGCCCTGAATGTCTATTGTGGAGGAGCTTAACCCTTTGAGGGTCGGATTTGCGCTGTGCCACCTGCAAACCCCTAGACTCCCTATAGCAAATCTCGATTAGTACCTATATAGTGGATGTCAATCGCATTTTCCCCCATGTCAATATAACATGATCCAACGTTACAGAACTATTTTTCAATCTTTGATTTTCGATTTTCTATTTTCCTCTGTCCCTTTTTGTTTGCTCTAACTCTACAATTTGCTGGGTACAATAACTACAATATGTATTGTAGAATATACAATGCACCAGTTACACGATCAGTTGAACTTTTCCTATTTTCGACTTTTTTCGGGACCATGAAAGCTGACGCTCGAGACCCTGAACCTTATGGTAAATTCAAAGCGGGACGTTCAAAGATCGTAAAAGCCCTGCCGCACATAAATAATGCGCTACGCATTCATTTTGACCCCTTTTAAAAAGCCCACCGTCGCAGGATGGTAACGAGCACAGAGAACCGTTTTCTCTAAAGCTGAAGCTGAATTTCTAAGAAAAATTTTATTTGAGAAACATATTTCGAAAATTGCTTGAAAATTTTGTACGAATGGCACTTTTTTGGACTAAATTATAAGGATGAAATTTGTGAAGAACTTTTTAGGAAAACACAAATCACGGCGGTTCAGTAGTTGAATTTTTGGTATACAAGAGAATTTCGAAATTGATTCGACAACTTGGTTGGATAAAATAATTAGGACACCAGTGTTAGGTGAAATGTTCAGGACAACTTCGATAAAATTGACAGAACAAATTTCGTAAATGCCATTCTTTGTCCAACTTGAATTGACACAACCGATAGGACAACTTGGATCGGCAAAATGATAGGACAACTTGGATCGGCAAAATGATAGGACAACTTTGTTGGACATAATTTCTGAGTCTACTTGGATTGACACAATTAACAGGACAATACTGTTGGATAAAATGTTTGGTACAACTTGAATTGACATAATTGATAATACAACTTTGTTGGATAAAACGTTCGGGACAACTTGAATTGACATAATTGATAATACAACTTTGTTGGATAAAACGTTTGGGACAACTTCCATCGATAAAACTGATAGCACGAATTTTTTGGATAAAATGTTCGGGACAACTTCCTTTGATAAAACTGATAGGAAAACTTTGTTGGATCAAATGTTTGGGACAACTGGAATTTACACAATTGATAGGACAACTTTGTTGGATAAAATGTTCGAGACAAATTCCTTTGATAAAACTGATCGGACAAATTTTTTGGATCAAAGCTTGGGACAACTGAGATTGACGCAATTGATAGAACAACTTAGTTGGATCAAATGTTTGGGACAACTGGAACTGACACAATTGATGGGACATTTTTGTTGGATATAATTTCTGGGACTAATTGAATCGGCACAATTAACAGGACAATACTTTTGCATAAAATGTTTGGTACAACTTGAATTGACATAATTGACAAGACAACTTTGTTGGATAAAACGTTTGGGACAACTTCCATCGATAAAACTGATAGGACAACTTTGTTGGATCAAATGCTTAGGACAACTAGAATTGACACAATTGATAGGACAACTGTTGGATAAAATGTTCGGGACAACTTCCTTTGATACAACTGATAGGACAACTTTGTTGGATCAAATGCTGGGGACAACTGGAATTGACACAATTGATAGGACAACTTTGTTTGATAAAATTTTCGGGACAACTTCCTTTGATAAAACTGATAGACAACTTTGTTGGATCAAATGTTTGAGACAACTGGAATTGACACAATTGATAGGACAACTTTGTTGGATAAAATGTTCGAGACAACTTCCTTTGATACAACTGATAGGACAACTTTGTTGGATCAAATGCTGGGGACAACTGGAATTGACACAATTGATAGGACAACTTTGTTTGATAAAATTTTCGGGACAACTTCCTTTGATAAAACTGATAGACAACTTTGTTGGATCAAATGTTTGAGACAACTGGAATTGACACAATTGATAGGACAACTTTGTTGGATAAAATGTTCGAGACAACTTCCTTTGATAAAACTGATAACAACTTTGTTGGATCAACTGCTTGGGACAACTGAAATTGACGCAATTGATAGAACAACTTTGTTGGATCAAATGTTTGGGACAACTGGAATTGACACAATTGATAGGACACTTTGTTGGACATCATTTCTGGGACTACTTGAATCGGCACAATTAACAGGACAATACTTTTGCATAAAATGTTTGGTACAACTTGAATTGACATAATTGACAAGACAACTTTGTTGGATAAAACGTTT
This sequence comes from Neuroterus valhalla, assembly GCA_011762715.2. Lineage (NCBI taxonomy): Eukaryota > Metazoa > Arthropoda > Insecta > Hymenoptera > Cynipidae > Neuroterus > Neuroterus valhalla. The sequence continues at coordinate 46,645 of WSXT02000023.1, forward strand.
GGGACAACTGGAATTGACACAATTGATAGAACAACTTTGTTGGATCAAATGTTTGGGACAGCTGGAATTGACACAATTGATAGGACACTTTGTTGGACATAATTTCTGGGACTACTTGAATTGGCACAATTATCAGGACAATACTTTTGGATAAAATGTTTGGTACAACTTGAATTACCATAATTAATAATAAAAATTGTAAGATGAAACGTTTGGCACAACTTCTATCGATAAAATTGATAGCAGAAATTTTTTGGAAAAATGTTTTGGACAACTTCCTTTGATAAAACTGATAGGACAACTTTGTTGGATCGAATGCTTGGGACAACATGGATTGACACAACCGATGGATAAACTTTTTTGAATAAAATGTTGAAGAAAACTACGTTTGATGAAATTGATAGGACACTTTTATTGGATAGAATTCAGAAGACAACATCGTTCGATGAAATTTTAAATGAAATTAATGGGAAAACTTTGATGAAATGTTTGGGACAACTTCCTCTGATAAAACTGATATTAAAATTTTGTTGGATAAGATGTTAGGGACAACTTGGATCATCACAATCGATATAGGAAAACTTTGTTAGATGGATGAATTTTCTAGGAAAAGTTGGATGGACACAATCGATAGAACTACTTTGTTGGATACAATTTTTGGGACAATGCGGGTCGACACAATCAATAGGAAACTTTTGTAAATAAATTCTTGAAGACAACTTCGTTAGATAAAATCGATGGGACATCCTTTTTGGGAAAATGTTTGGGACAACTTCCTCCGATAAAACTGATAGGACAACTTCTTTGGATATGATTTTGAGGACAACTTAAATCAACACAATCGATGGGTCAACTTTGTTGGATAGAATACAGAAGACAACATCGTTCGTTAAAATTCAATATTAAATCGATATCTAAAACTCCTAGAAATAAAAGTTTGAGAAATTTAATAGAGGTGTTTGTTTGTTTAATTTGAGGGTATTTATTAAAATTTTGTCGTTGGATCCTTAGTTTCTCATAATAATTTCCGGAAGATTCAGATATTATCTTGATAGGACAATTTTGCTGCATACCATTTTTAGGACAACTTGGATTGACACAATCGACAGGACAACTTGGATCGACGAAATCAATAGGACAACTTTGTTGGATAAAATTTCTGGGACAACCAAATGGACACAATCGATAGGTCAACTTTTTTGGATACTTGGATCAACACAATCGATAGGAAAACTCCGTTGGATAGAATGCTGAAGAAACCTTCGCTTAATAGAATGGATATGACAACTTTGTTGGATACTTTTTGTGGGCCAATTTTGTGGGACAATTTTTTTTGGACAGAACTGATAAGACAAGTTTGTTGCATGACATTTTTGGGACAACTTTCATTAACACAATCGATAGGACAACTTTGTTGGATAAAATTTCTGGGACAACCAAATAGCCAAAATCGATGGGTCAACTTTTTTGGATATTCGGATCAACCTCGGGATCAACACAATCGATAGGACAACTCTGTTGGATAAAATGTTAAAGAAAGCTTTTTCTTCGATTAATTATGTCGAATGAAATTACTGAGACAAGTTTGTCAGATACAATGTTGACAAAGTAACATTTATTGAGATTCGTGTCACATCTCAAAGACAAGAATGGAACGACTGTCTGTCTGTCTGTCAGTCAGGAGTGATATGACAATATCAAAGAGGACGTTTTTCCTTGATTCTTTCTCCCCGATAAGGTATGACTTACATGAAACATTTTTCTTCTCACAGATATAGCTATGATGCCAATCGCAATATATACCGCGTATAGATAAACTGTCGCTCAAAGCACGAAGGCCGCGAACGAGTCGTCCGAGTTGAGATGCGAGCCTGCCTCTCTCGGCTTGACCTTAAGCATTTTACTTCCGTCAGCTGCAGGCTAATGGCGAATAATATATTATATCCCCATCTACTTATATCGTCTCTAATAGTGTTGCTCATTTTGATTACCAGACACTATTCTTCGAACCCATTTCAATGCCAACAATTTATTCAATTTATTCGATTTGTCATTTTCCCAGGCTTCAAAGTAATCAATGAAAAAAAATATATATATATATATATTTCTGAAGAAAAATGTATTCTCGAATATTTAAAAAAAAGTGATATAAAAGTAGCCCTTTCAAATTAGCCAAAAATGATCAGAGTTAGGATTTTTTCTATCGTGGGACTTGTCAACTGAAATAGATTAATTTTTAACTACCGATGAACTTCCAACTGAAATTATTAATCTTCAAACTAAACAAAAAACTGATTTATAATAAAAGGAGTACAGCTTTCCGCAAAGCAGATCAAGTTAAATTTTCATACGAATTTATTTCAAGTTTAAACAAAAAAATAGTCAAATTTAACCACAATTACGATTTACTGAAAAAATATTGAAATTTTTCAGAAAAACATAAATATACAAGCAGGAGTTTAATTTTCAAACAAAAATGATGACCAGAAGAAATTGCTAACAAAAGAAATCCAAAACCGAAAATACGAACTTTGACGAGATTTGAATTTTTTCAACCAAAACAAAATTTTTCAGTAAAGAAGAACGGAAAACTTTTAACCAAATTCCTATTCTAAGTTCCTTTCAACTGAATAGTACAATTTTTTCAAAAACCATGAAGAACGACTTCTTAACAACATTTTTTGATTTGCAACAAAATAATCAAATTCTTGAACAAATCAGATTTTTCACTTGAAGAGATGAATTTTTAGGCAGTTAAGCCAAATGTTGAACTTTCAAACAAAAAGGATGACTCTTCGATAAAATTGCAAATTTGTAAAAAAAAACAATGATATTTTTGACCACAAGAAATCAGTTTTCAAACCATGAAGACACGAATACATGAGTTTTATTTCCAACCAAGAAAGATTTAAATCAAGAAACAAACTCCTCATCTAACCCAATTGTTGAATTTACAATCCGAAGAGATTAGTTTTTTACAAAGCAGTGTTGTATTTTCAACCCTGAATTCTGGATTTTCAACCCCTAAAATCTTAATTTTCAACACCAAAAATCTTAATTTCCAACAAAAAAGTTCACTTTCAACCAAATCAATTAATTTTCTACCAAAATCGTGTAATTTTTAACCAAGAATTGACAAATTTAAAATTAAATAAACAACGTTTTAAACAAATATTGAGATGTGAACCCAAAGAATTTCAGAAACAAACAGTTCAATTTTTATTTTAAAATTGTGAATCTTTAATCAAAGAAATTGGTTGCTTATTTATTTATTCAATTCTCATCTAAAACAATGTGCACGAAATATTTTACGCCTTTTCATATAAAATAAATTTTTTGTATGCCTTGAATGTTCAGCTGTTGGAAATGTAACTATTCAAAATCGACGAAAATTTATGATTGATTCTACAACAGTTTAATTCCCAATCGTGAGAAATCGACGAAGATTAGGAATTTGATTTCCAAAAGTTGAATTTTTTAATTTTCTTCTATTGTTGACTGTTGAAGATACGATGAATTTGCTACCCGAAAATATCAATTTTGGACAAGAAACTTCTTTCCAACCCAAATAAATCAATTTTCTACCAAATCAGATGAATTTTCAACCAAAAATTGATAAATTTCCAACAAAATGATCAACGCCTTAACAAAATAATTAGATTTTAACCTATGTGAGAAGAATTTCGAAAACAAATAGTTAAATTAATTGTAAATCTTCAACCATAAAAATCAATAGTTTATTTATTTAATAAATTCTCATCTGCAATCATGTAAACAAGACATTTTACACTTGTTTAAAACCTGAAATTCGATTTTTAGTTTTAAATGTTCAGTTGCTGGAAATTTAACTATTCAAATTCTAAGATAATGTATGATTGAATTTTGAAAAATTTCATTCCAAATTGAAGAAAATCGGAGAGAATTGGAAATTCGATTTTGAACAGGTGGGTTTTTAATTTTCTACTATTGCCAATTGTTGCAAATTCAGTTTTTAACAGTTGAATTTTTTATTTAAAATAAGTGTTACAAATGTTATATTTACATAGTTTCATGTGAGATTTTGGCAAATAAACATTTAAATCCATAAATTATTTTCTTCTTAAATCAAATGTTTTCGATAACTGGATAATTGGTAGCAGATAGCGAGTGACAAAATTTTTGTTGACAAATGGACATTCATTCAATAAAATCCCATCAGGAAATTTATAAGGAGGAAACAATTCTAACCCTTATAAAGAAAATCTAGGAAAGAAATGACTAATACAATATGGAACTTCGAAGCCTGTTTCATAAATTTATAAAAAGACCCAAAGTTTGTGCAAATAGTGCAATTGCAGAATTTTTAAAAATAATTATGAGTGCCATTTATTATGACTCAAAAATTTTCTAACACGTCTCTAATAAGTTCAGTTTGTGACGGAATTTCAAGATCAATACCAGAAATATCAAAAACCTGATTCACAAGACCGGAAATTCCGATAGAAGAGAATTGAATGCGCGTAGCTGCTTTTCGACTTAAATGGAGAGAGTGGACGTCATGTTGACTTTTGTACTTTATTCTGATAAGGAAAGGGAGCGTGTAAGGAAGTAACTTAACCAAGGATCCTCGTTGACGCAACAAGCTCCTCGTTCTTGAATCTCGGGACTTTGGCTTCCTTGTACAATCCAAAGAGGCTCGGTCTCGTGTCTCAATTGGACGACCGTCCTTAGAGAACACGGAATCGTCATTTGTGACGCGAACGTGACGAAAGTTTAGAATAGAGCTCTTGGCTGGCAGTGCACGCTCCCGTCTCACGGTCAACCCATTGTTTTATCTTTCCGGCACATTTTACAACCTCGTTTGAAAAAAAAACTGTAATTTTTCCCATTCCTCCCAAACAAAAACCTTACCTCGAAATTTTTTTTATAAGTAAAACCATCCAGAGTTGATAAAGATCCCTAATTTTTGGTTCCTCTTGATAGGACATTTGTCGCTGTAACCCAGTGCTACGAACGAGGACCTGGAGCAGTTTCGCGCATGCGTCAATCAGAATTCGTCGCTGCGTGCGCAGCCGTAAAAAGTCGCACCCACCTCGCGATTGATTTTCTGAATAATAATCACCCTGATGAATATTTATTGCCTATTTTTGGTACATGTTTTCTTCTCGATGGCAAGAAGAGTGATCTGTTATTTGTTTCCAGAATTATGCATGATGAGATAAATGATAATATACTGCATCAGTGATTCTAGGAATCAATAAAAATTTTTCAATGACACTATTGTGTGGATCACAGATTCGAGTCGAAATGCATTGCGAATGGATCGGTTGAACGTGGTGCGCGTAATGTCGGGTAATCGCTCTCGGAGTAGGCCTTGAATTCGTAATCGTTCATTTTTCCACGCGCTGTTAAATTATACTTGACGTCTGGTATCTGCGGTATACGTGAGGCAAAACACTTCGGAGGAGTGGCTTTTAACCCACTGTCCGCGTTGGGCACTTAAAAAAAATGGTCGATGTTGATAAATCACATCTCAAGCTGGAGATATTCGGTAGCTAATGAAGATGGATTTCACTTTTTTTACATGATGATTCAACAATTTCGAGTTATTTAAACATTCACAGTAAATTCTGAGGTATAAAAGCGCTGCAGCTCAATTCAATCTTCCGTTTAATATCAAAAGAATCCAATCAAGCAAATCAAGAAATTTACTGATTTAACTTTACAATCTCACCAACCCACAGTCGGGTTTTTATTTTTTTGCAAGCAGTCAAAAAGTCCAATTTTCATACTCGAATTATCTTGAATTAATCGAATCGAATCAATTTTCAGTTTGAAACATAACTTTCAACCAAAAAGAAAACGAATTTACAAAAATGAAGAATTCAATCAAAAAGAATACGAGTCTCAAACAAATTGTTAAATTTTCAACACAAACAGAGAAATTTTGAACATAATACATGAATTTTTTCACAAAATAGTTGAGTTTATAACCGAACAATTGCATTTTCAATCAATGACGTTTTTAATTTTCAAATCAAAAATTTGCACTCCAAGACAAGAAAGGTTATATCAACTCAATTCAATTTTCGAGTTGAAAAGGCGAATTTTATACAAAATATAAATGAATTTCACAAAAGTGATGAATATTTGACTATAAATATCAATTTTTTACCAAATATATAGATATTCAAGTAAGTAGTATAATTTTATACCAAAAACAGGAAAATTCAATTTTGAGGAATTATTTTCAACAAAATATAATTTTTTTTTCAAATATTCAAATTTTTGACAGTTTTTACCCAAGAAATGAAGCTTTCATCCAAAGAAACGAATGTAGCCAAAATGAGTTAATTTTACCAAAAACGGAAAAATTGAGTTTTTGATTGAAGAAATTATTGACAACAAAAAAAAACGAATTTACGACAAAATATTAAATTTTTGTACCAAAAAGATTCTAACCATAGACACGAATTAAGTCAAGGAGAATAAAAATTTCATCCAAATCATTAAATTCTCAACACGAAGAGAGGAATTTTCAACCAAGTAATTGAATTTTTCATGAAAACAGTTAATTTTTAATTCAAAAAGTTGCATTTGAATCCGAAAAAGATTTCATCTCTACTATTAGATTAGTTTTGAACAGAATGTTGAATTCTCAACCAGAAAAAGAGTTATCAATCAATAAAAAACAATTTTAACTGAATTGATCAGTTTTCAAGTCAAAAAGACCAAGAGGCTGGTTTTTTTTTTAAATATTCGAATTTTCAACTAACATAATAGTATTCTTGAGTTAAAATTTTCGAATTCAAAAGGATCCGTAGTGAGTAAGCAGTTTTAATTTGAATTTCAAAGTAGTCAACAGTTTTTTTTTAAATCTATATATTCCTAATATTTTCTGATTATTTCTGATCTTTTATTCTCATTCAGCTTCGCCATACCTCGGAAGCAAGTTTTTATTCTTGCAAAAAATTGAAAATTATATTTTCAATCGCTGTCCAAAGGCTTTTTTAGGAACTCATAAGGTTGTTTTTTTTGTTTTTTCAAATTCTTAGTCTATTTTCTCAAAACTGGCTAATTTTACAACATCAACGTTTATTCACATTCGTTTAGATTTAAACAAATATTTATGATATGAAGAATCCAGCGATTCATTCGACATTATAATCAAAAAAAAAGGAAAAGAAAAAAATCCTATTTTTCCGGAAAATTCTCCTTTTTGAAAACCACTGTGATCCCTACATCAGTGATTTATCAAAAATTGGGTCACGAGTGGAAGATCTAGGATTCTAGGGGCATGGAAATTAGGTTTTAAATTAATATGAATTAAAATCGATTCTAGTCTTGGTTTTAATTTATGCCTGATTTACAACATGTTACATTGTGATCCTATCAGAAAAAGGGGTAGTAATTTTCTCAGAGCACACAGCTGCACAAAGGCGATTATTACAACTAATAATTGATAGTTCAGGTTTTAATCGCTGCTCTCTTTTCGATTGAACACGCATCTGTTCTCTCTTTTCATTATTTTCTCTCTGTACTCGCAGATGCTCGCAATCGTACTTTGCTTTTTTTTTTCAAGTTCCCAGGTAGGCGCAAGGGGAGTCGGTTATTTGCCTCCAGGATAATCTTCCTCTTATAGTTTATAATTTATATTACACCGACACTATTTTTTCTTCTCCAGTAATTTTTAAAGTGTAATAAGAAAATTACACTCCGTGGCATTTGCATTAGACGCTCCGAGTCAATCGAGTTATCGGCAGATCAATTATTGTGAATATAGAATATAGAGTAATATAGACCGAGATCTCCCATTAATACTTAATATACCATATGGTCGGCGTAAAGTTTCCTCTGTCAGAAACTCCGCCTCTCAAATATAGCCAAGGGTCTTTTCGAGAACCATCTCTTGAAAACGATCTCGGACCCCGGTGGTCAAGTGTCCAATTCCAATAGACCGGACCATTTATTCCTTTTTTTTTTTGTTGCTTAACAGCAGGTAGCACCGTTTCCTTTTCAGTCAGCGTAACGAGAGCTTTGCAGAAAAATTCTCGGGGCGGAAAAATCTGGGGTACAATGAGACTTGCTAGTATGCTCAGCAGACGAGAATTATGGCTCAGGATAAAGACGTTTTTCTTTGTGAGAAGCGACCTGAATAAGCCTCTCGAGAAAAACGCCCGATTTAAGAAGATTTAAAAAAAAATTTTGAGCTGGGTACCAGGGTTTCCTGTTACCATCGAGAGAAGTCTTCAAAAACAGTCTCGAGATGGTTCATTTCCTTAAACATGCCTCACCTCGCTACTTTTTTTGTAAATAACTAACCGAATAAGGCAGATAAATGGAGGAAACAATGTGAGCAGATTCCTCTCGATGGCAAGAGTTCCCCTGGCATGGAACTGTGACTGGAAATAGATACATAACCTCAAAAAGTGTAGATTAATTGAGTTAAAATCTACCACGTTCCTGATGAATAATTGCGAGTGATGCCAGACCTTGAAAAATTGGTTCGAGTCACTTTTCTGGGAAGTTGCATTCGAAGCAAACCTCAATTATTATTCATTCCGATCGGTGCCAGTGAGTTACTTCCGAGCACTTTGTCTCGCCATTAACTTTAGTCATTTTGAAGTATAATCGTGACGAGAGGCTAAAAGGATAGGCTCTCTGGTGCCAGTTACAAGCATTCAAGTTCGATTGCAAGGCGCTGAAAAGTCGATAACGAAGACTGGAAATTAACAATATCGACAAAGTGGGAGTGTCCATAAAAAACGCTACATAAATTAGCATGTTCCTGACATCGAGAAACCATTAACAAGGTTTTTTTCAGGCATCACTGAAGATTAACGCAGATCAGGAATCGCAGTCCGTCTCCTCTATTACAAATTCTTTCTTTTCCACTTTTTGACCTGATTTTTTATTTTTAACCAAATTTTATTTATTTATATAAATTTAAGGCATTGGTAAACAAAAAAACGCTTTGAAACAGATTCTTTTGGATGATATCAATTGAAAATATTTCATAAACAATTCTTTTGCTAATTTTTTTTATAATAGGGGCCTTAAAAGTTTAAA
>WSXT02000023.1:64101-91718 GCA_011762715.2 Neuroterus valhalla
ACGCCATAAGAGCGACAAAGATGGTGGTAAAGCACTCTTAAGGCAGCATTGTGTCTGAACAGATACGTCGTTCCTGCGTGAATAGTAGATATCGATAGTATAGGCCATAGACGTTCAGAGAGTCCAAAAAACGCTCTGCACCTATCGCTGGAAACCTGTGTTACGGAATATGCTTCTACTGTATGCTAAGGTGGAAATAACACCGTCCTAACACGCGAAAAAGAAACTTTCCGTTCCTGAATCGAGTCCACGTGATAAATCCTTGTCACGTGACAAGGATTCATCTTTACAATCCTGTGAAATTTTCCGTAAATCGACTGGTCTTCATGTTTTTTTTCCGAAGTTTTTGGCCTCCGCTTTCCGCACCTTTGCTTCGAGAAGTGAGGCATCTTGATGGAGTAATGCACTGTCGTCAATTCTGAAGTTGAGGTTCAAGCCATGGGTTTCAGCTGCCTGCACTGCGCTTCGTGAAGGAACGCTCCCTCCCCACTCATTTCGTGATTCCTGACCATTGCCAGGAGAGGATCTCTACCGTTCACGATGATTTGAGCAGTACTTAGGATAATTCGGTTGTAGAGGCATTGAAGATTAAGGAATCCGCGTCTGCCTTTGTAACGTGCAAAGTATAAGCGCGTAAGGGACGAGTTGATATGCAAGCTTTTCTTCATATGTGACGTGCGCCGAAGAAAGGGGGCCTACTCTAGGAAAATGGAAATCCAGGTTTTTACACCTTCCGATACTGTTTGTGTTGCTCTTTTTATTATGACAATCTAAAATAAATTTTGAGCGTTTTTATTGATGAAAATTTAGTTTTCAGTTTCCCTCTCTCACACAGTTCGCGTTTATCGGGTCGACTTTGACCGCTCGCCCTGAAAAATTTCACTTCTCAGAGTAAGCCCCCTTTCTTCGGCGTACGTCACATATGCATTATCTTGCGTGTAGTGATGTCAAGGGCCTTAAGCTCGTTTTTAGTCTATGAAACTACTCAAAAAAATAGAGAAGAACCGGGACGGCAAGCATGCTAGTTTAAGATATCTTGTTCAACGACGACAGGTTGGACGACCAAAACCTTCGAAGAAGGTGTTTGTATCTGCTTCGGAGAACCTATTTCACTGATGTTGTATCCTGAATGCGGCTCTCAGGCACGCCCAGGTATTTGTAGGTCTCTCCAGCGCTAAGGTGTCTGAAAGCACTTTCGTCCACAAGCTCAGGATCCTTATCTATTCCTGATATTCGTACACGTTTCAGATGAATCTTGGCACACTTATCTGATCCAAATTCCATATTGATTTCTCGTGTGTACCCCTCGCCTATATCCTTTACTCTTGAATTTCTTCCATTAACTTCATAAAACCAATTTTTCCTGTGTGCAAAGTATTTCTAACCTCAAAGCTTGGCGCCGGATTTGCGTCCAATAATCTGACTTGGAAATATACGAAGTGATTTATTTTCATTATAAATGTATGATTAATAGTTTTTTTATTGAGCTTCATACTTTATAATGCCACGCATTATTCAACAATAATATTTTAATGTAAAAATCACGCATTAGTTTAATAAGGTTCGATGTACTTGGAGGTTCAGTTTCATGGTCCCTCTGAGCTAACACTCTTCAATATCCATAAGGTTTTTAACCACATAACCCCGCCATGTGACAGTTAAAACAGAACATGAAAGTTACTATTCTTTTAATATTTTTGCTAATAATTAACTACGGTTCAGGATTTATGGGATAAGCTTCGAAAATATATATCATCTATGTATGTATTTTATTATAATCTTTCCCTTTTACGGGTTTGAGAGTCTTCAAAACTTTTTACATTCCTTTCCACAATACTTCTCTTTCCATAATACATGGATGCTACTCACTCTTTTTCTGGACATGGCATTTTAAATTCAATAGCCTCCCAACACACATACATACGCACACACACACACACACACGTGTGCGCGCGTTTATTTCGCCTTACCGTCTTTATTTTCATTCCCTTTTTTTCTATTGTTTCACTAACTCACTCCATCACTCCTCTCCCCATACTAATACCCTCTTTTCTCCCCACTTTTCCCACAACGCTCTGCTTTTTTGGTTCCTTTTTCTTCGTCCCATCTTAAAATCGTCTCTCCTACTATAGCCATGTGCTTCTCAGCGCGACCTTCTCCCTTCTCAAGCAGCCCTTCCCTCTCTGTCTGATCCTAAAAGTTACTATTCTTTTAGCATTCTCGCTGATGATTAATATTGTGGTTCATGATTTTTGGGAGAATCGGTGAAAATAGAAATAATTTATGGTTGGTTTTAGGTCATACGAATAAACGTCTATTAGAAAAACTGACGTTTTTAAAAATTAAAATCCTTATACAGTACAGTCGGAAAGTATTAGATCAAGATTTAAAAAAACTTGTTTTTCAGTTCATCGCTTTCTCTATTGAAATATTATTAACAGATTCGCAGTTATTTTGTACGATCAATGTTGCCTTATTTTTCAGAGACATTCTTCATACATTTTCGTAAAATTTTTATCAAAATTAATAAGAAAACGGTGAATATATGTTACTTTTAGCGATTTTCTTGAATATGGTTACCTTTTGCTTTGATGACTGCAGCACACAATCTTGGCATTCTTTCGATGAGATATTGAAATATCTTAGGTGGAATATTATTCCACGCTTCTTTCAAACAATCCCAGTTTCCAGAAAGGCTCGTCGACTTTAGGTCTCTCACACATCGGTCCAATTATTCCCACAATAGCTCAATGGGATTCAACTCGGAGGATTGCGGCGGCCATTCCATCATATCGAGGTAGCCTGCGACTTTTTTTGTTGCAAATAAGAAGGACAAAGTTAAGTTATATGTTTTTGATCCTTGTATGAATATGTCAACAGGTAAAACGATAAACTGAAAAAACAACTTTTTAAAATCTTGTTTTAATACTTTCAGACTGTACTGTAACTCGATTTATTTTACAAAATATTTATAATTTTGATATTTACAAACATTTGTACCTTTTTAGCACGCTTTAGTACAGGATGGCATGATTAGTATTACATTTAAGAGAAATGAGATTTGTGTGTTGAATACAGAAAAGAATGGCCAATACAACCTAAGAAAGTATAAATCTTCTGTGATTATTTCAAATTATTATTAACTCGCACAATCTGGAAAAAAATCCCGTAAATTTAGCAACTAATAAAGAAAAAATTATTTACATGAAAAATGATCATTTTGGGATAATCGCATAAATATACTTAATGATTCTTAATGGGCACCTTACTCAAGCCAGAAGTTCTTACTCAGTGTATAATTAATTTCATTTTGAAACAATTAAAAGTCAAGGAATCCAGATTTACAACTTTTTTCGTCACATTATTTTAATGCAGTATATAACTGTACAGATTTAAATGAATAATATAAACAGGCCCGGCTTAAGGCACGGGCAAGCTGGGCAGCTGCCCAGGGCGCCGTCGATAGGGGCCTTGTATGCCTTATGAGAGGGGCACCAAACACTAGTTTGTCCACTTGTTTGCCCAGGGCGGCAAATAGCCTTGAGCCGGGCCTGAATATGAAGTTCCTAAAATGGGTCGTTTTTTAACGATACACGTCCTTGGAATTGAGTTTATTATTATTTAATCCAAACTGAGCTTTATGTGCTTCATTTATTTCAGTAAGTATTTTCATTTCATCCAACGAGCTACAGTGCCCTTAGAATACAATTGAAACCACCTTCGAATACTTTCTTTTCAGTGTTTCATCATTTTTCCTATTTACGTCTTTCCGCGCCCGCAAACTGTTCTGGAAACCTTTCAAATGTGCCTAAAGTATAAACGTTCTAGGCAATGATTGTGTGCAGCAAGTGACCCTTTTTGTTCTATAAATTTGGATAATCCTATAAACATTGTACAAAATACTACATTAGAAACTTGATGTCCACGGAAAGGAAAAACAAAGCAAAGGAGTGTTTTGGAAAGCCTTAATTCATTAAAAATTAGATGTTAGGTTTTTTTATTTTCTACAAAAACTAAACAATTCTTGTTGTTGCCCGTAGATATGATGGGGGGACAGTACGTGGCTCGATGACTGTCGATTCCACGGGGTGGCGACGATCTGTCCTAGGCCCCAACCTTAATATTGCTTACTAACATGAGTAAGTTCTGTCTAACAATCATACAAGCTGAGAGACTAACATTTTCCTAGGCATCTGTTTTCCTTATCTCTGATATGTATCGCTCGCCTGTTTATTAAGTGTCGAGAACCATGGATTATCTTTACGTGCCCATGGTTCGTAGCGACTTTTTTAAGTACTTTGCTTATCTTCACATGAAAATCGAACTAAATAATTAGATATTTATTCCATTATCAGAATGGTCTGATCAACTATGAACTCCTGGAATATGTTCTTTACAAGTACTTTCATGAAGGAAAACTGAGAGAAACAAAAATTTGTTATAAAACTTTCAAAACAGGCTTTACAGTGGGAAATTCTCTGAACATAGAAATTAGGACAATTTTTCACGAGAAATGAGTGAAAAATTGGTGTACTAATAAAGTACGTTGAATTTATACTATCCATGCGTTCACTTTCAAAATGTATGCGTTTCGCTCGTTTTTATGTTGCTTTTGTTCTACTGCGTCATGCAGTCAGGTTGAATTCACACCGGCGATACCATGGAGAGTGCGAAAGAGATGCTCTTATGTTTATCATTCGACTGTCTTACGCGAACTTACGCTTTCCTATGACTAGTATCAACTTGTCTTTTTGGTGTATCAAGAACGTTTTCCGGCTTGTAAAAAGTAACGTTTGACAAATTCTTTTACCCAACCTTACATATACTTTTTTTACAACTTCCGTTCACATGCAATGAGATAAAGAACGTTTGTGTTGCCTTGGTTTTTAGAATTACAACAAAAAGTATATTCTAAAAATTAGGGACTATACAAAAATCCCGCGGAGTCTTGCATTCAAATTTCCCAATTTCCGATTCGTTATCTCATTTCGTGAGGTGATAAGTTTTGTTCCTAAAAACAATATCAGTATGGTCGAAATGGGGTAAGTTTTACATTGCCTCAATTTCACCATTTTGAATGTTTCATTCAGAATTATACCTAATAGTAACTTTGAAGACCTCATAATCAAAACTATTAATCTAGCTGTGAAATCGATCTCGGTTGTTTCAGCTTTGTTCATGTTTATAATCATACGGTGGTCTTTTTACGAGAACTTTAATTCACGTTAGGAAATGTATTCGCTTCCTCATAGAAGAAGCTTTGTAATGGCAACAATTAAATATTAAAAATCAATTCTTTACTCATTAATTATAATCGCTAATCCATTCTTCTCAAACTAGTACATTTTTTATGTTCTTGCATCAACTTCGAATTATGTGTCTGAAACCGACCTTAGTCTTTGAGAAGATATATTTATATCATAGGTCTATTGATTTGTCGCGAACAAAGTAATTTTTTATGTCTGCATCAACTTTAAACCATGTATCTGAAACCAATTTCAATAAAAAAACCTTTCTTCCAAATACAATAAATGACCATAAATTCTTTAAGCTTCAATGAAATTTATTGATATAATAGGTCAAAAAATTCTCCTCAAACTATTGAATTTTTTTAGTCTTTGTATCAACTTTGAAATATGTGCCTGAAAAAAACTTTCATATAAAAAAAACTATTTTCTTTATACCTGGGTCGAAAGTGCGTTCCTCCGGCATCGACTGTAAGGCAGGAAGACTAATTTCAAGCATTAATGGAACTACACTCGCACCCAGCCAAAACTTACTCGCGCGCACCGACACTCAATGCATGAGACTCGTCGCTGCCGTCTGCCAGAATCATTCTTGCTGTTACTCACGCTTGTTCATATAACCTCAAAGACCTAGATTTTCTAGATTTCAAATACTATAAATGACCATGACATTCTGCAGTTTAAGTTTGATCTCCTAGTCAATTTATACGTCTTGAACTGAGAAATCTTTAATCAACTTGCATAAACTGTAAGTTCTGTTATTGAAAAAAATGTAATTATAAAAACTCATTTTCGAAACATCCAAAAGTGTGACATCCTCACAACCATACACGCAATAACAAACACATACCCTGACAATTGTCCGCAACATTCTAATAGATATTTTGTTAATGAGGAACGTTCAATTAAACCAATGGAAATTTTTTCGAAATTGTTGCCATTACAAAACTTCCTCTATAAGGAAGCAAAAAGGCAAAAGAAAGAGAATAGGGGAAAGACTGTGAAGCCTGTGAAAAGTTTGATGTCTTATAATTGAAAAAAAAACAATTTCAATATTTTTTTCTTCCGTAAATCCTAAAAAAAAGAGCATTCAGAACATATTCTATGCATTTCGACTACATGTTACCTCATCATTTTGCTATTTTGTTCTGATGCATGTTGTAGTTGCTTGCGATTATTGTTTCTTCAGTGTTTCTACCAGATCGTCGTACGTGAGATGCAGATTGAGAAATTTAGATTCACGTTTCGTCATTTGTGCAAAATCTACTGGATGATGATTGATATACAGACCCGATTTGTGCATGATCTGCATTCCATTAGACACTGAAGATAGTTTACAGTACCATGAAGCCATATTGGGAAATAATATTTCACCATAAAAGTTACCGCTGGTGTAACTTTCGAGCTAACATCATAGCGATTCATCTTTTATAGATGTAGCTTGACGTAGTTCCAATGTTCCAGTTACAGTACACTCTTGTTATCTAGCCGCCTACGGGTCTGTGGGAGAGTATAATTACAAGAATTGTGTACTTAATGATTGCTCACACTCTATTCCAACCATTTTGGAAGTCGCGCACTGGGACATGCGTAGAGATTTTCGGTCGCATTATCGGAAAACACGATAATATGTGCCTCCAAATACGTGTGGAGGATAGGAGGGACGTGGAGAATAGAGTGAACATTTCAAGCGGGAAGATACCAAGAGTGTACTCCAATAGTAAATTCATTTTTCACTTTTCTCACCCACGGATGTTTTTTCTTCTTCTAATTTTTTTAATAATTAGCTAGGAAAATCCTCTTTGTGCATTGGAATTTACGTGGAAAAAAGTGTAGTTAATTTTAGTCGGAACTATGCCTTTCTTTTTCTTGTAATATAATTGAGAACAAGAATATGACACAAGCCGGGGAGGCCGGTTCTTCCTGGAATCGTCGCCTTCGAACCGGATCGATGTCGTGGTCTGGCGGAGAGAAGGTCCTCGAGGCGAGGACGTTTGGCGGGAGGAGGAGTCAGAGGCGAAAAGCTCTCAGATTCCTCGATGATGATGCAGTCATCATCATCGCTTTCCTCCGGCCGGGAGCGCTTGGCAGGCGAGGGAGTTCGCACCTCGCGTTCGAAACGTCCGGAGTTGTCCAGATGACCCGATGCTGAGGAGAGGGAGGAAGAAGGTAGAGGTCGGGAAAAGTGGAAGCTGGAGGATGGAAGGACGATGACCACGGAGCGCACGATGGCCTTAGGAGTGGTGGGGCCGGAAGGAGGGCGGCAGTCCTCCAGGTGGTGGTCTCTGGAGAAAGACTCCCGGAAGGCGGCCAGGCGGCGGCGGAGTCGGGTAGCTTTGATGGGGCGGGAACGTTTTGTTCTGCTGCCAGGCATGGAAGCTGTGAGGAGGAAGGCAAGGTTTAGAAGAAAACGGAGGTTACCGGAGCCGTGAGAGCAGGCTTACCGACCTCAGAAGGAAGTTACAGACTAGGGAGCTGGATGATGCGGGGTGCGTGTGAGTCCCTCATAGGGAAGGCCTCCGCCCATCGTGTGAAGAGGTTCGTCACTACTAAGATGTAGGCGTGGCCACGGCTGGTTCGTGGGTGAGGTCCCATAAGATCCACTGCGATGGTGTCCCAGGCCTTCGTGGCAGCGCGTGGTCTCTGATGGTCCTGCTCTTTTCCTCGTGCTGGCTTACAACAGATGCATAGATTTTATCCTGCCACCTAGCGTCGGATCTCCCGATTCATTCCAGGCCAGAAGTAAAATCGTTTGATAGTGCGTATGGTTTCTTCGCTGCCAGGGTGCCCGGCTAAGTCAGCATCGTGGTACTGCCACAAAACACGTGGTCGTAGGGTTCCTGGAACTGGTAACCTCCATCTACCGTCCTCCTTGTCTTCATGCCAGAAACCCTTGGCCGCAAGTTTGTGTTGGCGGAAGAAAGTGTCTTCTCCGGGGGTCCTGAGACGTGTGTCTTGCAAATCCTGCCATCGACGGACCTCCTGACTGATTAGCTTGTCTCTCTGTTGTGCCTCGATGACTGCGTTGTGAAGTTGATCATACCCTGTTGAACCGATGGCGCTGAGGGTAGGCATAGGAGTGGCGGCAGGAACCCCGCTGTGTGTGGGTGGCAGTAGTCGCTGGATGTCTGGCTCCCCTGGAGAGACTTCGTTTGGGTCCGGAAACCGGGAAAGTGCGTCGGGTAATTCATTATCCCGACCGGGTACGTGCTCGATCGTGAAGGAGAATTCCCGTAGCAGGATGTACCATCGGTGCAACTTGTCTCGTGTGTCCTTGCGTGAATCCAGCCAGGTCAGCGTTTTGCTGTCTGTCCGCAATATGAAGGGCGCATCTTCTAGGTAAGGGCGGTACCTCTTGATGGCCCAGATCAGGGCTAAGCACTCCTGCTCGTTGCAGTGGTATCTGGATTCCGTCTAGGAGAACTTCGCACTAGCGAAGGAGATGATGCGGCGCTGACCATCAAGGTCCTCCTGCATGAGCACCGCTCCCATTCCCTTGGCACTGGCGTCCGTCTGTAGCACGAATTTCAGATTCGGGTCGGGTCGGCTGAGGCTTCGTGGATTTTGAAAAGCGATTTTAGCTTGTTCAAATTTCTCTTGCAGCTCATTCGTCCATTTGAAGGGCCGCTTAGTTGATAATAGGTCGTTTAGAGGGGCGAGTATTCTGAAGAGTTGGGGATGTACTCCTTGACCCAATTGCAGAGTCCGATGAAAGATCGCAGGGCCTTGCGGTTTCGTGGCGGAGGGGCATCCCGGATAGCCTCTATGCGCACAGGCTGCGTCGTGTTTCCGCCGGTACCGATGATGTGCCCGAGGTATGGTAGTGACGTCTTCCCGAAGTTGCACTTTTTTGGGGCCACGGTGAGTCCGTATATGGCGAGTCGTTCAAGAACGAGGCCGATGTGAGTGAGATGATCCTCCCAAGTGGCGGAGTAAAGGATCCGGGTGCGTTCTTAAGTCCAAAAGGCATCACCCGGAACTGAAACTGGCCGCCTCCTGGAGTCGAAAAGGCAGTATAAGGTCGTGAACTGGGAGCCCTTGGGATCTGCCAATAGCCGGACTTCAGATCCAACGAGGAGAAAACTTTGGCGCTGCCGGGGTCCTTCAAAGTCTCGTGAATGCGAGGCAAGCATTGTGGTGCGTCCTCGGTCTGTGTGTTTAGTCGTCGGTAATCGACACAGAATCGATACTCTCCGTTCTTCTTGCCAGCTACTACTACGGCGGAGCTGAAAGGTGAAGTCGTGTGTTCGATAATTCCATCCCGCAGCATCTCTCGTACCTGCTGGTCTATGTAATGCCGTTTTTCCTCAGAGTAACGACGTGGAGCTTCGCGGAAGGGTTGTGGGTCGTGCAGGCGGATCTCGTGTTCGACGGCAGCGAGAGTTTGCTTGAGCCGGCTGTTGTCGTGGAAGATCCCAGCGTGGCTTTGTATCAGCTCGATGAATCTTGGTGCGAGGCTGGCAGGAAAATCGTGATTGACCTGAACTAGGTCGGGCCGTGCCGCCTATTCGTAGGAACAGGGGAGAGGGCCTAGGAAAACACGCTGACGCCCCTACGCACCGATAAACATGCAGTGGGCGCCGTGGTCGTGCACCACCTTGTGCTGGCGCAACCAAGGCTGGCCAAGGATGATGTCAGCCCGTAACTCGGGGCTAACCTGGAAGAATCCCGGGTATGGTATTCCTTGTAGGACTGGTAAAAGCTGTATAGATCCCGTGAGGTTGATGGTCCCTCCGATGGCTGCTAACAGGGCGTAGTGTGGGCCGGGTTGTAGGTCTCTGATCTGGGCCTCATTAATCAGATCGCTGCGGATGTAGTTCTCTGAAGCTAACGAGTCGATCTCTGCAGTGCATTCGTTGTTCCCTAGGTGCACTCGTACTCTAGGGAGGCTGCGTTGATCAGTGTACAAGGCGTTCAGGGTTTGAATACGCCCAGTACTGTACGGCGGAGGGAACGCCTGTTCCCAACGCCCGAACTTACACGTTTCCCAGAAACGCGTTACGATGAGGACAGTCCCGATGAAAGTGCCTCTCTGGGCAGTAGTGGCACTGCGGAGGCGGGCGTGGTGCTGTCGTGGCGCTGGCCGGGGCGGCTGGCTGGGTGCGGGCTGTCGCTGCTCTGCTGGTTGTAGTTCTTCTGGAGGATTCATCCGCCTCGTCAGCTTCGGCCTGTAAGGATCTTTCCACCAGATTCTCAAAAGATGTGATGGTGGCAGCTCGTAATACCTTACGAATGCTTGGCTTGAGCGATTCCAGAAGCAAGCCAATAATCTGCTCCTCGCTGGCGGTAGGCAGCATTCGTAGTGCCAGGAGGTACTTTTTCTAGAGGAAGATCCCGACAGCTTCCTTCTCCTCCTGCTTGGCAGCGTATAACTTGATGTTAAGTTTGTTCATCGCAGCCACTCCAGCGAAATGTTGCCTGAGAAGAACATGGAATCTGGCCCATGGAAGTGTTAGCCCCCGGTACACCTCGTACCACTTAGCGGCTTTCTCGGTGAGGCACTTGGTCACCATGCGTGACCATACTGTAGGCTCGATGGCAGCTTCGATGAAGTAGTGTTCGCACTGACTGATGAAAATGTCTGGATCCTCGTGATCAAGACCGGCAAATGTTGGTAGTGGCACATCTGGCATTCTGAGGGCCCGAACGAGGGATCGCCACTCGGTGGTGGCAAGCGGTGGTGCTGAGGTTGCCGCTGTTACTGTCAGTTCCATTGTTCTCCGTAATGCTGGCGGCGTCGGACCTCGTGGTATGTAGATTGCGTCTGGCTGGTCGGTCGGTTCCGGCACCGGTTCCCTGTCCGGTTCTGCGAACAGGACCCGGGGTGCGTTTCCTGGTAGTGAGGGTGCTGGAGCTACCAGGGTGTGTGGTGGATCTGGTCTGCAGCTTGGCCCTGGCCCCGATTCCATGCTTGGTTCGGGGTCGGTGAACAGGACCCGAGGTGCGCTCCTTGTCGTGTGGGGCAGGGAGCGGCCCTGCCTCGCATAGACGTCGTTGCTGGCCGTCTGCCAACATCCATGTTGTAGGTTGGTGGTGGCGTCTCAGGTCTCTCCTCCGACCTTGTTCCTTCTGCTGCACGTTCGGGGATGTTGAACGCCACTGAGCCTTGAGGTTGAGACTCAGAAACCGATCTGTTGCGTGTGGCCATAGTTCTGGGTGGCCTGCCTGGCCCTCGGCGAAACGGAGTCGGTGAGCGGATCATCGGGTCGGTGTCGACTTCTGTCGATACTCCAAGAAGAATCTCAGAGCCCCACGTTGGGCCCCAATTTGACACGAGCCGGGGAGGCCGGTTCTTCCTGGAACCTTCTCCTTCGAACCGGATCGATATCGTGGTCTGGCGGAGAGAAGATCCTCGAGGCGAGGACGTTTGGCGGAAGGAGGAGTCAGAGGCGAAAAGCTCTCAGATTCCTCGATGATGATGCAGTCATCATCATCGCTTTCCTCCGGCCGGGAGCGCTTGGCAGGCGAGGGAGTTCGGACCTCGCGTTCGAAACGTCCGGAGTTGTCCAGATGGTCCGATCCTGAGGAGGGGGAGAAAGAAGGTAGAGGTCGGGAAAAGTGGAAGCGTGAGGATGGTGGGACGATGACCACGGAGCGCACGATGGCCTTAGGAGTGGTGGGAGTGGAAGGAGGGCGGCAGTCCTCCAGGTGGTGGTCTCTGGAGAAAGACTCCCGGAGGGCGGCCAGGCGGCGGCGGAGTCTGGTAGCTTTGCTGGGGCGGGAACGTTTTGTTCTGCTGCCAGGCATGGAAGCAGTGAGGAGGAAGGCAAGGTTTAGAAGAAAGCGGAGGTTACCGGAGCCGTGAGAGCAGGCGTACCGACCTCAGAAGGAAGTTACAGACTGAGGTTAACGGAGCTGCCAGAGGAGCCGACTTCGAAGAAAGAAGAATAAGAAGTAAAGGTTCGAGGTGTGCGGAGCTGCGGGGAGCGTACAGACCTCTGGAAAAAGTAAAGGGTTTGAGGGTTACGGAGCTGCTGAGAGCGTACCGACCTCTGGAAAAGAGAGTTAGGAGGAATAGGGAAGGTAGAGAGTGAAATAAAGCTAAAATTTACTTAAAGTTATTTACTCTTTGCAACTCAAAATGGTACAAGACCGAGACTTCGACAAGTGGATGATCAGTCCACTCGGAAGCCGGAGCGAGAGTGCACTGTCTCGGCCGAGTGCACTGCCTTTTAAGCTAGTCCGCCGGAGAGGCTGCCGGCCAGCGATTGGCGCGGAGCTCTGAGTCAACCACGTGGAAGGTGGAGGGGCATTTCGGCTGCCTCGGCGTTCCGTTCCATCGTCGTATGACGCGCGCTGTCTGCCTTGTTGGCGACGTAAGTTACGGTACAACAGCGTAAAACATGAAAAATAATACAAAAAAGTTCTAAAAATAATGCTAATACGAGAAATAGAATAAATGATAGAGTACTAAGATTAGAACATAAAAATAAGATTGCAGCACATGACAAATATAATAGAGAGAAAAATACGAATAGAAAAGAAAATTATAATTCACAAAAGAAATCAAGCATAAAACGAAGATCAGATACACGGGAAGTTCGATTTAGGAAAAAAGAGGAATCAAATTTTAAAAAATGGAACAAAATACAATGTGGAAACGGGGAGCCTATGTGTATACAATTTGAACTTAAAATCTATATGCCTTAATAATGTAGAGAAAAATAATACGAATAGAAAATGAAATTGTAATGTAGGACAAACAAATCAAATTAAAATTATGAAACAAAACACAATGTAGATTACAATTACTAAAAGAAGAAACCTAAAATGTATTCTTTTAAATCGCTTGGGCAATAGTGTAGAGGAAAAGATAATAATACGAATGGAATCCTAATGTACAAAAAGAGATTAAGGATAAAATAAAGTTATGATACACGGAAATGTAGAAAAGAATGGAATTGAAATTATGGAACAAAAATACAATGTAGATTACAATTACTAAAAGATGAAACCTAAAATGTATTCTTTTGAATCGCTTGGGCAATAGTGTAGAGAGAAAGATAATAATACGAATGAAATCATAATGTACGAAAAGAAATTAAGGATAAAATAAAGTTATGATACACAGAAATGCAGAAAAGAATGGATTTGAAATTATAGAACAAAAATACAGTGTACAATACAGTTAATAAAAGATTAACCTAGAATAGATACTTTTAAATCATTTGGGCATTTTACTTAACCCTAGTTCTTCGTTATTTTATTAAACAAAACAAAAAATTTTGAAATTTTGAAAAGAAAATGTGCGTTGGTCGCCACTGGTCGCTTTGGAAAAGAAAGAGAGAGAGAAGCGAACAATGTAACGATTGTGAACAACGCCTGGCACGTGATGGGTAAACCTTCCCGTGCCTCTGCCGCCAGGTGTGCTTTATTACTTTATTCTCTTCCCAAAAGCCGTGACCCGTGAAAGGGAAAGCGAGGTTGTTGCAGTGCCATTAGAAAGCAGCCTGGAAAGTTTTCTTCCTTAAGCTCGGGTTTAGGCTTGTAGACACGAGCGGGGGTTTTTCTGGCAAATTGCTTTCCAATGGTTCTCAATTTTATGGGAACTAGGTGGACTATATCAAATACAAGAAAATCAACAATGTAGACTTTAGTTTTCATGTACAATTGTCGAAAATGCGTTTACCGTATTCATTTTTACATGGACAAAATGCACAGATTGACGTGTGCAAATGTATGATATGTAAATGTAGTCACAAATAATTGGGTCTGATGATTGTGATCACAGTGCAAACAATTTTCTTATCATTAAGTTGACTATTGAATGGACTGTTTATTATAAGGTAACTAAGGACTGCAAATGGAAAATAACGAATGTAGCGCTATAGGCCAACACAAAACGAGATTAAAGAGTTTAGAGTGCTTACCCCAGATAGGGTAGTATAGCATGGAGGTACCGGAGTTATAAACCCATTATAATTTACAAATCCACAATTTAGTGAAGAGGATTAAATTTCAAAGGATTTAAAAATATTTTGTGTAATTTCACAAGATCTCGCAGAATATCAAAATATTTCAAGGGATCTGAACATATTCCAAAATTTTTCATAGGATTAGGTTAGGGATAGGTTTGAAAGCAGCTTTCAGTTGTACCTCACCTTCTTGTTTCTTACTGTATATTCGCCTGCTTTGTATACATTTTTCTGAAATGAGCTCAATAAATATTTATTATTATTATTATTATCAAAATCATTTTTAACCATTTAAAAAGCTTCAAAAGAATTAGCTAAGATTTTGGAAGATTTTTAAGTATATCTATCATAAGATTCATTTTAATATTATAATAAACTAATTTTCAAACAAAGATGGCCGATTTTTGACCTAAAGAGTCACATCTTCAACCAGATATGATTATCCAGCTAAAAAATAAAACAAAATGCAACCACATTTTTATGTATTTCCAAGCCAGAAGGGCAAACTTAATCAAAAATGGTTCTATTTTCTACCAAAATAAGAGTATATGTGTACCTCACTAAAAACACAGACCCCAATATAGAAAGGTAACGAATATTGGGGGTCTATTTTTTCAGAAAGGTTAGTAGACTGTACTGCACGGCGACGGCTCAATCAAAAATATAAATACCTTGAAGCAAGTTGAATTTTTTAGTTGCAAATGTTTTTAATTAGTATAGGATCCACCATTTGTTTAGTAGTTTACTTTTTTGTTGGAAATTCTGTTTTATCTTGTTAAAAACTATTTTACCTGTTGAAAATTCAGCTATTCCTTGTTATTTAGATTGAAAGATGTTATTTTGTCGACCAATGGGCGTCCAATGGGAAAAATTGTAACAAATTTACAGATATTTTACAGTCATTTTTTCAAAAATTTTATTAATCCATTTTTATAGTTATTTTTCCTAATCGAAATGAATTCATTTTATTGTTTTTCATAAATGAAGCAAAAACTACTTGTCCTATCGAAAAGTTAATTTTACCAATATTGTAGATCTTTTTTTCGGTCGTGCGACCGAAATTCGAATTTTCGATTTTTCGAGAATACTCGGAAAGTTGTAAAGATCATCCTGGAGGGCTCCCAAAAAGAAACATTTTTTTCTGCAAACTTTTTTTCATATCTTGCGTTGTTCAGCTAAAAGTGGTCAGTTTCGTTTATATTTTCGAATTTTGAAAATGTCATAACTCTGACAATTTTGTTTTTATCCAAAGAAATCATGAGGATAAATTGTTCTGCTGTTTACCTACTACAAGAAGGCGTACTTACATTTTTTGAGTCTTTGCAAAAAAAAGTTCAAAAATTTTTTTCAAAATGCTCCCCCTTTTTTCATTCTTGATCCAAAATAGCTAGTTAACGAACTCGACTTGTCTTTTTGGTCCCTCAAAATGGGTTCCAAAGCACGATCAAATATGATCATTCTTTCGAAAGGTATCGAGTTCACAGATTGGTTTTTATTATTTCTGTGCGATCAAAATGGGAATTTTCGATTTTTTGAGAAGATCCAAAAAGTTGTATTCACAATCTTGTAAGTTCCCAAGAAGAAACATTTTTTCTCTCTGACTTCCTTTTTAATCTTGTTTTATTTGGCTAAAAATTCTCATTTTCTTTTATACTTTTGAATTTTAAAAATGCCACAACTCTAAAAATTTTGTTTTTATTAAAAAAAAGATCATGAGGATAAATTGTTTCACTTTTTACCTACTACAAGAAACCGTACTTGCAATTTTTAAGTCTTGGAAAAAAAGTCAAAAAAAATTTGAGTTTCTCTTTGAGTTTCCATCCGAAATAGCTGATTAACGAACTCAACTTGTCCTTCTGGTCCCTCAAAATGAGTGCCAAAGCCCGATCGAATATGATCATTCTTTCAAAAGATATCGAGCTCACAGAATAGTTTCCATTAATTTCTGTGCGATCAAAATGGGGATTTTCGATTCTTCGAGAAAATTCAATATGTTGTATTCACAGTCTTGTAGAGCTCTCAAAAAGGAACATTTTGACTCTCTGAATTTCTTTTCAATCTTGCGTTATTTGGCTAAAAATCCTCATTTTCTTATATATTTTTGAATTTTGAAAATACCATAACTCTGCCAATTTTGTTTTTATCGAAAAAAATGATTGGGATAAATTGTTCCACTTTTTACGTGATACAAGAAATTGTACTGACAATTTTTGAGTTTCGGAAAAAAAAGTGAAAAAAAAATGTTCAAAATGCTCCCCCTGTTTCATTTTTCATCCAAAATCGCTGGTTGAAGAACTTGACCTGTCTTTTTGGTCCCTTAAAATGGGAGGCAAAGGGCAATCCAATCCGATTAGTCTTTCAAAAGTTGTGTTCAGACGACGACGACGACGACGACGACGATGACAACAGACAGACAGACACCAACGTAAAAACTACTTTTTCGGAATCAGGAGGTCTCAAAACGTGGAGATTTCATAAATTCCGCGAAATTCAATTTTCGCATAAAACCAATACCTTCTTATTGTGATGAGAATGTAAAAACAAAGATATTCTTTTTTTTTCAAATTCGAAAAATCTACACAAAAACGACTAAAAAATCACATAATTGTTAAAATTTCTAAGGATAGTCAACTAATCTAAAATTTAGGTTACAATTTGTGGTTATGGGTAATCTAATTGGAAAAATTTATCAACGAATTGAGAGAGTTTTTTTAACTTCCAATAAACGAAAATGAAACTGCCACGATTTTAAATAAAAAATTGATATCAAATAATATCACAATCGAGATCAACAACAAAATAAGATGAAAAATCAGTACTAAAATTCTTATTTACATGTTTTCTGAACTTTTAGAAGAATAAGTTCCTTGGCTGACGAAATTGTTGAAAATAGTGAACCTTTTTTATGATTTGTAAATAACTGATTTGAATTAAATGAATAGTTATTGACGAGAAAGGCTTTTTTCAACTTCTAAAACATATTTTTCATGATATGCAATGAAGATTAATTCAAGTAAGATGAAAAATAAAAAATTTTAAATAATAATTTTGGCACTATTACTTTTTTGTGTATCATTAAACGAAACGAACGAAAGACAGAAAGAGAGAGAAAGAGAATCAGTCAATTAGTATCGAAAGCGAAAGTGAACGAAACAAACAAAAGTCAGAAAGAGAGAGAAAGAGAATCAATGGCGCAATCGATTGATACTAAAAAAAGCGGTAGAAAGAGAGAGAGCTTACAATTGATGTTTTTCAACTTCTGAAGTTCTCATCGACTAATAAGATAGGATAGAGAATCAAGATATGTCGAATGAAGTTAGTATCGACTTAATAAGATAGGATCGAGAATCGAGATGTATCGAAATGTCAGACAAATCAGAAGCCGAATAAGAGTCAACCTTAGCTAACTTCTCAAGTTCACACCGATTTGATTAAATCTAAGATACGAGTAATTCGTTACCAGCACGCTTTTTCGTTTTAACATTCCATTAAACGCATTCAAGGTTATTTCTTTCACAATTTCGGCTGATATTAATGACGTTTACAAAAGACTTTTTGAAAAATATAAAAAAAGTAATCCTCAACTACCACTGCAGCAGGCACTGATGAAGCTGAATCGATGCGCCACACTCAAGTCTGGGATGCCAGCTCGGCTGCCACCAGGATATACATGAGTGCGGCGCATCAAGATTGACAGTACGCGCAGCACTGTCGTATTCAGGCAGTATACTTTTCGCTCCAAACCTTTTCCAGGCCGTAGCTAATGACTGCGATAAATTAACTGAGTGACCCGAGCCTACGTCCCTTCCACTGCACGAGTGACACACCTGCCTTCTATTCTTCGGCTTTTCGTCAAGCAATATCTAGCCCTACTCTCCCCCACCCTGTAGATCAACAACAAGTTTACTTATTCGGTATATCTATGCTTTACTTTGAATACAAATTTGGATTTCAAAACAAGAAGATGAATTTTCAACTAAAAAGATATTTAACTGAATCATTTCAATTTTCAACCATGAAGGTAAATTTCCAAACTAGAAGAATAATTTCCAAATAGAAAGAATCATTTTCTAAGGAAAAAAGTAATGTTTCACCAAAATAGTCGAATTCCAAAATGAAAAAATAATTATCCTCAACCAAAAATGGAACAGTAACATTTTTAGTTTGAAAACCCAATTCTAAACCAAGCATAAGTGTTTTCTACTAAAAAAAAAGAATCTTTACTGAAAGAGTAGAGTTTTCAAACATTTAAATCAAGTTTCGCTGAAAAGGATGAATTGGAAACAAAAATTTGAATACTCATATTTGAAATTAAAAATTGATGTGAAACTATACAGATAGAATTTTAACTAAAACTATGGGATTTTCAATTTGGATGAATTGAATTGTAAGTGAAAAAAATTACTTATGATAGAAGAAAATAAGTTTCAACGAACAAACAAATAACTTCCAAATAAATTATTACAATTTTAACACCTGTTTAAGTCACGGATAGGCGTTACTTAAGTGCGAATTCAAGTCACACAGCTCTATAAATGAAATTACATAAATGTTTAACTGAAGTAATTAAATTTTAAAACAGAAAGGATTTGGAAGAGAGGAATTCAAAACATCGTTCCTCCAATTCAAATTTTGAAGTCTCCTCTTTTTAATTTTTATTGAAGAAAAAATTACAAGCAGTCTCTAGAGTAGAAAAGTATTCCGGAGAAGAAATATTTCTGAATCATAATAGGAAACTTGTTAAAATTCTTCATTACGAATTCAGAATTTTTAAATTAAATACTGAAATACCTAAAATTTAACTTTGCAATTAACCTCTGGTTCGAAATGTAACTGCTTCTTAAAAAATAAATTCATCTTTTTGTTGCGAAAATTCAAGTATTTAGTTGAACATTAATCTTTGAATTTCGAAATAAAACTATTTCTTTGTTAATTCCTGTACTTTGTGGTAAATTTGCCTTTTTGTAGGAAATTATTCTTAATGGTGAAAAATCCATCTCTTCCACATGAAATACATTCATTACAGGTAAAGATTCATTATTTCACCTGCAATTCAATCGTGAATTTTTTTCATCGAAAGTGAATTCTCTTGATTGAAAAATGTTTATTACGGTTAACCATTCAAGTTGAATATTTTTTGTTTAATTCGAAAATCCATCTAGCTGAACACACTTATGTTCGTTCAACAATTATCTTTCGAAGCCAAAAACGGTAATATTCCACTTTTTGGGTAGAAATGATTATTTTGATAGTTTAGAGTTTGAAGATTTTGTTGAAAAAGTACATTTTTTGGTTGGAAATTAATTTTTGGTTAAAAATGCAATAATTCTGCTGAGAGATTAATTTTTTCAGTTGAAAATTCGTTTTTCTGGCTTAAGGTTCAATTGCTACAGTTAAACATTTACATTTTTGTTTGAAAATGTAACAATTTGTTTTATGAAAATCAAATTTTTTCTATTAAAGTTGCATTATTTTGATCCAAAACTTGCATCTGGTTGAAATTGTAATAATTTCATGAAAAATGTTCCTTTTTTTCGAAATTTAATATTTATCGTTAAAAATGCTTTTTTCGCTTAAAATGCATCTAATAATTTGAAGATTCATCATTATACCTCAAAATTCATCAGTTTGGTTGAAATCAATTACTTCAATTGAAAATTAGAGTGTTTCTTTTTGGAGGAAAATTGGTCTTTTCCATTTCGGAATTCGACACTTCGGTGAAAATTTGTCTTCTTGAATTCAAAATACAATTATTTCGCAGAAAGTTCAAATTTCAACCAATTTGTTGGAAAATTGTATTTTTTGGTTGAAAATTAATGTTTCGTGGGAAACTGAACTATTCTAGTTAAAATTTCATCACTTCAGTAAAAAATTGGTCTTTCTGTTTTGAAATTCAACTACTTCAGTTGAACATTTATATAATTTCATTTATTTCTTCATGATTTTGTGTAAAAATTGTAATAATTTATTTCGAAGTTATTTTCTTGTTTGTTGAAACTTATTTTTTCTGTTATAGGTAAGTTTATTCAACTAAAAATTCAACTCATTCCAAATGAAAATCCCATAGAATAAGTTAAATTCTATCTGTTTATTCAAACATCTATGTTTTCAATTTCAAATATGAGTATTCAAATTTTTGTTGCCAATCTTTCTTCTTCAATAAAAATTAATTTGTTTGAAATATCTACTCACCCAGCTAAAGATGCTTCTTTTTTTAGTAGAAAACACTCATGCTTGGTTTGAAATTGGTTTTTCAAACTAAAAATGTTACTGTTCCATTTTTAGAGAATAATAATATCTTTTATAATATAATAATAATAATAATATATAATAATCTTTTATAATATCTATCTAGAGAATAATATCTTTTCACTTTGAAATTCGACTTTTTTGTAAAAATAAATTTTTTTTTCTTAGAAAATGATTCTTTCTGTTTGGAAATTAAACTTCTTGTTTAAAAATTTACCTTCATAGTTGAAAATTGAAGTGACCCAGTTAAATTTATTATTTTTTTAGTCGGAAATCCATCTTCTTGTTTGGAAATTCAAAATTGTATTTTAAGTTAAGCATAGTTATGCCGAATAAGTAAACTTGTTGATGATCTACAGGGTGGGGAAGAGTAGGGCTAGACATTGCTTGAGGGAGAGCAGTAGAAGAGGAGGCAGGTGTGTCACTCGTGCAGTGGAAGGGACGTAGGCTCCGGTCACTCAGGTATTCTATCGCAGTCATTTGCTACGACCTGGAAAAGGTTAGGAGCGTATAGTCAATCGCCAGTCGTATTCACGATGCTCAGCACTTTTGATATGAGGAGTAGCTTCTGTTTCAATCATCAAGAACAGAAAAATTGAGAAATTGAATGTCCACGTTTTGAGACTCTCTTAACCGGGAAAACAGGTTTTTTACGGAAGAGTATGTACTCTCGTGCAAAATAAAGCACGATATCAAAGAAAGTTAAGAAAAGGGAAGCTTTGCATTCTGAAAGCCTCACAAGGTAATGATAACAACTCTAAGAAATTTTTCGAGAAATAGGAAAATCATTATTATTATTTCAAACTTTCCATATAATAGATAATTATCAACATCATTCTACGGTATGACTATGCGAGATAAAAAAAAGAGTCTATTCAAAATCACGCAGCCATAGAAGATCATCCAAAAAAAGAAAATTATGCTTTCCTGACAAACGACGCCTGTCATGCGTCATTTTCTAGGTGTCGTTCCCAAACATTAGGAAATGCTTGTTTCTTACATTTTCCAACTGTATGAGAAACTTCACACGTTCGAGAAAATGTCTTCGAGTATATAAAAATACCACATGTGACGGGAAACATGAGTCTGCTCATTACTTTTAAGTAAAAAGGGAAAAACGGAATGAGACCCACCTAGTTGTCATTCTCAAGTATTTGCAAATCCATTTCATTATATTTCAAATGCATAGAAGAGTTCGAAATTCCAGAAAACGATCTCCGATTGATAAAAAACCCTCATTTCTTTACGACAACCTTAACTACCAAGTACCTGAATTTCGTTCTACAATTTTAGAATCATCTAAAATCAATAGGAACAACGTAAATTATAATTGCAAGTCCATTTTATTCATTATCGAAATTCTCGATATCACTTCATTTCCAAAAAATTATATTTCAGATAATTCAGGGTCACAGATATTTTCTTTGAAGTATTTGGAACATTCATCCCATCATTCGTTCAATACACGCATTTAATCATACAAATTTGAGGGCCCTTCCTTGCGCAGCAAATATTCTTTAAAAATCTATTTAATTCTTATTTCAACAACTATAGAAGCCGCTTTTACGAGAGGTCGAATATGGCTGCACTCAGGGTCGCCATCTTTGTTTGGAATGCATACGACTGCTTCGGGTGACGAACAGTATTATGTTTAAGATCCATGTTTTCTTGAATAAATCAATGGTTTGAAGGAATGTCGTTCGGACGAAGATTCTCCACTCTCTAATTATCCATAATTGAATTATCAGGACTTACTGGAATTTCGTCGGCTTTCCTTAGGTTTAATGCGGTTACCTTGTGGTTATACATGTTAAGTGTTGCCCGTCTTTTTGGGGAAGAATTTTTCATAAATATCCCAGTAAATTCATTAAAAGTCACCAATATTGCAAAGATTTCACGGTCAAATGTTGATAAAACAATTTGTTCTCCGTCTGGCATACGTTTGGAATTATTGCCTATTGCTACTACAATTCGTTTATTTGTGAGAAAAGTGTACCTTCGAAGTTCAAATATCATACGTGAATCGTGAACAGAAATAAGACGAATATATTGAAGATTCTCAAGTCCACAACCCAGTCTATCAGGAGACGGGAGCCTTGAAGGAGGAACGATGATGTCTCTGTAACGTGGAGGAGGAGACCTAGATCTCTCCCGAAGAGGAGAGTCAACAGCAGAATAAGAAATTGCAGATGGATGTATACTATCGGAAGAGGAAGAAGATCCACTCCCAGAAACGGCAGGTACAGAGTGAGCATTAGTCAAACTCTTTGAAGTCGCACCCAAATCTTCAAGAAGAAATAGAGGATCGTATATTGTTTCGGTCAATGTGTACTACGTACGCACACACACAGTCTCGTTTTTCGCTCAAGTGCATTGTGGCTTACATGTTTGTGAACTGTGAACTGCGAACATTTATGACAGGATTATCAGTGAGCTTTGTGAATTTTGTCGTCACTAAATGGGTGCATTCGTCCAATCAAGGAAAAATTTTCTTGATTGAAGACACGTTCCTGCGAATCTCATGACCTTGGCACAGGTTCAAGTGATCGGTAAGCATTGGGTTGTCAATAGCCGTGAGATTTTGTTCAGAATTGTCGTCTGGTAAGTTGACAACATTTCACCTTCAATGTTATTCATCTGATTTCAGGAAGTGAACTTTATTTCGCAAGTGTCGTTTGAAATTAAACCACAAATAAAACTCAGACTTTTAAACTTAGTTCGGTTTCGCTTTGTGAATCAAAACTGGATTTCATCTACTTATTGCTCATCTATTTCAGAATAATAATTTTTTTTATTGAAGAACGTTTATTATTTATTTGAACTATTTTAATTGAATTTTTTAAGGATAAATTTCCAGACTATAATTTTCATTGTTGATTCGTGTCTGTCCACGCGATGCCGATTGCAAGCTACTTTTTAGAGCAAACCGAGCTTTGTTTTCGGATTCAAAATGCTTTTGAAATACTCAAAAATTAAAACCGATCACAAAAAGGACTTTGACCACAAGACTTGAGTCTTTGGAGAAAAAGTGGATGCGTTTTCAGGCTCAGCATTTAGAATTGGTGAAGGTTCGCGATCAGGATGCGGCGAATATTTATTTTACTAGCGCTTTCTATTGGACAACCGAAGAAGCATTTCTCATCGCGAAGGGAACCTTTCTGGACGAACTTGAAAAACTTGAAATCCAGCTCCACAAATTCCTGGATTATTGTATCTTCCAATGCCAAAAATTGGATTGCCTGAATTCTCTGGCAATTACACGGAGTGGGCAAGTTTTAAGGATTTATTCACATCTTTGGTCCATGCAAATCCTAGAGTCTCGTTAGTGAAGAAACTATATTTTTTGAAATCTAGTCTAACAGGTGAAGCAGATCAACTTCTTCATCGTATTCCGGTAACTCAAGGCAATCATCAACGTTGCTGGAATCTACTGACGGAGCGCTTTGAGAACAAAAGAGTTCTTATCAACTCTCATTTGGCTCAGCTTTTTCAATTAAGCCAATGAAAGCTTAGTCTTTAATTGCTCTGAAGGAAGTTTATAATGCAACGGTTGATAACTTTGAAGCTTCAGCTACCTTGAAAGAACCAGTCGACAATTGGTCGTCATGGTTGGTATATATTACCGTAGAGGAGTTGGATCACCAGTCTCGCCGCGATCGGGAAATCTCTTTCGGAAATTCTACGAACCCTCCAACGTTTGACCAACTGAAAACTTTTTTACAAACTAGGATTCGGACCTTGGAAGTTTCAGATTCTTCTCTAGATCAAGTTGATCAGTCTTCATGTCAGCAATCCTCCGAAAGTCAATTTCAAAACAAAAGATTTAGAAAGTCCACGAATCCGTCCAATTCTGCAACAGCCAATGTCAACGCAGTTACGGAGCAGCCCGTAAAGAAGCGACCCTCTAAGAAACAGCTTACAAAGAAAATTCTCCAGGAAAGAAAATGTTTCTCCTGTCGTGAACTGCATTATTTGATGTCGTGTCAACATTTTTAGAGTCAATCTATAGCACAAAAGCAAGAGTTTGTTTTGCAGCAGAAATTATGTTCCAATTGTCTGGGGTCTCATTCGTTCCGAAATTGAGCTTCAAAGAATGTGTGCCAGATTTATCAAATGAAGCATTATACGGTACTTCATGATCCATCCTCAAGCTCTGGCCAGTATTCGTCGATGATGCAAACTAGAACTATTACGCTTTATCAAGCACAATCTGCTCATGCTGTTTCTGTGATGCAGATTTCACAAAACAAATCACTATTGGTTCTCTTAATAACGGCAATGGTCAACATGACTTCATCATGTGGTCATACAAAGTATGTTCGAGCATTTATCGATCAAGATTCAGAGGTGTCCATAATCTCTGAGGCCCTTTCTCAAAGCCTTCAATTCCCTCGTACTAGGTGACCTGTTGTTGTCTTATGAGTAGGAGAAAGTAAGTCGAGAACATCTCGAGGATCAGTCAACGTTGTTGTCTCACCAAGGTTTGAGTCGAGCTTCCAACTTCAACTACGGGCTCTTGTCCTTTCGAAGTTGATTTCTAAACGCCCAGAGCACCAAATGAGTCTTGGGGAACGCCCTCACCTTTCTGGTCTTCGATTAGCTGATCCGAACTTCAGTGGAAGTACCCCGATTGATCTTATTCTAGGAGTGAATGTATATTCGATTTTAATTAAACAGGGTCTTCGAAAAGGTCCTCCAGGCTCTCCTATGGCTCGAAATTCCGTTTTTTTGGTGGATTCTTTGTAGACCAACAGGGAAGAATTCATCGTTGGAGTCATCTCCAGTTAAGATGTTCTATTGTTCCAAAAGTGACGAACTTTTCTTCAACCTTCAGAAATTTTGGGAGGATTCAGAAGTCGTGTCTCCTAAACCTTTTAGGGCAGCTGGTGAAGAAGAGCGTGAAAAACATTTCGAAATGACTCATTCTAGGACTTAAGACGGCAGATACGTCGTATATCTTTCAATCGAGAGTGACGTCAAATCTTCAGGAGATTTACACTCTCCAGCTCTTAGCAAAGTTCTTCATATGGAACAGCGGTTCAAGCGAGATGATCATCTTCAAGAAGCGTATTCGAAGTTCATGAACGAATACCATCAACTTGGACACATGAAATCCGTCAATATCCCTGTGGGTCCAAGGAGCATCTCACGGTCTTTTCTACTTCCGCATCATGGAGTGTGGCGTGAATCTAGTTCAACCATAAAACTACGAGTAGTTTTTAATGGGTCTCGGCGATCAAGTCAAGGTATATCATCGAACGAATGTCTTCATGCAGGTCCTAAACTGCAGGAAAATGTTGAAGATGTCTTGCTGCAGTGGCGTCTTCACTTCATCGTCTTTTGTGCGGATGTCGAAAAAATGTATCGACAGATTATCGTCCATGAAGATGATCAGTATCTTCAGCTCATTCTATGGCGCGAGAGTCAAAATGTGCCTGTTCAGGTGTATCGACTCACCACTTTCACTTATGGTCTAACGTGTGCTCCATATCTTGCTCTTCGCACCGTTCAGCAGCGTGGTCTTGATGAAGGGAATCAATTTCCCTTGGCTGCTGAAGTAATGAAAACTGGCATCTTTGTCGATAATGTCCTGTCAGGAACAGACAACTTGGAAGATGCTATCGAATTACACAAGCAACTGCGTGGTCTCTTCACGGCAGGCGAGCATTTATCAACCATGGGGTGGACTAGGCTGGACCTATCTATGTGCGCAAACCAAAGGACGAGGTCATCATTCCCATAAAGATTGGATTTGCATTTTTGTATGTTGCGCCTCACGTTTAGTTCACCTCGAGTTGATTTCACGATACACTACAGATGCATTCATAGCTGCTTACATACGTTTTACCTCTCGTTGTGGTCTTTGTTAAACGTTATCAAGTAACGAGGGTACGAATTTTCTTGGAGCAGATCGTCAACTACAGAAAATTTTTTCTGAAGCATCAACAGAGTTCTCTTCCATCGCTTCACATCTTGCTTCACATGACACTCAGTGAAAATCAATCTTACTGCAGCACCTCATTTCGGAGGTTTATGGGAAGCTGCAGTCAAATCCACGAAATTCAATCTTCGTCGAGTCATTGGGGAATCTACTTTGACTTTTGAAGAAATGAGGACTCTGTTAACTAAGATTGAGGCTTGCCTCAATTCTAGGCCTCTTGGAGCTCAGTCAGATGATCCAGCGGGCATTTCTGCCCTCAAGCCAGGACACTTTCTGATAGGAGGTTCTCCCAAATAGATTGTCTCGCTGGCAGGTCAGCTGAAAATTCAAAAGAGCTTCAGGCTCGCTCCAAGTGGACTACTTCATCGCCATCCATACAGATTAGAGATTCAGTTCTCATTCGACATGAGAATCTTCCACCTACTCAATGGTCTATGGGTCGGGTTCTACAGCTTCATCCTGAAAAGGATTGACTTGTTCGGGTTGTCACCCTTAAGACCAAGACAGAGCTCCCAAACCCAAAACGCCGCCACGATGCCGCTTGAGAGGTATATCCCCCGCCAGTCACCGCTCATCGGCCGCCTGCCTTTGCCCCTCAACCTCCTCACCAGCAAGGTCCCGTCGGTCCCGTCTATACTTCAAGTCTATACTCAATACCTTATTATTTATGCTCGTTTATTTCTGCCTCTCAAGTTTCTCACCTTCTCTCTCAATTCTTAATTTTTCAGGCGTGTTTCGGAAGCATTATAGAGATAAGGATATTTTATTATTTGCTGCGCCAGAATTAGAATTTGAAATGTTGTTTTTTTTTGGGATTGATACCAAAACTATGCATCTCATGAGCGAGAAAATTGAACAAAATTCCTAGATGTTCTTTCAAAGAACAATTTTGATCTGAAATTTGTATTTTTTGTTTTCAGTCATTTCTTGAAGAAAAAAAACTACATATCCTATTTTCAACCATGAAGGGTAATGTTCAAACAAAAAGATCAATTTCCAAATGAAAGAATTAATTTTCAACCAAATAATACCATATTTCAACAAAGTAACTGAATTCTCAGTTTAAAAAATTATTATTTTCATCCGAAAATGGATCAACAACAGAAACTAATCTTTGAGTCGAATAATTGAATTTTCTACCATACATAAATTTCCATTTAAAAGATACAATATTCTCACAGAGTAGTTGAATTTCAAAATCTAATGAGATTATTGGATTTTCAGTTCAAAAAGACAAATTTTCATCCAAATTGTGAAACTTTTAAC
>WSXT02000023.1:92909-112070 GCA_011762715.2 Neuroterus valhalla
AAACAAATAGTTTAAGCCAATAAACCGATTTTCCGAAATTTGGCACTTACGCCCGTATGCGGTGTGCCCCTTCAACTAATTTAATCAGATAAGCTCAGCAACAAATTAAAATTTTTCTCCAAAAGTTATTTTTAGGAAGAAGTAGATAGGAGACGCGACATCAAATACCATTATTCAAAATAAATTCCATGTAACGTTTAACCAATAACCAAATAAAATGTGAATGAATACAAAATTCTGGAATCACAAGGTGCTATATAGCGCCACGTTTCCAGATTACAATAATAGAAATAAAAAAATCTAAATTTACAAGCGCCAAAGAATTTCCTAGCAAACAACATTTGTATTTTTATTAAAATACAATATAAAAAAATAATATTCATAGAAAAATCAGAATTCATGAGTAATTCTGTTTGCGTACTCCTCAATTTGTTTTCATCATAGTGAAATATTTGAGACAATAATTTAAAGTATACTCTATAAAACATAATTGTTTTACAGACAAGGAAGGGTTTTCCCTTCGGCTTGAATATTTTTCATTTTCTATTATAAAAATTGCAATGGTTGAATAATTCTTCAGTGCCCTTCTTTAGGTATTCTTAAATACCCAAACAAGGAATTAAAAAATGATTATATTTGTTCCAGAAAACGGTCACATTCCCCGTCTACAAGTACAGCTTCGGATGTATCCGATGACATTCACATTGTCAGTCACAAAAAGCGTTCCTACAGGGACAGAGAAAGGGATCGCAAAATGGACGAAGTTGAGAGACTGGCGGAAATGGAAAGACAAAGGTGACTATATTTATGTTTTTCCTCTGTTCCTCTTGATTGTCGTAATGTATCTGTACATTTAGTGATGTTTCAAGTGGAACACTTATTACATAACATTAAGCCTTCCTGACTGGAGTAAAAGCCAATCTCTGTTTATTAAAGCACACGTATTCATTATTTACATATTTTTCATCAAAATCATTAAATTACTTAAAGATGAAAAAATCAGGAAGGATTAATACTAAAATATTGATCAAACAATAGTCTACACGTTGTTTTTATCATTGTGTTGTCAGGAAAAAGAAAGAGTTAACGAACAAAATCCTTGCGTCCAGTGCGGTTGGGTAAGATTGTGTATATAAATTATCTGGTGGTGGTTAACTGCTTTTCGATTTCCTGACTTTCCTCTTCTATGAGCCAAAAGCGCATGCCTTGAATCTTCACTCAATATCTAATTCTAAAATAATCTTTTTCAAACTCGCTCTTTGTTAAGGTGCAACACTAAATCCAGTTTGTTTTGCATTTTCTAAAACCTACCATTTTCTAGTCTGAATCTAAAATGGTTGGAGCTAGAGATGAATTCAGCTATAGTTCAAAATCATTTTAGGTTCAGACTAGTAGATAAAAAAATGTCATTACATTGACAAAAACGATTTCACTGCTTTAGTCAACAATATAACATGAAAACTCAACTTTTAGATATTATACAGTTGGGTTCTCTTCATACCAGTCATACCATGAAGTGCGAAAGAGATGCTCTTATGTTTATTCTTATGGCGTTCCACTCGCATTCACGCTTGCCTATGATCTGGAGAAGAAGTTCCTTACTGTATCATAAAAGAAGGATAATAAACCCTGAAGGAATTTTTGAATAATTTATGAAAATTAGGTAGTAACTTTCTCTCTTCAAGAAGAAAATTTCCACTTTTAGGTTTTAGAAAATTCAAAGAGAAGAAAGGGATTTTGAGATCGTCCCTACTCTTAACCTGTATTTCGAGCAAAGTTTCCAATACTAAACATTGAATTTGCATGTTATCACTTTGAACTTATAAAAATTTGAACGTAGATTATTAGATATAGAACGAAACACCCGATGCGTGTCTGCCTACAGGCGGCAGCGAGAGGTGGAGCAAAAAATGGTTGAAGAGGAAGCTGCGAAACGCATTGAGGAACTTGTACAGAAGAGGGTTGAGGAAGAACTTGAGAAGCGGAAAGAGGAAATTGAAGCTGAGGTTCAAAGGAGGGTTGAAGAGGCTAAGAGAGCCATGGAGCGTCAAATGATGGAGGAAATGGAATGGCGACAGGCAAAGCTGCGAGAAGAGGAAAAACGGAGAGAGGTAAGACCAATCCAAAGAAACATTGGCCTACGTTAGCCCAATCGCTGGAACATTATTCACAGCTTTTCAGTACTTATTTACTGACCAAAGTCGTCGAGATTTTAAACCGAAATGGAAGAGAATTATTTTACAAAAAAGAAATTGGTCTTTTGTTTGATTCTCAACTTAAGATTTCTCAAATTCAATCAGGGATTGAATGTCAGACCCACAGAAATCGATTTTTTTCTCTAATATCCGTAACAAGAGAAATTGAGTTCATTATCTTTATTAAGGAAAGAGTTTTAAAGGCGTTCTTATAAAATACAAAAAAATGTTAACAAAATGTATTGTTTTGTGAGGATTCCATTATATTACATACATTTCGTTTTCAATTGCAAATAATGTTAAATTTCTAAAAGAACATCACATTTCTCATTGTAGCAACAGATCGTTTTTCGGACACATCACTTTATTAATTTCAATGCACTTGTTGTAAAACATCTCAACAATAGCTCTTGGATTTTTAAATTTAATATCAGTTTTCTGGGGTTAACTATTTCAGATGTTAGTATTTGAATTTCCGATTTATATGATTCTACTAGGTTGAGTCGATAAGACACGATGCTTTATAAGGTATTGAAAATACATATATTTTGAATAACAACGTAGACTTTATACAAGTTTAACTCATTTAAAGGGCAACACAAAATCTTTTATTTTACTCATTGCTTGTTCCTTCAAAAAATACGTAGCAGTTGAATTTTTCTGGTTATATGTAGCACATTTTGTGAATTAAAGAAAGATTGGTGAAATAAAAAATTGATGAGTCTGGCATTAAATCCCTGAACGACTTTTCAATTCAATCCTTTCAAATTTCATTCTAAATGGTCTAAAATGATTCGTTTCACCTTGATCGAGTTTGGTTGTTGAATTACTTGATTCAGCTATTGTTTTTTCATTGATTGTTTTCCATTAGAGATTAATCTCGATCGATGAAATTGACTATTGAAATTGAAAATCAATAGTAAATAGTACAGCGTTTGGGCTCGAAGCACTCTGGTTAAAAATAGCGAAAAGTGACGAGGGTAAAAACCTAAGTGCTTCTGCTTTCCAACATCCACGGAAATCGCGTTGTTGGGAAGTAATATTTTCCACAATGGTGCTGTGAAGGTTTTCCTATTATAGAAGCATGAGAGCAATTTGTGAAAGAAACTCTGTACCTGTACATGTACATATGCAATTATACATATCTATATTTATTTATAATTTATTAAACGTGATAAACTTTCGTGATACGAAAGTCCGATTGGCATTTGTATTGTGGATTGGGAAAATTCGTGTAAGATTTAGTGTGAAGGTACCAACACAAGGATTTTTCTATTCCTCAATCGTGTTAAGCGGATTAACCTCGATTATACGCCTACCTAAAGTGATACCACGAATGTGAAAAGGGATGCTGTCAACTCTTTTATGGACTTTAAGACATTACTCGAGAAATTTAATCCCAAAACTTTGTAATTCAGTTTGTTCCCCGTCTCTTGGTTAATCGAGGATAAAATAAAGATATTTCTCTATTACAAAAATAGGACCAGTGGTATTCTTCCCTGGGTTTTCTTATACAAAAATTTTATTTTTCCTGTGTTTTTAGCCTTTTAAAACCAAATTTTTATAGATTAATGTTCAATTTTTATTTCTAATTCTAGTTTTTCCCGCAAAGTTTTACTTTTATTTTCCAAAATTCTAAGACTTGAAAATTCTTGACACGTTAACCTGAAGCGATTTTTGCTTGGTGTGTTCTATAGATGAGAGTTGCGAAGTTAGGAACGTAAATCTTGATTTGATAAATTTAAAGGATTGCTACATAGTTGAAAAATCCTAGAAGAGTCAAGTAATTTTAATTTTTTTCTTGAATCTCCATCTGTATTTCAATGCCCATTTCAGAACATTTATTATTGTGTATTACGCCTGGAGGATTTACACTTTCAAAGCCTAAAATTCCTCAAAATTCTTTCCAAGTAGAACTATTTCCAAATTTAGAGACCTTTTAAGATTCGAGAAAAATCAAATTGGGTTGCTTTGAGTTACGAAATTCATCTAATTTTAACGCTTGAAATTTCTTATGATTAACGCATTTTAATTTGAAGTAGTAAACATTTCAATGTCTTGAAATTATCAGATTAAAAAAATGTATATATTAGTAAGCAATACATTAGAATTAAATAAATTGTTTGGAACGATGAAAAACTCAACGTTTTAAATTTTCTAAGCATTTTGACATAATACATAATTGAACTTTCTGATTTCCCAACGTTAAAGTTTGGAATATTTTAAATGTGAGAGTTTACATATTCTGAAACGATCAAATTCATACGATATTTTGCAGACGATAACTGTGAACCCGTTAAAGTTTGAAAACCTCCAAATTAAGATCTTTTAATTTCAAGTCTTAATATAGCTCTCGAGTTTATTAAATTGGATGGCTTAGTTGAACGTTTTTTATTTTCAAAGAATTCAACATAGCAGGATGATTTTGAATTTTACTTAGGCATTCAAGTTAAAAAAAAAAAATGAAAATGAGACCCTCAAAAATTTGGAGGTTTTGCATTCTAGAACCATTAAAACAAATCCTTATAATTTTTGGAAACGGTCAATTGAGAATGCATGAATTTCTGAACCTTTTCAAGCAGGCTTTTTAAATTTTCAATATGCAAGATACTCTCGAATTTCGTAAAATATTATACCGTAAATATTATTATGTGCCCAAATTGAAAATTTTTTTCAATTTGGTAACTTACCAATTACGAGAAAGGAAAAATTATCTTTCTGAGTATTAGGTTCAAAACGATTGAAATTTAAGAGACTGTCGTTTTGTGGACGAAATATTTAAACAGAAATGATAGATGTCTATTTCAAAAGAGAAATAACTTACTTTCTTAAACAGGAATTCTTTTCCTTTCATATTTTCTATTAAGTTTCAACTTCTGAATTTTTAACTATTATTAATTTTTAAATTTATATCCAAATATGTACCTATTAGTTTCTTCAAAGCCTAAAAAGGTTAAGGAAAGTTTGAATTATAACTCAGTAGCTACTCTACTTTAAAATTGGAAGAAAAATTGAATCCCCCTTGGAAAAAAACCAATGGTCAGTGAGAGCCAAGTTCTTGGTAGTTGCGACCAAATAATTCGGAGACACGAACCTAAATGGGAAAAGTAGACGTAAAGGGCAAAGTTAGAAACATTTAGCAACAAAGCACGACCTAGCAAAACATAGGTCACCTTCCTAACTGACTACCAAGAGAAGATGCCGGTTTTTTACTCACTGCTGAGTGATTGTCTATGAAGAAGTCATCCCCTACGTGCTGGCGTGAGTCTTCATTCAGGTATTATCCAATTTATATATTCATAATTCATTATAAACCAATATTGTTCTTATTGTTCTTTGCTCAGACTTTTTTATACCATCCGTTTTATTGCTAGGCACCATGTTATATTCGTCAGCAAAACAAATAAGTCTGGGACGTGAAAATTCCGTCCTCTGGTCGGACGGGTGGCAGAGATCCGAGTCGGTTAGAAATTTTAATTCATTTAGTAGATTTTATTTCAAAATCTGAATTTTTTTTCTAAAGGAAACTGTCTCTGCATAACTTTTATCTCAGTGATCCCTTTCCTAAATACTGATCTTTTTTCTGTATATTTTTCAAGTACTTATCAGTTTTTGCATGTATTGTGATATTAATGAAAGATAAGCATTTTTTTCATGCTTTGGAGTAGTTTATTCAAGTCTATTATGATGTTTTATTGGATGGAAGCTAAGAAAAATGAGAAATCGATGTGGTTCGAAGGAAACGTGTGGGCTTAGGCGCGAATTTAACGTCAGGCCATCCTTGCGGTCCAGATCCGATCTCAAAATTTCGGAAGTTCCCTGTGTCCTCTTTCCCCGCATCAAGGTTCTCTAGGATGTGTAACACTTATTAGGCTGTTGATACAGCGGCACTATGATTTTGGACATGAGCGGTGTAACAACAAGAGTTAAACCATCAGCATCACTTCGATGTTAAACCAATTTCATTGTCATTATAGGAGGAAGAGCGGAAAAAGCGCGAGGAACTTGAAAGGATCATGGAGGAGAACAACAGAAAGATCGAGGAAGCACAAAAGAAATTGGTATGTTCCAACTTTTGAAGTTGATTACCTGTTCTGACATACCTGTCTTTTCATATTAGTTGAAATTATTTCGCGTGAGAATTTGTTTGAATGATTGTATAATTTTGGACTGGAACCATTCCATTTTTTTTTTCATTTGAAGTATCTGGAAATATCGATTTCACATCAAAACCTTTAAATATTGATAGTGGATTTTCAAATTAGAAATATATTTATCAGGGAATTTTTGGTATTATGCTTTTTGACTAGGGTAGAGATATAGCTTTCCGTCGATGAAATGACTGTTTTTGATCTGTTAGTCTGAGACCAAAATGTTTGTTTATTCCATGCTGTGAAAGAAATTCCTGTAGTTCCGCTGGTATTCGAACCGTGGTATTCTAGAGAGGCATTTTTTCAACACAAAGAATAAAAACCATTCTGGTTCCAGACTAGTACATCAAAAAACGTTCGCCCAGCTACAAGAAATAATGAAAAATGAAAAGACTTGCGTGATTAAAGAAAAATGTGAATGTTTCAGGCCGAGGAAAGACTCGCAATGGTTGAAGAGCAACG
Source organism: Neuroterus valhalla (assembly GCA_011762715.2). NCBI lineage: Eukaryota > Metazoa > Arthropoda > Insecta > Hymenoptera > Cynipidae > Neuroterus > Neuroterus valhalla. Next base: position 99,718 of record WSXT02000023.1, read on the forward strand.
GCTAATGGAAGAAGAGAGACAAAAAATGAGAAAAGAACACGAGAAGCGAGTGAAAGAAGAGCAAAAAAAGATTCTTGGGAAAAATAATTCGAGGCCTAAATTATCTTTTACACTTAAACCAGTAACGTGAGTCTTGCGTCTAGTTCTATTTGTGATAAACGTATCTTCTTGTCGGTTTTGAAATTACATAGTTCACAATCCACAAGAACTTCTACCCTTCGCGAGCTTTGTATATTTGCAAAAATACTATCGTTTGAAAATGCTTCGAATTACCTCTACCTATAAACTTTTTTTTAAGTTTAAACGATTTTTGATCAAAGAGCCTAAATTAAGCATCATCGAGGATCCTTGAAGTATTTCCAATCTTTCAACATCACAACTGTTATTTCTTCAATTTTTATTTTTCGTCATTTTCGCGTTTCTAAGAGAAATTGGGTGCGAATTTTGTACAAAATAAAAAAAAAAGAAAACAGTTTTTTTTTCTGTATCAATTACTTCATTTATAAACTGAAATAATCAACAGTTTGAACTGGAGAACAAGTATTTTAATAGAGAAGGGATTCTGGAATTCCTGTTCCTAATAAAATTGCATCAATCTAAAGTTTTTTACTCCAATTTAGTCGTTGCCCTTATAACAGGAAAGTTTTCTGGGATATTCGATTCATGTCCCGAGATATTTTGCAGATGTCCTTGTGTTACCTACGGGATATCCCGTCAAGACTGAAATTTTGATTTGCATATGATATCCTGAGACATAAAATGGGATATCCCAAAATATCTTGTTCCTGCAAGGGTGGCCTCTTGATGAGTAATTTTTTTGAGTAGGTAACTGTGAAATATAATTATTTATAAAAACGGCTCCTGATTGGGTCAAGTAGACAAGAAGAATTTGTAATCTAAGGTGGAATTATGCAATGCATCACATCGCTGAGGTAGTATTTTAGCTTTTGCAAAAATGACAAATAAAAACACTGTTGAAATACATTTTCAAGTGCGTTACTACTGTTTTGTTATATTTAATAGAATGAAGTGCAACTCTACGAAATAATGAGTCTATTTCCGATCTTATAAAATAAAATAACCGTATCACGATGCTAAGTATCTTGATACAGCAGTGTATAATCGAGCTGTTGTTATTAATTTGTAGAATAAACACAGGTTTTATCGGAATTTCGTATTCAATTTCACCTTCCCCTCACATATCCAACTTCCTTCTTGTAATGAAAATAAGAAAAGACGATTTATTAATGATTTGTATCTCGAATATAATCTGGATGTCTAGAAACTGTAAAACTCAAACTATCAGCTAGTGGCCTGAAGGTAAAACTTTTCTATTCGGATTTGAAATACCTATTTAAAATAAAAACTGAAAAAAAAGATCAAAACACGTTTTAAATCATTGTATTTTCTTCGTATTGGAAACAGAACAAGTGCGCATGCGTGTGTTTACTTTCATGCTAAACTAACCTCAAAATTTGTAGCAATCCGTTTTATGGGTTTCATCCGTTGCTTCCGAACATTTTGGAATTATTATTGTTTGCAATGCCTTTAGGGAAGAAACCCGAATGCACGAAGTGCGGTACGAATGAAACAATTCTATGGCATGCTACCGATACTGGTAATTTGTGTAATAATTGTTTAGAAGAGGAAAATAATTCGAATGTTGAAGCGCAAAAAGAGGAGGAAAAAAATGTGAATTTGAAACCTGCAAGAAAAAGTACAAGGGTTACACGATACTGCAAACCATCAAATCCTGCAGCACCTCCTTCGAAAGGTTCTGCACCTAAGGGCAGAGGACGACGGAATATTTTTAAGAAAACGGTATGATTTTATTACTGTTGTCAATATTTCTTGCAGAATTAGAGCCAAGGAGGCTGATGTTAATTTTTGGAGCAGAATAGCGGATGAGATGGATGAGTGTTAGAAAATAGAGAACATGAATTTTTGTGAAGTTTTGTCCAGTTTTGCGAAAATCGAAAGGAAAATGGGAACATTTTTTCATAGGTTCGCTTCTTTTTGAGTATGGAAAACCGATTCAAATATTTCAATAACTTTATTAACCTAGCTGATACATAATTAAGTTTTGTAACAAGTCTTTGTGAAATATTTATGAAGCATTAAAAGTTGGAGTAATTATTCTGTAATTTTTAGGTCTGTGAATCCAGTTATGTGAAATAACAAAAAGATTAGAAAATGGTGTATATTTGGTACTCAAATTGAGAGTTGACAAAAAATCGTGCGTTTCCGCGTTAATAAACCAAAGATTATTTTTAATTGGGAGCAAATAGAACAATACTATTGAAACACAAAGCATACAATCTAATTTTGTAAATCTAAATATTTTTATCCTCAATTTTACATGCCTAATAATCTAAGGATTCATACCAGAAGAAGGTAACTCTCTGGCTACATTAAAATTTTTTTCAATCAGATTTATTCCAACACTCACGTTCCTCTTTCCTTATCAGCAATATCAACTGAAAGAATCTGTAGCTTCATAAAGCTTATTAAGAATAGAAAGAATATTTATTTTTCAGCATGTAGTACTTTAGTAGAATGAAGAATTATTAAACATGTTTTAGTAGAAAATTGATAAAATTTGGACGTAAATTCAGAGATAAAAGACACACTTAGTAGATTCTGCGCAAAATTAAAAAAAAGTGGCGCACGCCCCTGGTAATTTTCGAATGGAAGGGAAGTTTTATTACAATTTTTCTAATTATTTATTATTTTATGCAAAATATACTCTAGATTTCCTTGTATGAGAAAAACTGCTTTTCTCGCTGACAATGATCTAAATAAGAACATAATTTTCCAGAATGTTTTATCCAGTTCTTTTTACAACCTTTTGATGGATGAATAAGATCAGGAAATTAAAAAAATAGTTCGAGGAAATTTTCAACTACTACTACGGAAATTGACACAGTATAAACGTGTGCTAAGAAATACAAAGAATAAAGAATCAGTCGCTCATGCAGCAACCTTACTCCACTCCTGAGAATTTTCGTTTCGTTAAGATTCATTGAAGCAAAAAAGAATTTAAAAAGTGACTTGCCATCGTAGCTTTCCCTCGTCATAACGATAGCTGCTTCATCCGGACCTCCTGCCCTCCAGATTCTGATGAACGTAATTTATATGAACTAGAAATATTCCAATTTCTAAATACCTGCCGTTTGGTTTGTTTGATTTCTCAAGGGAAAATATTAATTTACATGTACGCTGTATCAACAATGCATGATTCAGGAGTTCTTGATAATCCAAAATGTACTAGACTTCAAACTAAGAATGAGGCACAAATTTACAACAGTACAAATTGTAATTGAAACTTAGAACAGTAAATTATTTGGAATCACTCGACTTTATGAATTTCATAATAAAAAGCTAATCGTTCAAAGCGGAAAATTTGTTCGAAGAAAATATAAGCTTATCCAAAAGTATTTTGAAAGTGAATATAATACAATTGTGTTCCAATTTCTCCAAAAATTATTCTACATATGACATTTCTTTTGAAGATAATCCTAATATAATTTGAAGAAATATTTTATTATCATGAATATTTGTGTACCAAAACTTGTTAGTGAATTCTTTTCTCCAAATTCACGCTATATACATGAACTTTGCTTTATATAAATTGACATTATCGTCTAAAAAATGAAAATAAGTCGATAAGGAATAAACCTCGCGTTACGCACTCAGCTTCTTTCGGTCCTCGCACTTCGTGCTCGGTCCATTTTATAGTGTAATGCAAATACAGAGTTACAAACATTTCATAACTGTAAGAAACCTGTACTTTTTAGAATATTATTAAATTTGTTTGGATTTTTGGTGAATCAAAGTTCAGATTAACTTACTTGAGGCTAGCTTTACGAGTTTTTAATTTTTAAAAGCCTTATCACGATTAAAACAAAAACTATATGTCTTATTGGGAAATAATTCGAATGAAATTTTTAGACCTTTTAAAAATAGACAATTTTGCTCATTAAGATTCCTCATTGTCTCTCATAGTTTGGCTGGAAAATGGCAATTCTTTATTCTGTCAAGTGCGTAATCATGCTCGAAACAAAAACTATACGTCTTATCAAAAAATGGTCAACAGTTAATTTGTACATCTTTTTAAAATGAACATTTTTCCTATGTATATCATTTTTTCGTATCTCGAATAGTTTTTCTGGAAAATGGAATTTTTCATTTTTGAGGACATTTTCTGAGATCCCAACAAAAACTATGCAGCAAATCAAAAAAAAAGTCTGATATAAATTTGTAGATATTTTCGAAATAAATAGTTTTGTTCCTAAAAATTTTCTTGCACCTTGCATAGTTTGAGCGGAAATGTGCATTTTTAATTTTTCAAAACGCTTTTTCTTTGGATAAAACCAGAACCGTTAAAAACCGTTAACAATAGCTTGTTAACGAACTCGTTCTTTCTTTTTTGGCTGTGAAAAAGAGTACCAAAACACAATATAATATGGTCATTTTTTCAAAACTTATCGTGTCTGCATATTACAGACCACAGACAGACGCGTTTGTAAAACTTTTTTTCTGACTCAAAGCTAAAATTTGAAATTTTTTGTTCATGGGAAGATGAGCAGACATTTTTTCATGAATTTTTCTTGTTTCAAATAAAACTTCTAAGATATAAAGATATTTGACTATTTTTGAAATATTGTCTTCAAATTTAACCAAAATATCATAAAACATAGACTTTTTGAAAGAGTTTGCAGAGTAATAATTATTTTCCATCCAAACGACTAGAAAGTGAGCAGAGTTCACTGAATAATGTTTGTCAAAGTTCGAATTCCCAGAATCACAAAAACTCGGTTTCTCGCTCAGAAAAGAAGTTTTCTGGAATTCACAACAAGACGACAGGTCGAATTTTGTCACCCATGAAGATAAGTACCTATCGCAAAAAAATATCTTAATCGAGTCACTTCACTCGCAAAGTTGTCTTCCAAACCCCGAGATCTGATACATTTATAACAAAAATGTACTTCAAAAGGTTTCAAAGCTACGCCATAACAAATGAAGCCTTTATTTTCCGAATTCTAATGTCAGGAATTTTACTGAAGAGCGACGACAATTCTATTTCTTTGGCCCAAAATCCAGGAGCTCGACGCGACGCTTTTGATTTAAATTTAAATGATATGAAAGCGAATACTAGTTCACCCAGATTCGCAAAACTATTAACAACTGTCAGCTGTCATTGGAATTTTCAATCTACGATATTTTGTAAGTCATAAATTTGCGATTTTATTGGGAGGGTTGATTATTCTTCATATTCTTAATTCGTATCGATGTTCATGGCTAGACGATAAAATTAAACAAATTATAATCAATTGCAATATTATCATCAACCCTTAGTAGTCACACTGGGTCTAAAAGACCCATACCCTCTTTTGACCGGGAATACGGGTCCCTAAAATGGAGAAATTAGAGTTAGTGTTCTTCATATTCAAAATTAAATTTTTGATTTCGGACCGACATCGTAGTATCAAGCAAGGTTCAAACTATACTTGACTATTTTTCTCATACCGCTCAATGCATTATCCCATTATTTATAACAATTCAAACTCGTCTGGGTCCAATTGACCCAGTGTGACTACGACGTGATTCTAGCGAAGTGTGACTACTAAGGGTTAAACAATTATTTCGGGAAAATTTCAACAAGATTTTATTGATTTATTCGCCTTGTTTATTTACTAAATATCAAATATGACCTTCTTTTCTTGAAATTTGCATTTTCCCTGGCAGTTCATTGTTAACAACTTGAGTGTAAATCAGAAATCTGCTTAACAAAGTACGTTTTGAGTTAAGTTTATATTTTTAATTAGTACACATTATTTTATTTACAATTTTCAATTTCGAGGACGGCTGTTTTAGGTTATCAATTTTCAGTCCTCTTTTTCTTTTTTTCCAGCCGGTGAAAGCACCAACTGCGACTGCAACAGTAGTTACTAGTGATTTTGTATTTTACAAGGGCTCGTATTTTCAAGTTGGCGACATAGTGTCAATGCAGGATGAAGATGGTGGAATTTATTATGCTCAAATTCGAGGACTTTTGACTGATCAATATTGTGAAAAGAGTGCAGCAGTCACGTGGTTGTTGCCAACAACTGCTAGGTAGGAATTAATGAATTATTTTTTATAATTCAAATTTAAATAAGGTAATCGTCCCGAGATCTATTCTGTCAACTTTAGTCACTCTTTGCAAATGAGAAATTGAAATTTCTTTTGTTAATTTGCAAAATTTGATTCTAATTTTTAAATTTTAGGCGTTACATTTTGGTAATTACCTTATTTTCCATAAAAGTTGTCAACTTTTACTTTTTTTCTCAAATCTCGCATAGCGTTGTGAAATTAATCGTGGGCCACTTCTGATTATAGCTTTGTGTTTGACGGTATGGGCTGAACTGTAAAAAAGTGGGTGAAAATTACAAGTCGGTTTGTGAACGTTTTACTGTGATTTATGTGTTATTTCTACAAGTTCAATGTAAAAATTTACGATTTGGGTATATATTTTACCATAAAAGTGTAATATTACCGCGTGAATCAGTAGACATAAAAATATCAGTCATTATCGTGGTAAATTTCCCTGTAGTGTGATCGCTTTTTAATGCAATTTTACCACGTGAAACACTGTAACTTTACACTCTTTTTTTGGTAAAATTACCACACTAATCATTGTTACTTTAAACCTTTTTGGTTGAATTATTACGGTTATCACTGGTATTTTTATTCCAATTTTTATTATGCTAATGTGGTAATTTCCAACCAACTTTTTTTCATTCATGAATGAAAAGTGGTTTTTAGATTATTCAAACGTGCCGAAGACTCGTTGCCTATATTTTTCCAGTTCATTATTTACATATGGTTAAAAGGTTGGCCATAAAAATCCTTAGGTCGGCCAGATAATTCTTGACAATAGTCACTAGCGCCAACTATTGAATTTCTGAAAAAAAATTTTTTTTGCCGTCAATTTTATTGATTCCAAAACGCTGCCAGTAACGTAGTTTTGTAGAAAAAAACTGGAACCAGCATTTCGTCCACTGCCTAAAATTTTCTACGAGGCACTCAAAAGTTTCACTTATCACGTAATACAAAATTTGAGCCTTCACAAACCTGCCAGTGTATCCTTGCACACAAAAGCTTGTATATAATTGCCAGACTAGCCCTTTAACAAACGCTTGAAAAGCAAAAAAAATTTCGACTTCCATCATGACAACCAAAACAAAGCCACTGTCAACTGGTAAGTTGAATATTTGTAAATTGGCTACTTTGGCTCAGGTTTGCAGCTCATAGAAAAGTAGAGCTAATATCAAAAACATAATGTTCGTACGAAATAATGTGACATTGATATCCTTGTTATATATATATTCCTTGCGAAATCACTGACTACTAGTTCAGACTAGTTGTCTTACCCTTTATTAGAATGACCTGCTAAATAAGATAAAAATTCCTAGAATCAAATTTGAAAATTATTATTCACTTTATTCAAACATTCTCTGTATATTCAATGTTTTCAACAGTCCAGCTCCAGAAAATGGATTCGTGCCTGAAACCTACGTAATTGGTCCAGAAGAAGATTTACCACGAAAACTGGAGTACATGGAATTTGTGATGCACGCACCGTCTGATTATTTTAAATTGAAAAATACTCCATACCCGATTCCATACACAGGTGCTGGTTCTGGTTATATCTGGACAACAATCAGAAATGAACTCGGATCGATGGAAGAACAAAACTGACTCAAAAAATTGCTCAAAATATAAAAACGCTGTGAATTTTCTGAAGGATGCTAGCGTGTGTAAATAAGAACTCTATTTTTGTCCTCTTCATAAATTAATTTAGAAGTTCGTTTTTCTATTTGATTAGAAATATAGAGGATTGAAATAAGACGTTTAAGTGAAATTTGAATTACACACAGTTCTCGATTCGACTTAATTTGTTATTCACATTGTAAATATAATTGGTAGATATGAATAACATCAACTATATATAATAAATGTATCCTCGTTTATTTCGTGATGAATATTTTACAATATAAACAATCACTTTTAGGCAGTAAATACAAAATTATTTATAAAAGATTATTGGCCATTACGCATTTCCTTTTATGCTTTTGAACACTTTCACTCGTAGCAAAGAAAATCAAATTCGCCAACTCCATTACAAGATTCGCTAAAAATGAGCACTAAAAGAAATAAAATTTTGTTTTTAATCCATTGCTTGAAAAAAAAAACAATTTGAACTTTACTAAGATCAAATACTATTCACTGAATCTGGTACACTGCTCTCTCAACTTCAGTTCCCCCGCGAACAGTCCTTCCAAGAATTTCGCTCGTGGACGGGACGGTCCGAGGCACTGGCCAGGCCCCTTTTCGGCTTGTGCCATGCTTGTTCACGTTGAAGCTCTCGCGATTACGGTTCCAAGGCTGTTGATATCCAAGCCCAGAAGTGGACTATAAGTGCGAGAGCAGTGTATCGGGTTGGTTGAAAAACTTCAAACTGTATGGTTTACACCTTGATGGAATTTCCTAAAGTGGATAAAATTGTTCTCAGTGTGATAGTATAAGGAAACGGACTTTCTGAGAGAACAAACATCTTGAATTTAATTACAGAGTTTCAAACATCTTTCGGAAATTATTGAACATCTCAAAATTTCTACACGAAGTCGCTTATTAATTCCGATTTTTTAGATTTTGGACTGATATTTTTCACTAGCAATGCCAATGATTCTTCTTTCAACAAACGCTTTCGCTTCTTCTTTTCAATTCTACTGTTCAATTTGTTTGCATCTATCCTCGAAATAATATCGTCATCAAAAGCGATGAACCGATCACGAGACTTCTTTTTCTTCTTCTTCTTCTTTGATTCTTTTCCGCCAAGGGAACAAGAATTATCAAGTTGTTGGCTCAACTTATTGATCTTCTTGTCATCCGTTTTGTTTTTCAATTTGTTTTTCATCTGGTTCATAAATTTTTCTGGATCCTGCTGTTCGTAACGCTTGAAAGTAATATCTTTGAAGAGATCCAAATATTCATCTTCTTCTTTAGCAGTACGAGTATCACAGTTACTTTCCTCCTTTGGATCAAGTTTCTTACACTTATCTATAATCTTCTCCATTTCTTTACAAAGCCTTGTCATTTTCTCCGCGGACTTTAAGTAAGTAAATTCGTCCGTTGCAAGATGGCTTGTTTTCCTCCTTTTTTTACTCAAACTGGAGGCAAATTCCTTCTTTGCACCTTCCCGACTCTCTTCTAGTTTGCAGGACTTGTCCATCAATTGAGCCAGGGAGTTCATTCTTTTTCTCGTCGATTTTCTCTGGGCCTTGTTCAACAGACTCTTTTCCTTTGAAGTGTTTAGCAAATGAGAAATGTCTTTATTGTCCTCGTCGATGATGTCCTCTTCGCTTTCTGCTCCAGCAGCTTTTCTTTTTCTTTTCTCTTTTTTGGATACCTTATCTTTCTTTTCAGCATCTTCCTTTGGCTGGTTGTTTCCTTTCTGCAAAGATAATGCAGCGAGCATTTCCTTTTCTTGTTGCGCGATTCTGGCAAGTTTTCCGTTTAAATTCAATCCATGTCTGGCTCCTTTGTGTGCAGTTCTGCCTCCACAAGCCTTGAACAATTCATCGTCGCTTACTATCAAATTCGAAAGTTCAGGCTTCACTTCTAGTTGGATATCTTTCATTTTTTCCTGGGTCACCTTTCCATTCTCTAGTGTGGAAGTTTTTAGGAATGTCTTGTAACCTGATCTGTGTTCTCTCTGTAGAGACTTCAAGTCTTGCTTATTTGAGAATATTGCGGCATCTTGGTCCACTACATTTAAGGAAACCCCAGAAGAGTTTTTGTCGATGGAAACGTTCTTTGCGGCTTTATTGAAAACTGACTCCCACCAATTGTTGCAAATATCGGACTTGTGACCAACGCCTGTGGTGTCGAATTTTAATTTCGGCTTTAAAGCGTCGACCATTCCATCTTCCTGTTTTCCCAGTCCTTTGCCTACAAAGAAACAGTCTTTTTAATTCACAGGACGATTTTGAAAAGCTTATCACTCTGCAAATTTAAATTGAATTTTATAATTTTGAAACAATATTATGAATCTTTAAAATCGGTCATTCGCGTGCAAGTTCAAATAAGTGTAATTTTCGAACTAATAAAAAAATATTGAATACCAATGTACTTGAAGTTCTGAACGTTCAGATGAACAAAAATTCTTTCTGATGTCATTGTAAAAAACAAATAGTGGTTAAATATTTATTTCCACTGCAAATAGTGGATTATAAAAGAAACTTTAAAATGCATTCTTGGAAATTGTAGTTGGAACAATATTTGTAGTTAAAATTAAATTGCGAAAAAATATTTCGTTCATTTGAGCGTTCAGAACCTCCAGGACATGAGAAGCATTTTTTATAAATGGGAAGAATAATAAAAGAAAAAATGGCTACATATCAGTAAACATTGTCAGTGTTATGATAATGATTGATTTACTACGTAATTTGGGAAGATTCCACATACTGGGACAATTTCGTATAACAAGCTTTTGCAAATAATTATTTTTACCTGCAAGCGGAATAAACTACGGACTGTAATAGCGATTCCCTACCAATATCAGAACAAAATTTTCAGCATTTTATCCATTCTAGGTTGAACTACTTGAAATTCAAATCGCATAAAATGTAAAAATCTTGACTAGCAAACATTAATACATTGAACATGGTAAATTTTTTAATTAGAAGCAGTTCAAAATGGACAACTGGACTGTTAGCATATTATTGAATCCACCCAGAATTGTTTTTTTTTTTAATTTGAAATAATGTCCCAACATCGTGGAATATATACGTATCAAATAGAAAATCGGTAAATTTCAAAATTTCTGTTTTTTTTTCCTTCGAAATTGTCAAATGACACACAAACTGGAATGTTACATAATTGAATATTCGAATATGGAAACAACTTGTTTTCAAATTCTGAATGTTTTTTTCTCGAAGAAGATATTCTTTAGTCGATTGTAGCTTACACCGTACGTAAGCAGTTTTTCCATAGAGTTTAGGAGCAAACAAATAGATTCTAACAAAGAGAACTATATCACAGAGAACAGACATTAGATATTTATTCCATATTTGTTGTGTACTTTTTAACAAGAAGATATTCCACATAAAAGATCATATAAGACGTAAGAAAAACCCTAAATACAAAAGCATGATGAGAATTGTTCATCGTAAATGTTTCAAACAAAATATTCGAAGTCCCAAAGTCCAAAATCTTTGTTCGTGACATTCTGACAAAAACGCAAATTTCATTAAAATTTTGATTTTCCAATAATAGAATTCATTAACGAATGGTATATACACTAAATACGAAGACAGTTTATGATTTAAAAGAAAAAAAAAATGCTTTTGAGGTCGTAAACATTATGGAAGACCTGGAAGAAAAAAGAAAGAGGTTAGGATCTGGGATGAGGAACGTAGTATAGGAAAGACAAGAACAAATTGCTGAATAGTTTAAAATGATCAAGAAGAACAATTTACCTTCTGTCCAACCATATTTCAGAAGTTGTGCTTTGGCAAAATCTGCCATAATGTTGATAAACTTAAATTATTTATCTACACCAGCTGACTTTGATGGTTTTTCTTGGAATTTATACGTACATATGTACATCAATGTATGTAACATGGAGAATCCATGGTATGTAACATACCAGTTTATACGCAGCAGGGGCCAGGGGAGTGAAGTTATACGTAACTCTAGGTTTCTGGCGTAAAATACCTAAATAAGATATTTTACGTGAAAGACAGGTAAAATACCTAGCCAATGACACAAACAAGATGTCGGAAAGGTAGATGAGGTAGATGTACACTTAACCTCACTTAAGTATATTTCCATCCAATATATCCATGTTATTTTGTTACTAGAAATTATAAACAGGTTGAGTATTTGAAAAATTATAAATAACACGTGGTAAATAGATATTTCTTTGTTATATTAACCATATGAACATTCCGTAAAACCGGCAACAGCATGCGCATATGTCTTATTGTCCCTGCGTATATGGAACTAGCGCAAAATTTAAAAATTGTATACTTCGGTGACCAACAAGAAAATGTTGTTGTTGTTATCTCACATCCCTGTTTTGTTTCCGTTTGTTTGAAAATAAATTGGTTATTTTTATGAATCAAAAAGAATTTCAACTCGTTCTCGAAGATCTTTAAACGCTTAAAAGTGATATTTCTTGTAATCATGTAAAAGTGAGAAATGAATTACGTTAAAGCAATGAGGTTGAGAATAAAGTAAAATGTAAGACATCACTGAAAATAATTCTACCCTAAATTTAATGCCGAATGATATCCCTCGTAGTC
>WSXT02000023.1:129238-145167 GCA_011762715.2 Neuroterus valhalla
AAAAATTACATTTTGAACAAAACATACGAGATTTCAACCAGATGAATTTTCGACTGATATGAAAAATATTCAACTGTTTAACTTGGATAGTTAACCGTAAACAAGTATTTTCAAACGAAAATAACTTTCGGAGAAAAAAATAATTTCATACCAAAAATAAATTTTTCAGAAAAATATGTGAATTTTCAACGAACTAATTAATCAATCCGTAAAGACAAATTTTCCTTCAAATAGTTGAATTTGGAACTATAAAAGATCATTTTCTACTAAGGATGGAACAGTTGAATTTCCAGTTAGAGAAATTAATTTCCATCCAAACTGATGAGTTCTCAGGTAAAATGATAAATCTCCAACTAGAGTAAATGTATTCCATGCGAAAACGGTGAATTTTTGACAAAGAAGATTAATTTTCTACGAAAGAGTCGAATTTCCAAAAAAGGAAATAAATTCTCAAAGAAATAGTTTAATTTTTCAATTCAAAAATCAATGTTTAACTAAATACTCGAATCTTTACTAAAATCAGATGAATTTATTTATGACAAAGTAGTTACATTTTCAATCAGAGGTAAATTTCATATTAAAATAATGCACTTTCAACAAGATAGTGTAATTTCCAACTGAAGAATTCAACTTTCAACCAAGTGGTTGATTTTTCAACTAAAACGGGAGGAATTCGGAATAAACAATGTTGAAATTTTTTTATTATAATTTAGAAATATTTATCATTTGAAATACTACTTCTACTCTAAAAACTGCTTGAAGTACTTTCTTCATCAATAATTATGAAGAGGGAACTTTCAAATTTTGACGAATTTTAAATTGGAAGGCCAATTTCCTGAATGTCCTCTCTTCCAAAATTATCCGAATGAAAATTATTTACTATAATTATTTTCTGAAATTCCCTGTCCCAAGTCAGATTAATGAGGAGAAAGAAAAAAAAACGTGATATATACATTTTTTTCGAAAAAATTGAGAAAATAATTCTTTCTGTATGTTTGGGCCATCATTAATTTGATGATCAAACTTTAGTCAGCTAGGAAAAATTTCACATAGCAACATAAAGCATAGATATATTCCAAAATTGTCAGGATCAGACTAAAGGAACGTCGCATTCTTCAAATTAAATGATAAGATCTCTATTTCATCTATAAAAAGAGAGCGGTCATTTCTCGTATTTTCATGGTAAAATTTTGAATTGTGTAGGTTATGTCAAGAAATTTCCCGCTTTTAAATTGAATATCCGGTCACTTCCCGGTTTTTTCCCGGTCAATGAAATTCCCGGTCATTTCCTGATCCGTCCCGGTTTCCCGATCAAGTCGCCGAAAAAAATGGATTTACGACTATTAGATCATTTTTTAATCAAGAAGATGAGTATTCAAATAAAAGGATAAATATTTAACTGAAGCACTTGAATTCTTAACCATGAAGGTGAATTTTCTAACAAGAAGATTTATTTCCAAATAGAAAGTATCATTTTCAAAGAATCTTCAACTGAAGGAGTTGAGTTTTAAACGGATAAATTTACTTTTACTAGAAAAGACTAAAATGAAAAATGTTTAACTGTATATTTTGAATCTTTAACCGTAAAGAGGAATCTCTGAGGAAGAATATTACCTTCCTAGGGAAAAGATAATTTTATATCAAAAAATCGACTTCTCAACAAAATATGTGAGGTTTCAACGAAATAATTGAATTTTCAATTCAAAAAGACAAATTTTTACCACATTGTCGAATTTTGAACTAGAAAAGATAAATTTTCCACTGGAAATGAAACCGTTAAATTTTCAGTTGGAGGAATTGATTTTCAACCAAACTGATGAATTTTCAGTTATAATGATGAATAATCAAATTTTAATTAAAAAGATGAATTTTTGACCATGTGGATTAATTTTCTACAAAAAGGCAAATTCTACACGAAGGAAAGAAATTCTCGAAGAAATAGTTTAATTTTCAACTTCAAAAATCAATGTTCAACTTAATATTTCAATTCTCACTGAAAACAGATTAATTGATTTTTACCAAAGTAGTCTATAAATAAATGTATCTTAAGCAAAAAGATGAATTTTTGACCACATAGATTAATTTTCTACAAAAAAGGAAAATTTCCCACGAAGTAAATAAATTCTCAAAGAAATAGTTTAATTTTCAAATTCAAAAATCACTCTTCAACTTAATACTTGAATTTTCGCCAAAACAAATATGAATGGATTTTTAACAACGTAGTTACAATTTCAACCAGAGGTGAACTTAGATTCGAATATAATGCTACTTTAAGGCCATGTTGAACATGGATCACGTGACCCAAATTATCGATTTCTTTTGCAACAATTCACGTCCTTACGGAAACAGATATCGAGTTGATTTTTTGGGAAAAGCCACAGAAAATAATAAACTACGTTTGTATACAAAATTTCGTTTAAAGGTTTGAAAAAAACTTCGCAAAAAAAATTTTTTTCTTCAATATTTTGAACAAAATGTTGTATACAAACGTAGTCTATTGTTTTCTAAGACTTTTCTCAAAATATCAACTCGATATCTATTTCAATGTAGATGTGAGTTGTTGCAAAAAAAAAAAAGATGTCGGTCAGGTAGGAATCGGGTAAGTTTCACATGGCCTTAACATAAAAACATAACTCTCAACAGAAAAGTTGACATTTTAAACAAGTAGTTGATTTTTTAACTAAAAAAAAAATTAATTTGCAAAGAACAATATAAACAAGTTTTCTATCATAATAATTCAGAAATATTTCTTCTTCGGAGTACTATACTGCTAAATGAAATAATAAGATATCTTTCTGATTCATAAAAAGAAAGCTGTCATTTCTCGTATTTTTTCGGTAGAATTTTTAATAGTCTAGGTTGAGTCAAATCAATTCCTGATTTTGAAATTAAATTCCCGGTTTTGAAATCAAATTCCTGGTCATTTCCCGGACAATAAAATTTCCGATTTCCAGGTCAAGTCGACACCCTGCCTATGCCCTGAAAATTTGAGCAAACCCGGTTAATAAAAAGACGTTCCTTACGGCCCGCAGAGTTTACGATTTCATGACCATTGGGAAGAGTATCAATTTCGAAAATATGCAGATGAGTTGAGAAATTCTTATTTCATTTCTTGAGGGGTGGTTTTTCAGGGTTAAAATTCGAAGCTTCTTTCGTATCATATTTGTTTGAGCATTTTGAATGAAGAACTAAACGATTATTGAATCTTGAGCATGCAATTCAATATACCCTATTCACACATTATCATAAGTTAAACTTACTCTGATTTCAATTGAATGAAAAGCTTCATAGGCTGTAAGGGACGTTCCTTATCTACCGACTTTTCTTGAATTTCCAGGGTATCATTTTTTTGGGTTCATTCACAATTGAAGGGGCCGCATGGTCGAAGTTCAGAAACGATTCTTCAAAGGTATGAATTTGGACCACCCTAGAATGCATACTATACACTTCATTTTGAATTTCTCCTGATTAACATACATACATAAAAATATTTTTCCGGGACAAATCATCGATCCTATGCGTCACGTGCATAAGTAACCTCTTTCCGAGATCAGTATGAAAAAAAGGTAGTTCTTCGCCGTTTCTGTCGATTATCTCGAAAAGCGCTTCAATGACGAGAATCTATCGTATCCGCATCTCACACGTACGATTTCTCATGCACGAGGGACACATATTTTCTGCTCACCCACGCGCTGCTACGCACTGACACGTGTAAATTCGCATGTGCAAGCATAAGAGTGTTCGGGGCAAGTAGTTGCTTACCCGCGTTGTTACGTACGGGTATATGTATATACCAGTATTGATACCCGCATTCGATAGCACTGAGAAAGACACGGCTCCTCCATTACCACTTGAGAAAGTCGCGATTGATGCGACCGGCAATGCGTGAGCGATTTATACGTGACGGGTGTGCATGCACGCAGTGACACATCGTGACGGACTGCTGGATTCGATACTTCTCGTATTGCAGAATCATGACGGATCAGGTTATCGCGGATATTTTCACTAATTTTGCAATCTCTTGGAAGCAATCCTATTGATTTCAGAAAATATTAGCTCCTCGCAGGAATTCCTAATCTTCTGAAGAGAAAAGTGTTATATTGCGAGAATAGTTTGAGTTGAACGAGAAAAAAAATCAGCTTTATTTCAATGCTTTGATTTGTTGAATTTATTTTAGAAACGTTTCGTATAGTCTATAGTTTTCAAGAAACTCATTAATTATTGAAAATAAAGGAACCAAATTGTAGAGACTATTCCAATGGGTAAATTGGACTTTGAATCAAGGATGAAAAAGCCTGTGTAGAAATTTTGATGGGGTATTGTTAGGGCCCTGATGTGATTTCCCTTTTATCGTTGAGGAATGACCATAAAGTTCTGAACGTTTCCTGAACAGTGAAAACAAAATTTTTGTTAAATAATTTTTTTTTCTGGGATTGTTTCACGTGACACAAATATGCGTTCTTTGCAAAAAAAAACACCAACTTTCTATTTTGGGGGGTGAGAAACCAATCCTTTAGTGATTTCGGTTCAGGGAACATCAAACATGACCACAAAGTGGACAATGTTAACATATATTTGATAGAACGATGTTCCTAACCGCTTAGACTCATCTTCAGACAAGGTTTTTTGATATCAAGTCATCCCGCTAGAAACCCTAAAACCACTCCCAATGATGGATGATTTTTCGAAATTCGTAAAATCCTTAAAAACACCCAAAAAATAATAATTTCTTGGAGTTTTTACATCCTGAAAAATCATCGTTATTATTCCCCTAAAGAATGGTGGTAATAAGAATCCCTGCAAAAACCCCAAAAACCAGCCCCTTAATAATTAATAAATTTGAAAAAATAAGAAAAATGACCAACTAAGCTAATAGTTAATAATTTTACATGTATTTTATGGTCTGCAAAATTATCAAAAATTATTCTCCGGAGGATGCTGTTGACAAGAAACCCTGCTCTAACTTCAAAAACCTACCCCTAATGAGGAACGATTTCTCGAAATTCGTAAAATCCGTGAAAACACCCAAAAGTTATTACTTTCTTGGATATTTTACATCCTGAAAAATTATCTTTATTATTCTTAGGGGAATAATTTTCAATAATTTCTCAGACCGTAAAATGCCTACTAAATTATTAACTATCAGCTTAGTTGTTCATTTTTCTGATTTTTCCGAAGTTATTGACTAAGGGTGGGTTTTTGGGGTCTTCGCGGGGATTCTCATTACCACCATTCTTTTCTTTATGGGAATAAAAAACGATAATTTTTCAGGATATGAAATATCCAAGAAAGTATTAACTTTTATTTGTTTTCACGGATTTTACGAATTCCGAAAAATCGTTTCTCATTAGGGGTGGCTTTTTGAAGTAAGAGCGGGGTTTCTTGTCAACAACATACTTCGGGGAATAATTTCTTAGACCATAAAATACCTGTCAAATCATTAACTATTAGCTTAGTTGGTCATTTTTCTGATTTTTTCGAAGATATTAATTAAGGATGGGTTTTTTGGGTTTTCGCGGAAATAAAAGTATTATTATTAAGATTGCTTTTATTATTATACCATTAGGGCAAATTCCTTTCAGGGTAAGCATCACTCATTTACGCTTTATCATTGCAAACGAATTATTATTGGTCAAGTTTTCACACTGAGAGGAGGTCACCAGTCTCCTGCAGGAATCTGTTACATACATTCATTTATCACACATTATATATAGACCAAAAAAATACGAATCCTCAATAAAATAAATCATTTCTAAAATTGAATTTTAAGGCACGTTTTTGAAGAGTATCTCCAAAGTATTCATCCTGGTATAATCATGTAATTTTTCATAAACCCTTTTCCCAGATACTCCCTACTTAAATTGTCTTTTAAATTGAAAAAATTATATTGGAGAAACGATTCCTTTAATTTAGGGCCAATAAATTGTTAATTTTTTTCCGAACTGACACACGGAAACAGTGCGACATAAAATATTAGTGCATCAACTTATAAGCATAAAAGACAAGACTTGAGGTAAGAAGCTCGGCTTTTAATCCGCTATATGAATATCAGCAGTAAACTCGGCAGCCTCGATGCCATTTTTCAATTGGCTTTCTACGGCTTTGTCTTTTCGTTCGCAAGGTAGAACATTCTGTTCCGGCTATTGTTTCAGAACCACCGCGCTGCTTCTCAACGGCAATACCATGACGGTTATTTATCTACACGTTTCACATATCCGTAGTAGCAAAAGAGATGTAAAACCCGATGAGCGAAATATGGTACGAGAGAAAAAGACGCGTACGACAGTGTGCGTGAATGCCGTGAACATGGAGACGCGAGTGATATGCCAATTCAAAGGAAAAGTTTCGATTGTCATGGACCCTTCAAATTGAATCAACAAATTTTCCGTTCACTTTATTCTTCCATTTTTCAAATATATACTTTCAACCTTATCCCTTATCTGAAATATTAATTTCAAAGTTGAAAATGAATAAATTAGAGTCATCCATTTTATTCCTAACGCCAACAATCAACAATCTAATAAAATTTCTCATCTAAAACTTGAATCATCATAAAACCGATTAAACGCATCACGCCGCAAAACCAATTAATATTACAACAATGGAATCGATTTCCTCCCATAATAAATCCAATCTACAAAAAGATCTCACCACGAGATTGAAAACCATCTCGGCGAGACGGCAGCAAAACGAGATTAATTTCGAGATTATGCGACAGACGCGAGAATTTTGCAAGAAATTCAATCGCACTGACTATATAGAGCCCGGGCGATACTAAATTCATTTATCTGGCGATAACGCGGCGATTCTTTCTGAATTCAGGAATACCCGAGGAAAGACGTTTATCTTGTTGGGCGGAGGTCAAAGGGGTGCTCGAAATAATGCACGATACGTAGGTGGAGGCATGGTCCGGGAGTGAAAAAGTGGTGGAAATAGGGGTGGGTTGGAATCAGGGGATGAGGTTCTGTACGATGTACCAAGCTGCACCTATTCTACGTTGCGATAAGGGCGGCGAAACCCGGTGCGAGTAGCTCCCGTAAATATCGGGTGGGGCTTCGGGGCTGTTTGAGACGAGGGGGTGAGTCGCCTCACTGCCACCCCCCACCTTTTCTCCACTAGGCACACGTTCCCCTGCACCGCGCAGTTTATCGCAGTATCGGAAGTCGGAGACCAGAGTTGCGCCAATTGTTTTATCGTCTGCAACCCCGGAGGACGTTACCTCCAATCCCTACGAGATAAAAGAGGCTAAAGTATCTTATTTTTGTTCCATTTTCTTTACAGCAGAAAAAGAGCTATCTCATATTGGTAATGCACAAATATCTGTAATTTTGTGCCTTACTCAGTGAGTACGGTGATAACTGTTCATGGATAAGAATGGAGTAAATTGTTGCATTCTAATTTGAGGTTACACTAATCTCGTTTTATTGGGCCACTTGTTGTAGTGCCGGGCTCAAGGCTCGAAAAGGCAGTGCCCTAATGCGTAGTATAGAAATTGTCTACTTTGCGACTTCCGACGCACTTTTTCGCGTATCGGTTCAGAGACTATGCATACGGTCCAGAGTGCTTACGTTAGCGTGATCGGTCATCGCTTCAAATTTGTTTCGAACTGGATTTCAATTGCTTTCGTTGTAGGGCCGCCAACCCCCGATACCGGCCCTATGACGCGAGATGATTGTACAATGGTTCTGGGGTTCTATGGTACTATATTAAGGCAAATATTCCAATAAAGATGCGAAGCAAAAATATTTAGATGAAAACTTTTTTGTAGAACCTTTTTGAGAGAATAACTTTGATTGCTCAACTTTCTTTACATCTTATCTTATTTTTACGAAAATCGTAAATTTTAATCTTTTTGAGAGAAATTTTCTTTAAATCCTCTACAATACGCAGGCAAATAACGAACTCATATGAAATATATTTACCATATTACTGAAAACTTGAAAAAAACAGGAAGAAATAGTGGTAGAATGGGAAAATAATTCGGCCGGATCGATAATTTTTTTATTCCTTCCAATCTTGGATGCGTAGTTAAACTTAAGAAAAATAATACTTGTATCCCCCAATGATGATCATTAATAATAATATTGCAATATTTTATATGATTCCTTGTAATTGTTATTAATATAAGAATATTCCACTTTCTGATATAAGCTGTCAGTTGAAGAAACTTGGATACGGAACATACTTCCAGGATCATTTTGTCGATCTTCTGAGGTAATAAAATTGATGCTAGAATGATCGTTGAGTGGAAAATAACTCACGTTGTTTATAGATTAGGGCTAGCAACTATACTAATAAGCTCGCCAAAACCTCACATGCCCATCTTATTGATTCAGAGAGAATTAATTGACACAGATGCAAATGCAAATGTCACCACTCAATAACATCAACATCAACTTTTATACTTTATCTATAACTGAAAGTTAATAGAAAATATTTGAAAAAGATACAGATATTTTTGACGAAGTATCAAAATTGACTATATCGACGGCCGCTAACAATATGGTTCTATCTCAGCGATCGAAGCAACAAGGTTCTATCTCGGCGCCGGATGCAAAAAGGTTCTATCTTGTTGCATGGAACGCTGAGATAGAACCTTTTTGCATCGGGCGCCGAGATAGAACCTTTTTGCATTGGCCGCCGAGATATATATGTCATTTTCTTGATGTTTTCCTGCATGTTGCTTAAATAGACAGTAGCATATATACACTGACAAAATTAGTCCTATAAAAGATGTAGAGCTCAGTCTGGGAATATTGGACGGGTCAAAATATAATGAAAATTGAAAGCCCTCTTCTTTGAATATTTACAAGATATTTCGATACTTAGTGCAAGGAAGAACCGAGCAGTCTTAGAGTGTATAGAAAATTTTGATGATGCAAAAAAAATTTGGAGACTCTTAATATGTTCAAGACAATCTGAAAAAGGAAAAAGGCAGCAAATTCAATTTGTAAGACAGCCTAGGAAAATAGGAAGAGTTCTAGAGCAAAATGAAAAGAATTTAGTTGCTAAGCAGACACCAGATTTGTAGTTTTTTGTTTACATTGCAAGGGCACACAGTCGTCACGCGAGGAATATATTCTTCATTTATTTAACGCAAACATATAATGCGATATTGTACGCTAAAAATATCGGTGGAAATGTATACTAATCAAAAAATTTTCACAGCTTGTGAGAAACGACCAGTGCTGGGTCAAAAATTACTGGTGCCCCGAGTCATATTTGATTTTATTACTTCAACGTCAAATATTTGTTTAAAATATTTTATTTAAATGTTATATTATAACTATGTCATTTGATTATTTTCAGAGTTCAATGTTGAAAATCAACTGTTCGGCAGGAAATAACCTTTCTTCATAAAAAGTCAACTCTTTTGTTGAAAAATCATATATTTAGGTTTTATATTTGGTATTCTCTTAAAAACTCGTATTTTTTGGGACAATATTAATCTTCTTGGTGTGAAATTAATTTTAATTTTTTATGAAAGTTTAACTTTCTGGTTATAAGTTGAACTACTTTGTTGAAAATTCAGTTTTTCAAGATTCACCTTTCGGTTTGAAAACTTATCTCTTTTGTTGAAACATAATTTCTTTACTTTTTTAATTTGAAGCCAGAAAAATCTATTTAGTTAGTTATAAAAGAAGACATTGTATTCATTCTCATCTTCTTTTTTACTCCTAAAAATTTACGAAATACTAACAGTTTTTGGACCTCAATCAGCTTGTATTGTAAGTAACTTTTTATGAGATTTTCCGATAAATATTCTTTCTTTAATTCAAAGAGTATTTCTTGGAATTATCTCTAAAGATGAATAAAATTACTTCATGAGAAATTTACTTGATGAAGAATGGAATTCGATTGCTTTTTCAATTTCCAAGTAGATTTGTTTTGATTAAAAATTGTAAATTTGGGTTGCTGGAAAGATTGAAAGATTTCTTTTACTTTAGGAAGAGGAGAAACATATATATTCTCGTATGAAAAAAATACAACATACAGGTTAGGAACTGAGAAGACTGACCAGAGCGTATGATTGAACATAAAATCTGTAGAACCCTATTAATATAGATACATAATTTTTTTTTAATTTTTTTAATACCAGCGCGCTATTTTTCACTTTAGTAACTCATACATTAAAAATTAAAAACATCCACAACTTTTTTATGATTCGCTGGGAACTTAGTTTGGCTTCTTATCTAAAATTTGTATATTAAATACCAAACTATTTTTCCTAAATTATTGTGGAGCATTACAATACTGGTTTGCATTTAGTATTAAAAAGTCAGACATCTTTTATCAAGAGTATACCAAACTCTTCAACATTTTTCTACCCGTCCAGGACTCCTGGACTAATTCTACTCTTTTTACATGACATATTTTTTCCGTGTATGTACCAAAAAATTCGGACATTTCATCTGGTACGCATTTCCACGGAGAGGAATAATAATTATTACAACATGGTGACGCGATTAAATTAGAATAAGTAAAAACTGCAATTTAAATTAACAATAAAGAAAATGTGTAACTTGCAATGTATAATTGAAAACAATTGCAACAAAAACGAAATATAAAGTGTAATAGAGTTGATAATACAAAGCGGAAGATAAAGCCCGATATATCCCTGGCTAGCTTGCGTAATCGTCCTCGGATAGTGCAAGTTTTTTAAACTAGAGCAGAGCGACTTTTGAGAATGTTATCTGATTATTTCTCTCACAACTCTCCCCTGCTCGACGCCTTACTCCCGGCAAATTCAGTAGAGATAAGGTGTTAAAACATTTTTTTTCTATTTTTTTTTGTTGAGGTAACTGTACGTGTAGATACCCTTGACGTGTCCCCAGGAGACTTCAAAAATAAAGTGAAACCTTTAGACTTGAAATTTGCTCTCCAAATTCGGATCACTGAGAAGTTGGTCACTGAATCAAATCCGTCAGGTTTTTCACTAAGGGAACATTCATAAACCATGTGGCCCAAATAAATATTTTATACATTTAAAATATTTACATAAATTTAAAATGATTTTAAAAAATTGAACAATTTTTCAATTATACATTGCCAGTTACACATTTTCTTCATAGTTAATTTATTTTGCAGTTTTTACTAAC
Organism: Neuroterus valhalla; assembly: GCA_011762715.2. Lineage (NCBI taxonomy): Eukaryota > Metazoa > Arthropoda > Insecta > Hymenoptera > Cynipidae > Neuroterus > Neuroterus valhalla. The sequence continues at coordinate 140,338 of WSXT02000023.1, forward strand.
TTAAATGAAAGTTTGGAACAGGGTTTCTCCCCGTTTAAAAAGTACCATGTTGTTACATTAACAGGGTGGCGATTCGGCGGTCGATTTCAAATTCCCGGTTCTTCACGGTCAGGTTCTCAATTTTCCGGATCAACTTGATGTAACATATTTATATTTGTCGAAAAAAGCAGACATTCATTTTTATCCATGACGTTTATTCTAAACATCCTTCAATACAACAGATGAAACATTGTAAAATAAATCAATTTTGAAAAGAATACTCAAATTTGCAACAACGAAAAAATCATCTCTTTTACGAAAATTGGAACAGTTGAAATTATAATTAAAGAAATTAATTCACGGGAACAAAAGAAAAACGGATTGTCAACCAAATAGTTCATTTTTCAACCAAGTAGGTGAATTTCTGAATAAAAAGATAAATATTTAACTGGAGCACTTCAATTTTCAACCATGAGGAGATTAATCAAGCATGAAGAATAATTTTAAAGTAGGAAGAATAATTTTCCAAGAAAAAATACAATGTTTTAACAAAACAGTCTAATTTCGAACTTAAAAAATAATTATTTTCAACCACCAATGGAACACTAAAATTTTTAGTTTTGAGTTTTCAAACAGATGAATTAAACTGAACAAATGAATTTTTAACTAAAACTATGGAATTTTCAAACAAAAATGGAATAGCGACATTTTTGCCTTGAAAAATTAGCTGTGAACCAAACATAAGAGTTTCCAACTAGATGAATGTTCTCTTAAAATGAAAAATGTTTGACTGTATAACTTGAATTGTTAACCGTAAAGAAGAATATTAACTTTCGAAGGAAAAGATAATTTTCTACCAGAAAATCGAATTTTTAACAAAATATGTGAAGTATCAACGGAATGATTGAATTTGCAATTAAAAAAGGAGAATTTTCACCGATTTGTCGAATTTCGGACTAGGAAAGATCAACTTTCAACTAAAAATGAGACAATTAAATTTTCAGTTGAAGAAATCGATTTTCTAACAAACTGATGAATTCTCAGGTATAATGATGAATCTTCAAATGAATAGATGTATTTCAGGCGAAGAGATGAATTTCCTACGAGAAAGGCAAATTTTTCACGGAGTTCATTCTCAAATAAATGAAAAAAATTCCCAAATTAAAAAATCAACGTTCAAATAAATACTTGAATTTTCACAAAAAAAGATTAATTGATTTTCAACAAAGTAGTTACAATTTCAACCAGAGGTGAATTTCGAATCGAAATATTACAACTTGAACAAAAAAATTGATTTTCAACAAACAAGTTCAAATTTTACACAAATAGTTGATTTTTCGACTTAAAAAGGATGAATTTGCAATGAAAGGTGTGAACAAGGTTTACTTCATAATTCAGAAATATATTTTCTTCGGAATAATACTTCTGCTCTTAAGACTGCTTGAAGTACTTTTTTAATTTAAAATTAGGAAAAGGGGACTTCAAAATTGTGACAAATGCTGAATTGAAGGAAGAATTTTTTTTAATTCTTCTCTTGTATATCCAAATTGTAATTAGTTTAAAAATTCCCGCTGCATGTAAAAAATTCCCTGACCATAGGGAAATTATACTTCTCCACTGAAAAAATTTAAATAATCATTCTTCCTGTATGTTTGGGCTATCATCAATTCTATTATCAAATTTGAGTCATCTAAAAAAATCTCACAGAGCAACAAATTTGCAAAACGTTACCCTTTTAATGGAGAAAAAACAAGAACTCTTCCTCTTATGGAGTATAGATGTATTTAAATATTTTGAGAACCAGATTGAAGGAACGTTACATTCTTCAAATCAAATGATAAGTATTTTTTTAATTTACAAAAAAAAAGCCGTCATTTCTCGTTTTTTTATATAGAATTTTGAATAGTCTAGGTTGAGCCAAGTAAATTCCCGGCTTTAAATTAAACTCCCGGTCATTTCCCGGTCAAGACGCCACCCTAATTATTATTATATAATAGCATCAGGGGCGTAAGGATGGTCGCTCAACAAATACTGAATATAAACGTTCCTAAAATAATTATATAAAACTAATGCATGTCTTTGAAACACGCGGTAGAAAAGGAGTTTCAAATCCGTATATACGTACGTACTTCCTTTCTCGTTAGCACGCATTCGAAACTCCGTTCCTACCGCATGTTTCGATGACAGGCATTAGTTTTATATAATTATTTGAGGAACGTTTATATTCAGTATTTGTTAAGCGACGGAAGGAACTTCGTTCCTTACGCGTGTCACTTGGAAACGTTCACTTTTTTTTTCATTCTTTTTTTTATATTCAACTTTATACCATGGTTTACTTTTATAACGAAACGACATCGAAAAATAGTAAAAATTGCAAAAGTAGCCCGATTTTTGCGATTCAAACTTTGTAGTAAAGCTAATAACAATAAGATACCAAATGAGTGAAAATTTGTTGAAAATTTTTTGAAATGCAAGAAGTTGCATTCTCGTAGAATCTATCAGTCGTAAACCATGCTCGTAAAAATTTAAACCGGTGGCATATACCTCTTCAAATAAATAAGTAGTAAGCAGGTGTCTTTGAAATTTAAACCGGTATATTATGTCAATGTAGGTCTGTGAGAATATATAAGGATCGCTGACGCATCTCTTTCATGTCACATTCACAAGGCAATTATTTTTGCACAATTTTCCACCAGCTTTTGTACATTCAAAAATCATCCATAATTATCAGCACAACAAAACTTGAATTGCAAAAATCGGAACATTTTCACTTCTATTACGAAACGATAATGAAATAGCAATAATCGCAAAACTAAACCGATTTTTGCGATTCAAACTTTGTTGTAAAGCTAATAAAATGAAGTCTCGAATGTTTCAAAATTGGTTGAAAATTTAGCGAAATTCAAGAAGTCGCATTTTCGACAAATTTGTAGGTCGTAAAGGATGCTCGTAAAAATTTCAACGGGTGTCATATATCCCTCCCCAGAGTAAAAATTCTAAACCGGTATCTCTGGGTGATTACAAACTCATCCCCGGCTACCTGCGAAGAATACCCCCACCGCTGGGCCCCAGCGCACCACAATAAAATGTTTCCCATTTCCCAAGTCCGTGGGGGCGGGAAGGTTTGCATAAAGCTTGCAGAAGGCATTGAGGGGTAACTCAGTGGTGGGTGTTTAGTTTTCAGGTAGCCGGGGCCGAGTTTGTACATGCCGATCTCTCTACCCTCGTCAAAGGAACTTTGTTACAAAAATATCTTTGGTGAGACAAGGGTAACTGGAAAGGTCAGAAAGTGTCAACAGTCACCCATTATTCCGTTAAAGAGTGAACGATACATCATCATCATCATCTCAATCTTTTCCTTGTCTCACGAGAAAGACGATGGTAGACAAGAGGAAGCTAGTACAATTGACTTCCCAAGAAGCGCAGTCACTACGTGCTCTGTGTCTCTGATTTTATAATTTCCGCAGGCTAGATATGTGACAGTGTTAGTCCAGAGTTTCGAGTTTGACGCTTTTTCTTTCGGAAGGAACCAAGGGAAGAGAAAAAATATTATACAGGCGGATAAAGTTAGGTGGAAGAGGATGAATAGGACCGAAGAGAAGTTACAGAAGAGACGAATAGGGAAAAGCAGGAATGCTGGAGGAGCTAAGGTTGTGTAAATGATCTTTCAATCTTGACTTCCGGCGCGACGTAGATCAGCGTCAAGAGGAATTCATTTCCGCGTGCTGTTCGGTCCAGCTCAAATGCAAAAAGACATGAATCTCGTATAAGAGAACACAATACGAAAGTTGACAATCTCAAGTCTTCAAGCTCCACAGAGGTTTTACCTTAGAATTTGTTATTCAATTCAATATTTGTAATGTACCAGCATTTATTATAGGAGAAGATATCATATCATTTTCTGATAAAAAATCAGTGGAACAATATTTCAATTTTAGTAAGTAGTCACTGAGCACAGAAACACGCTGGTCCTTAGAACACGCCAATTTTTGCTTTGTTTGTTTTTTATTTGCAACAAAAATGAACCACCAGAGTATCCACAAAATTTTGATTTGGAGAACATAACAAATACGCTGGAAAAAAATCACACTGCTTTCCTGTAAGGTATAGCCAGAGCGTCATACTGATTACCAGTTATTCCCATTTGCCGAAGCTAAAATCTAGAAACCATTTGTTCACCCATTGTTCGCTTTTATTCGTTCAAAATCATGGAAAGCGTTAAGAAATGAATGCGAAACTCGATTAACGCAGACGGAAGATAAGAGACGAGCAAGGGTTTTCCTATCCCATATAGACGAAGCCGGAGGTCAGTCGAGCATTGCCGAGCGAGGAATGAAGAATAAAAAATATAAAAAAATGATAAAAAAGGAGGAGGAGAAGAAGGAGGGAAGAAAAGAGGATTTGAATGCTCGACGGAGAATCATATTCGAGGAAAATGTATAAAATGTAACCTTCCTCATCGAGTGGAAGTGGGAGGAATGGGCATGGGCATGTGGATGCAGCGAAGGCTGGGAGAATCCGGAATCGTTGTCATGCAGGCTCGACGCTTTCCACTCCCCGTCTCTAGATCACAACCCCGGCACTTCATTTCCGCGTCTTACAGCCACCCGGGGTTTCAAAGGAAATGAAAACAATGAGATACAGCGGTCATCCGTTACACTCTCCCATTCCCGCCTCTTAACTCGAATTTATATTACTTAAGCTCACGCGCCTCGAAACTGCGACTTGCTCTCGTCGTCTCTCCTGCTACTTCGCAATCCCCCCCCCCCCCCCCCCCCCCCCCTTCTCCCCTCCTGGCCACCACCCGCTTCCCTCCATACGAATAACAAAAATATAGTGTAGAAAACCAGC
>WSXT02000023.1:163625-186488 GCA_011762715.2 Neuroterus valhalla
TCCCCCCCCCCCCTAACTACGTAGTTTTTTCGATTTGAAGTAAACTTGATAATATTTTGTGAATCACAAGTTTTATGAATAGCAATTACAGCGTGACGGAAATCCAGCTTTTTTCCTACAATCTAACATAATCTATTAGAGTTTATTTATTATTAAATAATTTAATAAAGTTTTAATGAAAGCTACGTTGTCTGATTGAAACTGCCCCCCCCCCTCCTTCCGTAGATTACCGTAGCATTTCTGAAGACTCCCCACTCCCCTAAAATCGGCTACGTAGTTTATGGACGACCCCTAAGTCGCTTCGATATGAATAATAAGTCGCTTTTATTATTTCAAAATGAATAGCTATTGATTCATAATAAATAAAGATAGATTAATGTATCAAAGAAAAAGTCAATCAACATTTTCGATTTGTCTAGAATTACACTAACCTCAGTGCCCATGCTTTTTGATAACCTAACCTTGAAAAGCAAGTTTTACACCTGAAGGGCGAGAAACGATAAAAGAATACCCATTAAAAGCTCCAATATAATTCTCAAGGTTCCATCTCATCAATACCTTCTTCATGTCTGCAATCGGTTCCATCATTGTCATTTTATCATTGAATTCATCACTTTTTGTATCATTCATTTAGTAAAACGAGATACGATTTTTTTAATGCATTTACGTAATCGGAAGTGGGCGTTAGTATTGCGACAGCTTGCGCAAGGCGGTAAATTTGAAAAAGCATTTCAATTTATACGCATAAAACTAATTTTTGTCAGTGTGAGACCATCATAAATGGGAAGCTCTCTCTGCAGACAGTGAAGCAAGATTAAAAACTAAAAGAGTATAGTTGATTATGAACAAAAAAATTATTGGGAGATAGGAAGAATTTGTTACTAACCTCTTTTTTTACACGTTTCGGTCAAGTTTTCTTGCATCAACTTCATTCTCTAGTTGACGTATCGCCACCGAACTTCTAACCCCCAGAATCCTACCTACGTTATACTCGATACATAAATATTTTCATATCTGAAAGTATACTCCAGATTAAACGTTTATTAAGTCCAAGATAATCTTTCCCTTCTTTCCATTTATACTCATGAATTCAAGAGACTCAGATAACAAGATCCGTATCAAAGTATAAACATTAAGAATAACTATCTCTCCCCACTAAGAGCCTCGCTAAGAGCTCCCAAAATAATAATAAATTATTGATAAATCTGATAACAGTTAGCAGGATGCCTTAATTACATGTTTGAAAGGCATACTGATGGCAGGAAGAAGGAAGAGAGGTATTGAACAAGTGAGAGAGAGAAAGAGAAAGATTAAAAGTTAGATTGGGGTTGGAGCTCGTCTAGGTTATCTACTTGGTCCCGCTGGTCCCGCGAACCGTGTACTTCTCTGTTGACTCTCATCGATGCGATGGATCGGTATACCTTGGCAGCAGCAACAACAACTTAGTCCGAGAGTTCGCTACGGTCAATTCTTAATTGCGCGTGCATGCAAGAACGCTCCCGATCGGGGGTGCCTGCAGAGTACCTACAGACCTCCTTCATCGCCTCCGCCGCCCGCCTTCATCACAGCTACTATAGGGTATAGGGTGCAATATATCTTCAAAGAGGAAGGGGAAACACGGCCGCCATTAACATATCCGCGGCCTGATAAGACTTCTTGGAACCGATACCTTCAACGCTTTATGCAACTAAGTGCTCCGCTGGTTCAGACTTTTCTACCATTTTCCTCTCCATCAGACATTTTTTCCTTTTCTTCCTCTGAATCTCCTCTGAAGAATTACCCCAATGCCCGCAGTCTGAAGTCGAGAAATATATGGGCAATTCGATTAAATGGTGAAAATCAAAAAGGAGTCGGAACAAAATGGAGTCGGAAATTTGATGTTCTCTTCAACTAAAGTTGCGGGCTATTTCTCTTAGTCGCGATGTCTCTATTTGTAAGTTTATCACTGATTTTGTTTTTAATTTATAATATTAACAAGTCTAAGGTTTCAAGATATTTTTTTAGAGCGATTGGTTAAACAATATTCCCTGAGCGAAGAGACAAGGTTGATAAGAAATTTCATTTCTCTAGTTAGTAAACTGGACATTTTAATTGTAAAGCTTTCCATAACCATAACAATTTGGTGAGACCAAAACGCTGCTGAATGGCTTTTTATGACACCAAGATTTCTGAATACTGAACAGCAACATTTTTAAATTACGAATCAAATTGTAGGCAGTCTGTCTAACTCATCCAAGGAAATGTTATCCGTTTATTAGTGCATCTAATCGTTAACTCAAAATGAGCAGATTTTTGTTTATTCTCTTAGTTTGGATCATTACAGGGTGGCGACTTAACCGGGAAACCGGGATGGAACGGGAAATGACCGGGAATTTTATACAGCGGAAAAAGAACCGGATTAAAAATTAAAAAGAGATCTTATGATTTGATTTGAAGAATGTACCGTTCCTTTAGTCTGATTCTGACAATTTTCGAATATATCTATACTTTATGTTGCCCTGTGAGATTTTGTTTACCTGACTCGAGTTAGATAATCAAATTGATGATAGCCAAAACATACAGAAAGAATTATTTCCTCAATTTTTTCAAAAAAAAATTATTTAACACGTTTTATTTGCTTTCTCCTCATTTATCTGACTTGGGACAGGGAATTTCAGAAAATAATTATAGTTTTTATTTTGGGGCAGGAAGTTTCAGTAGAGACATATAATTTCACTTGGAACAGGAAATCGTTTACATGGAACGATAACTTTTCAAAATAATTTATACTCGAATTGAGAAGAGAGGAAATCAAGAAAATTGTTCGTCCAATTTAAAATTCATCAAAATTTGAAAGTCTCCTCTACATCATTTTAAACGAAGGAAGTACTTCAAGCAGTTTTTACATTAGAATTAGTATTTCAAATGAGAAATATTTCTAAATAATAATAGAAAACTTATTTAAATTATTCATTACGAATTTATCCTATTTCAGTTCGAAAATCAACTACTTGTACAAAAGTTAAATACTTTTGTTGGAAATTACAATTTCTTATTGGAGGTGCATTATTTTAATTTATAATATACATCTGATTGAAATTGTAACTACTTTGTTAAAAATGAATCCCTGTGTTTTTAGTGAAGATCCAAGTATTTAGTTGAACATTGATTTTTGAATCAATTTTTGTAGAAAATAATTCTTCATGGTTGAAAATTCACCTTTTTCGCATAAAATACATTTGTTCCAGTTGAAGATTCATCATTTTACCTAAGAATTATTCAGTTTGGTTAAAAATTATTTCCTCTAACTTGAAATTTAACTGTTTCATTTAGTCGAAAATTATCTTTTACAGTTTGATATTCAACTATTTGGATGACGATTTGTCTTTATGGATTGAATAATTAATTCGTTGAAAATTCACATATTATGTTGAAAAATTGATTTTTGATATAAAATTATCTTTTTCTCCGAAAGTTACTTCTCTTGTTTGGATTGAAAATTCGATTATTTCGTTAGAAATTTGTATCTTTTGTTGGAAAAATGGATTTTTGGTATGAAACCATCTTTTTCTTCGAAAGTTACTTTTCTTGTTCGAAAATTCTTCTTTAAGGTTAAGAATAAAAGTTAAACAGTTGAATATTTTCCATACCAGTCGGAAATTCGTCTGGTTGAAAACTCTTATCTTGGTTCAGAATTAATTTTTAAGCCAAAAATGAAACTATTCTATTTTTTTTTTGAAAATTATTATGTCTATACTTCAAAATTCAACCATTTTGTTGAAAAATTATATTTTTTGGTTGACAATTAATTTTTGGTGAAAATTCCAACTATTCTAGTGGAGGGTCCATCGTTTCATGTAAAAACTCGTCTTTCTGATTGAAAATTCAACTGCTACAGTTGAACATTAACAATTTTATTTGAAGATTCATCATTTTGCTTGAAAATCGATTTGTTTGAAAGTTAGTTTTTTTGGATACAAGCAAATTTTTTTTGTCATAAGTAATTTTTTTTGACTGAAAATTAAACTTACTCGAATTCAAAATTCCATATTTGTATTTAAAAATTCATTTGTTTGCTTAAATTCAAAATTTGAGCATTACAATTTTGGTTGACAATAATTTTTTTTTTTTTACTGAAAATTAATTGATCTGTCAGAAAATTCAACTCTTTCAGTTGATGATTCTTTGTTTTAGTTTAAAGCTCTAATGTTTGGTATTAAATTGTGTTTTTACATTAAAAATGTTACTGTTCCATTTTTGGTTGAAAACAATTATTTTTCCAGTTGAGAATGCAACTATTTTGTTGAACAAATTGTATTTTTTGGTAGAATTAATCTCCTTGTTTGAATATTCAGTTCCGTGGTTTGAAATTGAAGTGCTCTAGTTAAATATTTATCATTTTAGTTGAAAATTCATCTTCTTGGTTTGCAATTGAAACTGTTCCAGTTGAAGATTCATAATGTTTTTTAGAAATTCATCTCTTTAGTTGAAGAATCAACTATTTTGTTACTGATACTTTTTTTTTTGTTATCGCAGATTGATTTTTCCAATTTTAAGTTTAAGTGCTCCAACTTTTGTAGAAAAATGATATTTTTTCGTGGAAAATTTGAATATTTTTTCAAAATAATTTAGTTTGGAATTCTTGATCTGTTTTATTAGAGGGTGTTCAGAATGAATGTCACGAATTGAAATGAATGTTTCCGTCTTGCGACAAATATGAATATGTTACTTTAAGTTGACCGGGAAAATTGAAAAACTTGATCGGGAAAAACCGGGAAATGACCAGGAATTTGAAATTGCCTGCCAAATCGCCAGCCTGATTAAATTTTCTCTAGTTTTCAGTGGAATTGTACTGACTGAAATAGCTCGTATTCGGTCACTAGAAATCAGTGAAAATCCACTGATTTTTGTCAGTAGAAAATATTTCACTGGACCAATCATCGAAGAAGGACCTCATTGATTTGAAGAGTGGAAAGTTATTCAACGAATTCTTCCAGTGGTGTGTGATGATTGCTCCCAAAGATGTTTCAAGTGCCAAGATAAAGTTTTTTCGGTATCAAAAATCGTCTAAAAAGATTGATATGAATCACGAGTAATAAATTCAGTTGGAGAACTGAGCAGCAGATCAGTTTTTGAATTGATAATTCTGTGAGGTTAAAAAATGTAGAATATCTGCATCAATGTTTTACACGATTCGGAATCTTTATATCAGAAAACTATCATGTCAGAGCGTTTAAATTCAATAAATATTTTTTAAAGAATGTTCATGAGAACCAAATGTTATGACTTTTATTATAATCCTCTTTCCGAATCAAAATGCATCTAATCTACCAGGAGAAATAAACCGCTAAAGAACCAGTGATTTTGATGTCACTGATTCCATTTAGTGACAACTTTTTTAAAGTCCTTTACTATCAGTCACCGATTGTCCAGTAAAGATGAAAAAAACAATGATTTCTCCGCAAAAAAAAAAACTGCTCATTGGAATAGTGGAAATTTCACTAGTTGAAATTAAGAGAGTACTTGTCCAGGATTTTTCCACTTTCATTTTTACAATTTCCATTCAGGGTAATATGGAGGTACAAGAATTTATCACTTCAACCAAATACATTTCGCTCACAATCAATGATATTTTATCCGAATCGAACTAATACTGAACTAATTAGTCCAATTTATTTCACTCAAGAGTTTTACCAATTAGATTTAGTAGAAATTCTTTATTGTATGATTTTTACCAAGAAAATTTATGAAAAGTTTACAAAAATCCGGTGGAAATTGTCACTCAAGTAAAACTAGTTTATTAATAATTTATTGTTTAATAAAGAAAGAGGAATACTCATGTACATATACAGTATACAGTCAATTCGTCAAATTTCGTGGAAAAAAGTACCATAAAACATTTTCGTGCGGAAATCTCTAGAAGAACATTCAAAAAGCTTAATCTGAAAAATGCGGGAACGTTCAGTGGCGAGTTTTTGAGAAAACTCAAAAAGTTTTTGGATTTGGTACATCTCGGAAATGGTAGGTTTTTGGGAAACTTCGTAAGGACGAATAATGTCAGGGGCAATGTTTTCTACATTTTTTCCCATTACATCGACATGCTGCGATGAAAAGTGCAATCAATAGATAGCGCTAAAGTACCAAAAAAAGCGTTTTCTCGATTTTTGGTACAGAAAAAATTTTTTTATCGCAAAACTGTCAATATAAAAGTTGTGAATCTCGAAAAAACTACAAAATTTATATGAACACTTTTCTTGTCCGACTTACCGTTCACGAGTTATAGCGTGACAAACATGTCACCGTAGATTTCCTATTGTTTCCGACGAGGGTGGCATTAGTGTGAGTACATAATAGATCATTACTTTAGACTGAATAAATAATTTTTTTGTAAGTAGGACTTTTAAATTATTCCTGATTATATTAAATTGTTATTTATCAATATTATTTTTTTTGCAAAACTATGCTGACTTCAGTATCGAACGTGATCTAAAAAGGTTTTTAATATTTCATATCAAACGAGCTGTACAAAAATGTGCTAATAATTGCTGCTGAGCTTGGTACTCTAGCGCCATCTATTAATTGCACTTTTCATTGCAGCATGTCGACCCAATGAAGAAAGTTGTAGGAAACACTGCCCTCAACATTCTTTGTCCTTACAAATTTTCCCAAAAACCTTCCATTTCCGAGATATATCAAATCTAAAAACTTTTTTAGTTTTCTCAAAAACCTCAAGTTAAACTAGTTTAATAATAAATTATTGTTTATTAAAGAAAGAGCAATACTCATGTAAAACAGTTATAACTCAGATGATAGAACTATTATGTAACAAGACGATAAAGTTGTCACATAACATTGTTACAAATAAGTTACGTAATTATTCCAAAATTGTACAGTGCGGTTATGTAAATGTTACAGAACAACAATGTCACTTACGTTGAACAACATGTGGCTTAACGATATTAAATCTACGATTGTAAAAGCGTTCTAGAATTGTTGCAGAACGTACGTAACATCGCTACAAAACTGTTAGAAAATAGTTACACTTTTCAGGAATGACATTTTTAGTAAGATGATCTTTTTTGTTTTATGAACTATTCACAGAATTGTTCAATTAATCAAAGACTCCTTACTTTCAACTTAGAAGCTCAAAGATATACGATATGAAGAAATTATAAGATTTTTCTTTAAATTTTACTAATTGTTTAGTAAAATTACATAATGGTAGGTATTGCTCATTAAACTAACCGAATGTGCTGTCATTTTAAAATCTTCAAAGTATGATATTGATGAAAATTCTGAACATTTTCAGAAAATATCCAAAAATATTGCTACAAATCCTGTAAATAAAGAAGAATGAATTTTTTCTGTGTCTGGATCAAACGTAAGACATTCTTTAATAAATCATAATTCTTATCAACATTAAAGGTGAGCCTCCTCGGAGTTCGAGACATTCGTAGTTTATATAAGTCAGTTTTTTCAAATCTCATAAACGACAGGAATCAATCTAAAAACTATTAATTCAAATTCCTATAAAAAAGCATCCGCTTTTCAATTTTAAAAAACATCAAATTTACAGCACATTCTAATCCAAAGAGATCAAGTTACATTCCCTGATCCTCTAGTCCTCCTTAATCTCAAATTTCTGGGATCCAAACTTTCAACCAACCTTTTCGAAATCTCCCAAAAATTTATGAAAAAATCTCTCTCTAATCATGTAAACACCGATATGATAAAAAATTCTCTGTCCGATCCAACTCCAGCAAGAGATCCCTTCGTTATGGTTTTTAAACTCGGGAAACAGGCAGGCAATTTTGCGCACGTGGTGGGGAATGCAAGGGGTGTGAAGTACCGGGGTGAGGGGAAACGAGGAGGGAGAGCGAGATAGATGGATTGATAAGGTGAATGGTGGGCGTCCGGGGCGATGAAGGGGGAACGAGATAGGGATAGAAAGAGTGGGGGCAGAAATACGCATGGCTTGGCTTGAGGCTTGCTGGAGATACCCCATTAGGGACGTGAACGCGGCCAGGGACGCGTGGTATCCATACAGTCTATACTCTATATCCTATAGTTTACACATAAACGTCTTCTCTCGTATGTGCGACTTCCGGCACCAGTTTTCTCTTCTGACCTGGAAGACCTTGAGAGATGATGGTCGTCTCCAATAAACTTAACTGGCCAATTTTCAAATTTAAATGTACGCTTCCACATTAGTATTAAAATCGCTTATTATTACCAGTGTTGCAATTTACTCTTTTCTATCATTTCTTGATCCGATTTTTTGAAAAGTGTCATTAATTTAATATTCTGTGTTTTCTTCAGGGGAAGATGAGGAGTGGAGTGACTCGGAAAAGACACCGTCCGTAAATAGCGGAGCGGAGGGTTGTGGGTCCGCTGTTTCAAGTCCTTCGGCATCAGCCGTCGAAGAGGAGTCAAGTTTGCCACCCCCACCAAGACTCAACTCGATATCTGTGATACCCCTGAATTCCGTTGCCGAGGATACCCGGCTAAGATTGAGCGTACTTTCCGAAGATGCAAGAAAACGTCTCTCCAGCCTCACCGAGGAAATCGAGGTCAGTTTGTTTTTCTCTTTTTAAAAAATAGGATTTTCAAAAAACGTGACGTACTTTTCAAAAATTTCCTGCCTAGTCTCAAAGATGTGTGTATCTCCAGATCTCACAAACAAATTTTGGTCTCATTTAAGTATGCAATCTCTGGTCAAATCTCGTTTTCCAAACTTTCAAAAGATAGTTCAGGAGATAGCTACCTAGAAACTAAGAATTTGAATCACAGGAAACAGGTGTCATGCGTCGACAACGTTCCTTCGTGAAAGAAACAGCTATCCTACCATGGCGATATGCATCTCAAAAGAATAATCGTATAATCTACCTCAGTTTTTTTTTCAAGCGAAGATTCAATCTCTAATTAGTTCCCGCACCTTAAACCTTCTACCTTTGTTAAAACAGTTTTTTCAATCCTCATTTTACCATCAAAATGTCATGACCTGCTAGTCTAGAGTTTTTTCTTGAGTGATTGATAGAATTATTGATTATTTCTACAGGCTTCGAGAGGATCGAGAGACAGACACTCTTCGGCTGGAACAACATCGACAAAAGATTCGAGTCCGAAAGCATCACGAATCGACGTCGACGAGGACTCGAATATGGTTGTCAAGGAGGAGGATTGTGGTAGACACTCGTCATCATCCACACGGCGGAGGGACGCTCGAAGAGATTCTGAAGACTCTCGACGATCCGATGACGCATCCTGCGATACAAAGAAAGCGAGGCTAGATGATGATGCCACGCCGAGATTGAGACTGAATGCTAGTCTGGCAACGGATCCTGCCCTGCGACCAGCTACCGTTGCCGCCCTTACTATCAAACCCGAAAATGTTTCTTCACCAAATCAAACACCACCTCTTCCTGCCGGCCTCAAAAATGGTAAAAATCTACTTTTTATAACACCTTATATTGCAACACATTCAAGTAATTCGCGATAATTGTTTTAAACAAGCCTATCACACTTTGTTAACTCGAGTTAAAAATTAATCTTCGGAGTTACCTAACTTGAAAGGAATATCACGAATTCCATGAGTCTTTCAAGAGCACGTGTATATATAACAAAAGAAAACGCAGTCTGATTCATTATAGAATCACTCACTATCAAATGAAGAAATGCATTAACTGGACTTCGAACATGCGCTTGATAATTCAAAAATGATTACGCAAGCAGCTGATGAAATTCGCACCACTTTTACTTTACTTTTCGACCAAAAACAGGAACAACTATAATTCTTTAGACTTAGTCTTTCTGTGAATTACATTAAACTTTAGAGAGATAATTGATTGATGAAATGAGTGTCTTTTTTTCAGCGATAGCCTCTGGTCGTCTCTTCGTGCTGCCAAGTGACGGAAAGGAAACGATAACAGTAGAAGCGTCAAGACCAGCTCCACTGATTTGTCCTCCCTGTGGGATCAGGTTCAGTTCGGCAAGTACTTTGGAGGCTCACCAGACCTTTTACTGCGCTCACAGGCCAAGACTCGAGGAGGATGGGGCAAACAATGACGACGACGAAGAGAAGAACGGCAAATTCGACGTTCGCAAGGCATACGCTTGCCCTCATTGTTCCTACAGTGCTGATAAGAAGGTTTCTCTCAATCGACACATGAGGATGCATGCTGCCTCACCTGTGCCACCTTCGGTACCACCAGCTTCAACAACCCCAGTAGGAAATTCCGGAAGTGTTACTCCTGCGGCCAATGGATCTTTGAATGAAGAGGCTGAGAGATACTGCCGGAATTGTGACATCAGGTCAGCAAAACTTACAATTTCATGAATTCCAAACTCCGAAGCTCTTTCGGATATTTATGAATTAGTATTAATTCTTTCTATTCCCTTCATAGGTTCAGTTCCTTGAAGACCTACCGAGCACACAAGGCCCATTACTGCAGCACCAGGCACGTAGTGAAAGACGTTCAACCAGCTCCAGCGTCAGTGAAAGGCTCTCCGCCAACGAGCTCGAGTCCTGGTGACTCGCCACCACCTCAACCCTGTTTAGCCCTACCAACCAATCCTATTCTCATCGTTCCTTACTCTCTCTTCCGCGGCGCCAGTGTTCTGGCAGCACCAGCTCTTCCTGCTCCAGACACCGCGTGCTTCCTTTTGCCAAACGGATCCCTGCAGCCGATGACAAGAGGCATCCCCACCTCCCAGAACACCGTCACCGAGGCTCCTTCGGTTCTCAGGGCTGCCAACAAACCTTCAACTCCATCCGGCTGTAATACCTCCACTTCACCTTCCGCTCCAGCCTCGGCACCACTTGATCTCAGTATCAGGCGTTCGCCTGTTCATCAGGACGAAAAGGAAAACAGGGTCTCGCCAGCTCCCTCGTCCCTACCTCCTCCGCCAGGAAGTCCCAGGTCCAGGGGTAGCAGTAGTCCCAGAGCAAGGTCTCACTCTACGTCTCAGGCTGGATCTACTGCTCCCTCAGCACCCACGGAACTAGCACTCAGATTGGCTGAACTTCCTCCACCTTCAGTTCCTGGAGTACTTGTCAAGCAAGGTGTCTCTAGGTGAGTAGATTCTTAATATTTGGAAATAAAATTTTGAGGGCTTAGCCTTTGTTCAGAGAACACCCATTGTCTAATTTGTAATATTATCAGGGTGCTGACTTGACCGGGAAACCGGGAGAGACCGAGAAAAAACCGGGAATCAACTTGACTCAACCTAGACTATTAAAAATTCTACCGGAAAAATACGAGAAATGACCGCTTTCTTTTTATGAATCATAAAGATATCTTGTCCTTTGATTTAAAGAATGTAACGTTTCCTTCCATCTGATTCTTAAAACCTTTAAATATATCTATACTTCATGACAGGAAGAATTTTTCTTTCTATTATAAGAAGAACGTTTTGCAAATTCGTTGCTCCGTCAGATTTTTTTAGCTGACTCAAATTTGATAATCGAATGGATAATAGCCCAAACATAAAAAAAGAATTATTATCTTAATTTATGCAAAAAAATTTATTTATCACGTTCTATGTGTTTTTCCTCATTTATCTGATTTGAGACAGGGAATGTCAGAAAATAATTATAGTTTTTATTTTAGGGCAGAGAGTTTTAGTGAAGCAGTATAATTTCACTTATACTGCTTCACTATAATTTCACTAGTTTAAATAAAGAAAGTACTTCAAGCATTCTTTTTTTAATTAAAAAATCAACTACTTGTTTGCTGAGAGTTAGATTTTAATGCTAAAATTGCGTTATTTCAATTCTAAATTCACCTCTGGGATTTATGCACTTCGTGGAAAATTTACCTTTTTCGTAGAAAATTAATCTTTAGGGTTCAAAATTCACCTTTTTCATTAAAACACATCTATTTCCGTTGAAGATTCATCATTATAGCTGAAAATGCATCAGTTTGGTTTAAAATCAATTTATTCAACTGAAAATTCGACTGTTTCATTTTCAGTGGAAAATTGATCTTTCCTAGTTCGAATTCCGACAATTCAGTGAAGATTTGTCTTTTTGGATTGAAAATTCAATTATTTCGTTGAAACTCCAAAACTCTTCTTCAAGAATTCTTCTTTGCGGTGAACAACTCAAGTTATACAGTCCAACATTTTTTATTTTAGACGAACATTCATCTAGTTGAAAACCCTAATATTTGGTTTAAAATTAATTTTTCGAGCCTAAAATGTCACTATTCCATTTTTATTTTCATAGTTCAAATTTCAACCAATTTGTTGAAAGATTGTATTTTTGGGTTGAAAATTAATTTTTTGTCGAAAATTGAACCATTCTAGTTAAAGGTTAAAAATTGGTTTTTCTGTTTCTAAATTCAACTACTTCTGTTAAAAATTTACAATTTTATTTGATTCTTCATCATTTATTGTAAAAATGTAATAATTTGTTTGAAAGTTAGTTTTTTTTTGTTATAAGTAATTTTCTTAACTGGAAATTTAACTTATTCCAATTGAAAATTCCATAGTTTTAGTTGAAAATCGATGTGTTTTGTTAAACAGCCTTTTTTTTCACTTTCGAATTTGAGTATTCAAATGTTCGTTGACAATTCATCTTTTTCAGTAAAAGTTAGTTTATCTGTTTGAAAACTGAACTCACTCAGTTGAAAACTCTTTGTTTTAGTATAATACTCTCATGCCTGATTTCGAATTGATTTTTTGAACGGAAAATGTGACTGTTACATTTTTGGTTAAGAATCATTAATTTTTCAGTAAAATTCGACCATTTTGTTGAAAGATTGTATTTTTCTAAGAAAATTATTCTTTCAATTTGAAAATTAATCTTCTTGTTTGAATATTCACCTTTATAGTTGAAACTTCAAGTGCTCCAGTTAAATAATTATCTTTTTAGTTGAAAATTCATCTTCTTGGTTTGAAATTCTACTATTCGGGTTGAAGATTCATAATGTTAATTGAAAATTCAGCATATTGGTTAAAAAATGAACTATTTTGCTGGAAACCCGTTTTTTTTGTAATCGTTAATTGGTTTTTCTTAATTGTGAGTTTAACTGTTCCAATTATTGTAAAAAATGACATTTTTATGTTGAAAATTTCAGTTTTTTTCTCAAAATTGATTTATTTTGCAATGTTTGATCTGCTGTTTTAGAGTATGTTTAGAATGAACGTCATGAATAAAAATAAATGTTTGCGTCTTGCGACAAATATAAATATGTTACTTCTAGTTGACCGGGGAAACTAAAAAACTTGACCAGGAATTCGAATTCGTCCGCCGAATCGCCACCCTGATTATTGATCTTCAATCTACCAAATCACATTCAACACTATACGTACATAAAAATACATACATTACACATTTTATATTCGCATTAATATTCTATTTTTCATCCTGAATTATAAGGAATACATAAATTGAACAAAAAAGTGTTTTGAAGATATTCCAAAAAATCATACTGACAATTTTACATCATGTTTATTTGATATCAAACTTCTTTATCCAATTCCTTATGCCATAAAAAAGAAAATTGTAGAGGAAGGAAAAAATTACTTCGATTAAGTATACTTGTATAAATTTCTATATATATTATTTAAAGTTATCATTAATTTTTTGATGGGATGATCGGTTTTTGATTTTTCGTGAAAATAATTATATCAAAAATAGACTAACTACATTAACTACATGTTAAAGATAATATAGAAAAGTTCGCGCTTCGTAAAGATTTAAATCGAGTGCGCAGCACGAGACACGTGATAAATTTCGATAAAAATAAAAATGTATTCATATTTATATATATATATTTATATTTATATAATATATACTTAAATAAAAATTTCGTATTCGCTATAGCCGGAGGAGCTTTAAAAAAAGAGAATTTACAATCATCAAATTATAGTAGACATTCGACATTTTGATTTCGAGTTTTGAAAGCTCTATACGCAAATTTTGGGACGCGGCGTACCAAGAAAGAGCGCACAGCGCGAGGTTTATTCATTATCGAGCGCGAGATCCAATGGACGCGCGCCGCGGGCGCGTGATGGTAATGTGCCCGCGCAGCTGGCAGATTTTTGGTTTTGTATTTTTGTTGAATTTTTCTCAGACTGTGATCTTTTCTATTTAAATTGTTGAAAAAGATTCCCAATTTAACTAGTTTTGAACAAGAAAACTGAAAAATTATGTAATATTACTAAAAAAAAATGCTTTCTTTTGACATTATTATTCCTTGAAGCCATTATTTACATTCAAATGTTGCTAAATTCTAGTACCCAAATTTATTTTGAAGTCTCCGGATTCGAAAACCCCGCATAAAATTTTCCGTCCGTAAGTTGAAATTTTTTTTTCAAACACTCGAAAATGTACAATTAAAAGCTTAGGAAATGAATAATAGATGAATTCAAAATATTCCAAACTAATTTCTCTGCATATTAGCCGTTTGGAATATTTCTTGGTGTATATTTTTGTACTTGAGATGGTGGACATATTATTTTAGTCAGTCAGCGAAGGCGTTCGGAAAAATGTTCGAAGGTAAGGTGAAGAAATAGTGGCATTTGCGACGAATTGCGAGGAAATAGTCGCATTAGTGGCACTGTTTCAAAATAGTGAAATGTCCAAATCAAATTGTGAATTGTCTCAGTATTGGCGTAAGTCCGAGCCCTGGATTTTCAAAAGCATCCCTTGAATAAGTTCTGGTTCTAATCTACAACAATTGTTTCAGGTGTAAGGAGTGCAACATCGTATTTTGCCGGCATGAGAATTTCGTCGCTCATAAAAAACACTATTGTCAAGCACGGGAAAGTACGATAAGCAGTCCACCGCCTCCCGGTACGCCTTCGCCTCCTCTCGTTCAACTGATATGTGCAGCTTGTGGTATTAAATTCGCCTCCATGGATAACCTCGCAGCCCATCAAGCCTTTTACTGTCCCAAGAGACCCGAACCTCAAGAACATCATACTCGATGTCACAAATGCAAGGTATGTAATTCAGCCAAATTATAAGAAGCCAAACTAGAAGAATTATTCGAGGCTCAGAAGACCCTCAAGCTTGTACACCATCCAGGAGGATTATAGTTCATAATTTTTTCATTTTGAATTTTTTCCCAGGCGGTAATCGAAACCGGAAGTACGCATACTTGTACAAGCAGTTCGACAGGTGGATGGCGATGTCCCGTTTGTGGTGCAGTTAGTCCGACAGCTTTGGCTGCTCAGCGCCACATGGATGCTCATCAAGGTGTCAAAGCTTTCAGGTGTACGATTTGTCGCTACAAAGGAAACACTCTTCGCGGTATGAGGACACATATCCGAATGCATTTTGAGAAACGCGGCACAGATCTACAGGTAATATTCCACTTTCTCAAATTCAGATACATTTTTTCTTAGATCCTAATGATAATGAATTTTATTCGCAATATTTTCTGGGAAAAATCCTCTTTTGCTCCGCTGGAAACCAATCCCAGGTATTTCGATTACCGGTCGATTGTAGCAACCGCCCGATTTGTAACAGAGCAAATGAGGATTTTTATACCAAATATTTTTAGAAAATCATAAGAAAAAATTTTTGCAAATTTGTTGCTCTGTGAGATTTTTTTAACTGACTTCAATTTGATATTCGAATTGATGGTAGCCCAAACATGCAGAAAGAATCATTAACTTCATTTTTTCAAAAAAATGTATTTATCACGTTTTATTTGCTTTTCCTCAGTTATCTGACTTGGGACAGGGAATTTCAGAAAAATTATAGTTTTTATTTTAGGGCAGGGAGTTTCAGTGAGGAAGTATACTTTCACTTGGAACAGGGAATTTTTTATATGGAACGGGAACTATTCAAACTAATTATAATTCGAATTAAGAAGAGAGGATTTAAAAAAAATCCTTTCTCCAATTCAAAATTGGTCACAATTTTCCCTCTTCTTAATTTTAAATAAAGAAAGTACTTCAAGAAGTCTTTATAGTAGAAGTAGTATTCCGAAGAAGAAATATTTCTGGATTATGATAGAAAACTTGTTTATATTGTTCATTGCGAATTCATCCTTTTTTAATTAAAAAATCAACTATTTGTTTAAAATTTAAACTTGTTTGTCGATTAAATTTGTAGGTTAAAGTGTCATTATTTCGATTCGAAATTCACCTCTGGTTGAAATTGTAATTACGTTGTGATTATCGATTCATATTTTTCTGGTGGAAATTCAAGTTTTCAGTTAAAAATTTATTTTTAATTTGATGATTAAAATATTTCTTTGAGTTTGCATGTACTTTGTGGAAAATTTACTTTTTTTAGAAAATTATTCTTGATGGTAAAAAATTAATCTTTTTCCTTGAATTAAATCTATTCCCGTTGAAGATTCATCATTATAGCTGAAAATGCATCAGTTTCGTTGAAAATCAATTTCTTCGACTAAACATTTAACTGTTTCATTTTTAGTGGAAAATTGATCTTTTCTAGTTCAAAATTCGACAATTTGGTGAAAATTTGTCTTTTTGAAATGTTAATTCAATTATTCCGTTGAAATTTCACATATTTTGTTGAAAAGTTTTTTTTTTTGTAGAAAATTATCTTTTCCACTGGAAGTTAATATTCTTCCTCAGGAATTCTTCATTACGGTTAACAGTTAAACATCTTTCATTTTAGTCAAACATCAATCTAGTTAAAAACTCTTATGTTTGGTTTGCAATTATTTTTTTAGCCAAAATTGTCACCATTCCATTTTTGTTTGAAAACTTTTATTTTTATTGTTCAAATTTCAACCATTTTGTTGGAAAATTGTACTTTTTTGTTGAAAATTAATTTTTTGGCAAAAATTAAATCATTCTAGTTGAATGATCATCATTTCAGTTAATAATGAGTCTTTCTGTTATAAAATTCAACTACTTTAGTTAAATATTTACAATTTCATATTTCTTCATCATTTTGAGTGAAAATGTAAGAATTTGTTCGACAGTTATTTTTTTTTTGTTTGTTGAAAGTAATTTTTTTCTTGTCATAAGTAATTTTTTTTTTTTTACTGAAAATTTCACTTGTTCCTTTTGAGAATTCAATAGTTCCAGTTAAAAATCCATTTGTTCAGTTGAACATCCACGTTTTTCATTTTGAAATCTGAGTTTTCAAACTTTCGTTTACAATTTATCTGTTTAAAACTCAACTCTTTCAGATGAAGATTCGTCGTTTTGGTATGAAACTCTTTTGTTGGTTTGAAATTGTTTTTTTTTTTTAACTGAAAATGTTACTGTTCCATTTTCCGTTGCGAATGATTTTTTTTTTCGAAATTCGACTATTTCGTTGAAACATTATATTTTTTCTTAGAAAATGATTCTTTCTATTTCGAAATCATTCTTCTTGTTTGAAAATTCACCTTCATGGTTGGAAATTGATGTGCTCCACTTGAATATTTATCTTTTTATTTGAATATTCATCTTCTTGAATGAAAAATGAACTAATAGTTGTAAATCCGTTTTTTTTGTTCTCGTGAATTGATTTTTCTAAATTGTGAGTTTAACTGTTTACATTTTTGTAAAATAAAACGATGTTTTTTTGTTGGAAATTTGAGTATTTTTGTCAAAATTGATTCATTTTGCAATGTTTGATCTGTTGCATCAAAGGATGTTTAGATTGAACGTCATTAATAAAAATGGATGTTTGCGTTTTGCGACAAATGTCACAAATCATGTTGCTTCTAGTTGACCGGCCTTTCAATTTAAACAATGTTGAGGATATTTCAAATTCATGCCTTTAAAATTAGAAAATTGGAACTAGACTATCGAAAATACATTCAAAAAGTTCTGAATTGAAAATTTTTAAATCAATTTTTTAAAAGACTCCACA
The DNA here is from genome assembly GCA_011762715.2 of Neuroterus valhalla. NCBI lineage: Eukaryota > Metazoa > Arthropoda > Insecta > Hymenoptera > Cynipidae > Neuroterus > Neuroterus valhalla. The sequence goes on from WSXT02000023.1 coordinate 181,399, forward strand.
ACATTTGGAACAGAATTTTTTCATATTTACATATTTTATATTTTTATATTATAAATCGACAATGCAATGTGCGTATAGTAATTAGGAATGCTATGAGAATTCTGATAAAATTAACCATATCCTGTTCAATTTCAGGAGGAAAATTATATCACTTGTGTGCTTGATGATGAAACGACAACACCAACTCCCGAGCCAGCCCCAGTCGTGACACCTGAAGAAGTTCCGGTCGAGACTCAGGTCAACGGGAAGTCAGAAAGGAAAAGTAGTCCTCAACCACAGAATCCACCTCAACCTCCTGCCTCTAAAACCCCGACTGGCACCGGAAAAGTCAAGCAAGAACGGGAAGACACACCACCACCCGAGGAGAGTCTTGATCCTAGCAAAACTGGTCCTCGATACTGTCGATCCTGCGACATTAGCTTTACCTACCTAAGCACGTTCATCGCGCATAAGAAATTCTACTGTTCTAGCCACGCCGGTGAGGCGAGCAATAACAACAATAATAACAATAATAACTCCAGCAGCCATGCCACCACGCCGCCAAGCGGTAGGGCAGAGGCTCCTGTACTATAGATTAGCCAAAAGTCTCTCCTTGTGAAAAAACGTCTCTGAGCTTCCTCGTAGTGATTTCTCTACTTTATTTATCAGAAGAACTATTCTGATCAATACCCAATCTTACCGATAGTAATATAAATCTTTGATAAAGTCACGTGCCTATTGAAATGAGGGAAATATTTATTTCTTTTTAAATACGAATTCGTATTTAGACAAGTTCAGAGACATTTTTCTGCTGCGGATTCTACTATAGACTTTGTTCCATTCATTGATGAGTGAATTAACCCATAGATTTTCACATGGGAATTTATGCGGATCCTGATGTGAATTAATCCAACCACAATTTCTACGCGAAATTCCACGTGGACATTTTAAATTCAGTTAATGAGACGAAGTATTTAGTGGAGGTCGAATGGACCATATAGGACTTAATTGTTGCCAGTTTATACATATAGATATCGACCATCGGCTTATAGTTTATTACACAGTGTGATTTTTGTTGATCCAGGGAATTGTTCTTGTATTTAGGTCCAAATACCAACCTGTAAATAATACGCATACATTACATAAGTTCCGAAAGTCAAGGCGTATTGGCCACTGATCTCGCTTCAACTAAAAAGACTTCTCTCAAAGACAAGTCAAAGGAAAGAGCATGAAGCTGATCGACTAGAATGCTTTCGCGTTTATCCTGTATATAGACATCGTGTAGAAACGGTAATCGCGATGATCTCAGTTCGCGATAAAAAACAAAATAAATGGTCGAAACGCATGAAAAAAAGTTCGAAAGCGTATAGTCTCGGATTTCTCTAATCGACCCAAAATGAGGGTGTGCAATCTCATGACTCTAATAATCTCGTAGGATAGTCGACATACCTAAGGAAAAAAGAGTGAGTGTAAAATGTTGTACAGTAGAGGAGTAGAGTATTAAAAAATTGTAGCGAAAATCCTGAATGATACCAATCTCAGCTTGTGAATCTGTTACGTTACATTGCAATATAACATTTAATATTTTATGTAATAACGACTAGTTACACGCCCAACCATAAGAGTGTGCTCGCCTTTTCGTGTTTTTTTAAGCTACGTTTATTTTACCTCTCGTACATTACATTGCATTACATCACATTGCTAGTTTTCAAAAGAAATTGAAATCCTAGATAGTTTTATAGAGAAATAAATTATTATGTTGTTGAGATGTTTGAAGTGTATTTAAAAGTTCAAATGAAAATTCATCTAATTAACTGATTTATCAAAATTACCAACTGTAAAAATTAAGAGTTAAAACTGTAAGTTTGTTTTGAGTCTATTTTATCTTGTTGGAAATTTGAGTTGGAAGGATTGATTTTTAGATAATTAGACTGCATTTAGGAACTCTAAATTTTACAGAACTGTTTCTGTAGTTTTTGATATTTTGTGTATGGATATTGATTTGTAAGAACGGTGCGAAATGATTGGAGAGAAAGGGTGAGTTTTTAATTTCAAATGAGCATTTCCGGCGAGTGCACGAATGTATAAATTAGAATTAAGGCCAGTGTTACATGTATACGCAGTGTACTACTCATATCATACGATGGAATCATTAACTGTATACTGTTCTGCGCGCGAAGATTTTACGGTATGTTTTGCGGCCTTTTACAGGATGTCTTTTACTAAGTGCAAAATCAGTTTTAACAGTTTTACGAAGAGAGCCAGTATCGATTATATTAATTGTGATACCAACTACTAACTGTACGAATTAAAGTACGAAAGGTTACAACATCCTACCGTAAAATACTTTTATACATATTGTTATCGTCTCGTTATAACGCAGACTCGTACTCTCATTAGTTCTGTTGAGAGAAAATGAAATTTTGTGTTTCGCCGTTTAGGAACGTTTGGTATTATATCATCTCACTCAGGAAATTAACTTATTTTTGTGAATTTCTCAAAATTTACAATGTTCCAATGAACCAAATTTCGAAAACGCGGGCGTGACTCCCTGTCTCCTCGAAACATTTATGAATTTTTCGACTGTTGTCTCTTTCTTTGAAAATAACTCAATGATTAGGCTTACTTTTATTGTTTTTATTTTGATAGATGAATTTTTACACACAAAATATATCTATATAAATATGTAATAAATATATAAACATACGAATAAAATTCTGCGACATTTACGAACTGCTTTTTTATTTCTTATTACATTGCTCCACAGATACATGAGTCTAGTGAACAAGTTTGTTTTCATATTAAAATATATTATAAGTATCCTCAAATTAAAAAATAATCTTTGTACTTTTGTATCAACTATTCACAACTAAAAGTTAAGTAATAAAATTATCTTTTCGTAGACTAACATTAGAACAAAATATATACATTTGATCCCTTAAGATTAATTACTAAATGCGTTAATCATTCAAATCGCCGATTCCGTCAGATTCGCTTGACTCATGACTACTGGAAGTGGAATCATGATTTCCCCATTCTTTTTTCAACTTAGCTTTGTACTTTGCGTAATCGGTTCCAAAGAAGTCGACGTCATGTTGGTCTAGACCATAAGCAAAGTCCTCGTCTTCGCTGGACAAATCTGAATCATCGCCATGGATTTTAATTTTTTCCACTGCTTCTCTCATGTCTTCCTCCAGAATCGAATCATCAGAATGTTCAGAATCCGGATAGTCATTTCTCACGTTTGATTCTGAATTTGAGTCTTCAGATTCGTAATCATGATCAGAATCCATCGCACCTTTCTCTCTATACGGGTCGAAAACAAGTGCTTCATTAAAACTTTTAATCGCCATGTCCGTTTCAAATGTGAAATCTTCATCTTTGCTTGTGTAGTACAAATCATATACGTAGTCTTCCTGAAAAATAACATTTCTAGGTTACACGAGTTACATTGAAATGTCGGCATTCAATGAATTAAGATTATAAACCCATGTTCGTGGGCCGTCAAAATACACGGCAAGCATGTAAACGTTGATCAATTTTGATTAAATAAACAGTATTCGCGGGCAAGCCCGCGAAATTGTTTTTTTTTTAAAGCGCCAAGCGATGGAAAATTGTTAAATCTATCTCTGTCAAAGAGCAACTAATGAGGAGGTTATAAAGTAAACTAATTTGGATTTCAGGGGAGTGTTTTGTTCAAATTTTATCATTAAATTCTACCTTTTTTTATTTCTAGGAATTTTGTTATTGAATTAAAGTTAACTCCAAATGAATACTAATGATTTGAGAAAAATTGGAATAATTTCATTAAAATTGGACTGAATCCAGCAAAACTGACTTGATTCCAACAAAATTGGAGTGATATTAGAGGGATTCAAGAGGAATAAGTAAAGTTCCATTATATTGATATGAATTTAAGGTGATTTTGGAGCCAAATTCGAGTGAAATTCAGGGGAAAATCAATGACAACTCATGAAAAGAATTCATTAGAGAATTTAAAAGATTTTAAGAGTGTTCAAGCATTGAAGAGAATTCCCAAGAATTCAGACAAGTTCAAAACAATTTAGAATAAATGAATAAGAACTCAAAGTAAATTCCAAATAAATTCAAACAATGTCAAACAATCTTTTCAAATCTTTGGAACCCTGGAAAATTTCTCGATTCTTGTGAATGAAGTCTCCGAAATTCATGAAAATATCATGAAATTTCGTGAGATTCTACGAAAGGTTATGATATATTTTCCTTTAATGCGGGAAAACTCATCAAAATACTTCGAAAGCTTTTGAAATACCTTGAAATCCTCGGAAATATCATAAAATACTTCGGAATCTTCTAAAATATCTTCAAACCTTACAGGTCCTAAAAAATTACCGTGCATCTTAAGAAACTCTAGGAAATTCTCCACAACTCTCTTAAATCCATTAGGATCCATTGAAATTCCTTGAAATTTGTCAGACCTTCCCCAAATGTCTTGAAATCTTTTTAAAAACGCAAAAAAATCGAAATCCTCTGAGGTAGTAGGTAATTATTGGAATCATTTGAAAATTATTTGGAATGCTTGTAAATGATTTGAATCTATTAACAATTCTTGGCAAGTTTCATAATAATCTTATAATTTTGTGAAAGGGATACCTACTTCGAAGCCTTGACAATTATTTCAGTAATCCGTGGCGAATTTTCAATTTCCGGATTCATAAGAATTCATTTTTAACTGATGAAAAAAATTGGATACAGGCTCTGATCTTTCTTGAAACCAACCTTCGTGAAATCTCCGTGAGATCTTTTAAAAGTTTGAAATCTTTCTGGAATTTTCGTGAAATCTTGCAGAATCTCTGAATTCTTCACAAAAACTAGGTATTGAAATTTTCTGAAATCTTTGGATTTTTTATATATTTTTCTATCTCCAAAAAAACAAAAAAAAAAACGAATATTTGGAATAAATTTCAATTGAAGATTAAATAAGAAACTAAAAATGTCAATTTCACACTTATTCATATATCTTACATTATTTTCATTATTTTAATAACACTGTTACACCTTCAACACAATATATAAATTTTCACTGAAATATCTAGATTTTTGAACTACACAGATGAAATTTTATACCAAAA
>WSXT02000023.1:186588-219665 GCA_011762715.2 Neuroterus valhalla
GCGCTCGGGTGGGTGACTGTTCGGGATTCTCGCTTAGTCGTGTTTTCACTGCGTTTAACTACTGTCGAGCGGGAGATTTGACCCCGAAGATCGGTGTAGGCGTTCGATGCTATCGAATGCCTACATCTAGACTCGTCTTTCGATAATCGACTGCGCTCAGGAGTTTTGGTTTTCTGCAGTTTTCCTACAATACAATCTACAATAACAATTCTAATTAATTGTTAAAAACTGTGAATGTTTTTCCGAGGTGAACATTTGAAACATATTGCATATTCTACAATCAGCGGCGAACGCAGGGGGGGAAATTTCTGGAAATCTGATCATCGAATTTTCTGCGTTCGCTCCTGTCTACAATAAATTGATTGGAAAATAACTGATCCAATTTAGTTATATTCCATGTTTATTTCACTTTTTACGGTAAAAATTTCATGGAATGAATGTCCGGGATTCATGTAAATCACAAAAAATAAAATTCAACGACCGAATAAAGACGAAAACCCTAAAATTTCTCTATGGAAATTTAAAACATAGCATGAAATAATTAAGAGGATTGGAAAATGAGAAGGCAACATCTAAAATCCCTTCCTTCTCTTTCAATTTGTTTCCCATAGTATTATTTCTTTTTTTTTCTTTGTCAAACACAATACAAAAACAATTTGAAGTATCTCCAAACGTTTTAATGCTTACTCAACACCCTTATCAAGGTAGGAAATCCTTCATCAGGTCAAAATCCTTCTGGGTTCCTCAATAGTAACAGTTGGTGGTTTTTGCCCAATTTTCGTCTTTGGATTTTTCATTTCGAGGAATTTTAGATATTTACTTGATTGCTGGAACTTAACTGAAATTCGAATTTTCTCAATTTTAAGGTTTCTTAAATTTCAGTTGTATCACGAAATGACTGATTCATTCGTCGAAATTAAAAGGATGATTCAATATTAGTAAAATTTCTAATAATTTCAAGTGAGAAAGTACTATTTATATTACAAAATATTGCGAAATAACTGATTCATCAATAAACATTAAATAAATTGATTTTATTAGTACAAATTTTACTAATTCAACGAGGGAGAGCTATTCCTAAAGTACGTCGATGTACGGTTTGCTGGATACAAATCTCATAAAAACAATAAGAATACTTATTTGTTTACATTTAAATATTAATGCATCACTATTGAATTATTAGAGTTTAGCCACTCTTAAAATCTTTCGAAACCTTTTATAATTACTTAAAATTCTGAACATTTACATGAATCAACGAAATATTTTACCTCAATTTATATTTCATCTTCAAATATAGTTCTAAAAACAATTGAAAATGATACGTTATAAGATTCTTTTGATATTTATTATTCTCAATAGAAATAAATTAATATTTTAACACTACTTCTATTGTACAAAGCCATTAGAAAAAAATGTTAATTTGTCACAATCAATACAAAAATTTGAGACCCAAAAAATCCTATACATTTTTTCTTTAATTATTCGAAATTCTCTGAAATCTTTCAAAATTTTCGACAGTACCTAGAAATAATTTAAAATCTATGAAAATCTTTTCAAATGCTGTGAAATATTTCGAAATACTTAACATTTTGTGAATTCTAAAAATATTTGGAATAACTTATATGTCGTATACACAAAATTAGAATGAACAAGCCTATGGTATAAGAGAACAAACAAAAATTTTTTATTTAATTAATTTGAGTTTTATTTTCTTATCAAAGTATGTAATTTGAGGTCTGTATTTGCAGGGAAACTAAAATATTTTGCCACCATAATGATTAGAAATTATGTAAATTAATACTTGGAAACAAACTGAAAGTTGGCAGCAGATTTCTTTCTTCTTTAATTTCAAGTTCAATAAATGAATAAATTACAAGGAAATGAAAAGCTAATTAGGTTTTTAACAACAATAATGAGTGCGATCTTTTCGAGCTATTTCATTACAATACATTTTTAAATAGAAAATTATGAAAAATTATGTCCGCCTGAAAATATTCAAATTAAACAAACTTTTGTGACACTTCATGCCCAAGAAATCCATACAAAGGATACAAATTTTTCTTTCAACTGCATGAAATGATTCGACAACAGATAATATTGACACTTCCAGGTAAAAAGTTCGGTTTCAAAATCATGAGCAGGCAGCACATTTTTTGCATGGAAAAAAATTCTGTATCGTTCATTGACTATCATTAGGCATTTTTGAGGGGCCTATTATTTTTTAATCATGAATTTAAAAATTATTTATGATATCTTTATGATTAATTACTGATGTATCATTTGGAACGTTCTCAAAATTTGTTTATAGTCCAAGTTAATTGCCTCAGCGAAAAAATCGAGGAAGAGTTTACAATTATTTTTGTCCAAATCGAATGAATATATTTTCCCATTGTTTTGTATCTGAAAATTAACCAGAAATATGTACAAAAATTGAGGCAAGAGAAAAAGTCGATAGGAGTTGTCATTGTTTACAAATAATTTTTTGAACTCCGAATTTTCTCGCCGTGGAAAAGCACCTCTACACTCTAAAACTGGTTTGTAATAAATTTAGTGAAATTGTCGTTCTTACTTCTAACTAATCTTTATTATTATGAAAACCGCGAAAATGTAGACAGGAAAAAGTCCATTCTCAAAAATAAAAATCGCTAAAGGAATTTCATGCAAATTAGAGGACTTTTGTGAAAAAAAGCGGGATACGTGAACTCTGCTAATGAAGTCATCGAACCAAAACACTCTAAATTTGCTCTTCCAATCTCGTATCACGACCGCCTCATCGTAAGAAGTTTAGGTAGTCCGTGTAAGTAATAAAACACGGTTTAAGTTCAAGTGAATTCTTGTTAATTTCAATTTTATTTCATTGGAAGGAAAATCAACATCGATCAAAATGGACTTGACTCCATATACAGAGCAAGCCAATCAATGATATTGATCATCAAATATATTTATAAAAATCCTTGATAGACCTGCCAGGAAACTTTTATCCTTACTCATAGAATGAATAGATTTTTTTAATGTTCCTATTTCAATTAATTACGACTCCTTGTATAGATTTGAGGGTATAAAAAAAGCGGGCAAAAACTGTCTGTTTTTTGCAAACAGTGTAATAAATCAGGAAGTGTGTTGGAGGCTTTCCTTCTAATCACCACGACTTTTTCTATTTTTCTTCCATCTCCTCCTCAATCGTCCAATACAGGACGTCCGATCAGTCTGAACCGGAGGCGCGCTCCTGCTCATTAACATCTGGTGAAACCTCATGCTTTCTTGCATCAGCTTTTCGCATCGCAAATGCCACAAACAAGGTGTGCGGGACCGGTAGATGACGCAAAATACCTCGCCGATTACTATTTTTCTTCATTATAAAAATTTGCCTTTTTCGTAGAGGGAAAAAGAGTCTAGATTTACTATTGCACGCATTTCCTTGTCTCTCCTTAGAATTGCAATTTCCGCATACTTTTTCATCAGCACGATTCGCAAGATCTGTTTCCGTAACAGCCTCTCATTCACAAATCATCCCCAGACAGTTTTACGATTGCAATTACACATAATAGAATACCGCCTTCAACACGTGACATTCTAAGAGAAACCCTGAATCATATGCGAAAGTATAGTTATACTTATTTTTAATTATGAGTTTTATCTATTATTATATTCTAATTTATTCTTCTTATGTATCCTTCTATACATTTTTTCATGTATATAAATCCCCCCTCTTCCAAAGTAGATCATCAGGGAGTAATCGCAGGAAAAAATCCTCAGATTGCAGTTTTTTCCAGTCAGGGGAATGGAAAACTGCAGAAGACCAAAACGCCTGAGTGCAACCGGTTACCAAACGAAGAGTTTGGATGGAAACATCCGATAGTATTCAGCGCTCACAGTTGTCGGTTTTGAACTATTATTATAAAGTTCCTTATTTTCCAAATCAGAGCTGATTGAACCTAGAATTCGAAATCAGGTTGACAAAAAGCAGTAACATAGGATTTTATGTACATAGTTCTCAAAGCATTGTATAATTAATTAAGGAACAGAATTTTCTAGATAAGATAACAAATCAAATTTAAGTTTTATATCCAAGATTTCAGAACATACCTCAGCTAAGGGATACGCTCCATAATTTGGGGATACAATCCAAAATTGTAACTCTATGAACATAAAAATGATGTTTGAACTTCCCATGGACCGATTATTTATCTTAATTGTCCCTGATACCCACCTCAGTAATGTTTCACCACAAACGACATGATACAAATTATAAGGTCAGACATATTTATTTCCTTTTTTTATGTTAATTATTAGTGCGCTTCTAATGCACGTAACTGTTCACAAGTATTGCATCAACTTTCCGACTTAATCAAGGTCTTGCAGGTATTATTTTTACTCAAAAAATCATTTCGAAATTTGATTAATGCAGTGGACTCGATAATTAGATACACAAGTGATTAATCAGAAATTATAATTTTACATTGTTCATGTTCTTACTTTATAAACATTGCACGAAGGTTTGATACTGAGTATATACTTTGTGATTCAGTTTTTATAAACAATGCATAATTTGCGATTGTGTTTGAATTTCATATTCCCCAGAATCAAATAGACCTATTTTCTTGTATTGCATTATTGCAATATGTAACCCATTAGCGGAACAAGCTAATCACTCTCCTATAGAGGAGAGTGATCCTATTAATCATTATGTAATTCTAATTGACACACGCTATAAACGTCTGGAAATAAACTACAATGCATGATCTTAAACTTCACGCAACTTGACATGACTTCGCGTAAGGAACAATTGTTTCTATTTATGCATTTTATTGATAAAAGTTGGAAATTGAAAATATATGAAGATTGTAATAAAAGTAAATTTTCATCAACTTTATTATCTCGAAATCTAATTTTCTATAATCTCTTAGGATCACCTGAGAATTTAAGTAATTTTGCAAGTCATGCTATCTGTGCTGAACGTAGACTCGTAAAAAAACATGTATCAGCCATCCTATCAAAATCTCTGTTCTGATATTTATTTTCAATCTTTATGTAAATTATAGTCGTTTGTTCGAAACCTTCGGCGCACTTACGTTGCCAAACTGACCCAAATCACCTTGTTTACATTTTCCTTCGCATTTAGAATGACTCTAAGCATACCGCCTTTTCATGAATTAACACAAACTTTTCATAACTTATTCCTAAATTTTTAAGGACATAGCTTGACTTAAATATGTTAATAAAGTTGAAAATCTAAATTAGGCAATGACTCTTCAGTCCAGGTGTGCAGTCATTTGTTCAAATTTCGAATGAAAATTTTGACGCGCTTGGAACATTGGATTTTTTTAAACAGAAAAGATTGATTGTACATCAAGCGAATTGCAATACTCGATGGAAATGCGGCTGGTTTAATTTACAGTTAAGATTTTTTCTATTTCGAAAAATCAAATGTTCCACGAGTGTCCACATCAAAAATTTTAATGATTGCACAAAAATGAAAAAAATGAAAGAAAGAAACATCTTGAAAAATAACTTCAAGCATTAAATCTATTATAATTTATTCTATAAACATGTCTGTAATAAAAATATACTTACAAGAGCGATCTATACTATATTATACATTAACAATAGTCCAAAAATATTGATGTGATCTGGGCGTATAAAATCTGTCAAAAATGCATCAACAAGTAAGGTTCTGTACAAGTGATACCTGACCGTAGAGCGAGGCGAGCATGTTTTAATGGAATAAAAGTTGTAAAGCGTAAATCGCCTCCTTATATATTTATGACACAAAGTGGCGCAAACGCTTAGCAAAAATCTTATATGCGTGGGAATCTCAAACCAGATCAGAAAATTTTCATCCACTCGTAATAGCTTTTAAGCGTATGGGAAGTTTCGATCTCTATTGAGGGTGGAACTTTTTCGAGGGATCATTAGCCATGTCTTGAAGCAACTGACAAGGCTTGAAAGAATCTCCATAAAAGCTTCGGAATTCTTCCATTCTCTTTACCAATCTTCCGGCGCCGTAATAATCTACCCAACGGAAAGGTCCTCCCGTGAATGGAGGGAACCCAAGTCCAAAAACGGCACCAACGTCTCCTTCCAACTATGGAAAACAATTTTTTTTTTCAATTAAATTATAAAGGATAGATTGAATTCTCATAATGGAAAAATAGTGCTTCTAATGAAAATTCGTTGAGTATTCTCTAATGTTTGTTCAGATAAATTGATTTGATTTACTTACCGGGTTGGCCAAGATGTTTTCTTCCAAGCAAAGCACAGCTTCGTTGACGAATCTGCTAACCAACCTCATCTGTCGATCTTCGTCAGAAGTGCTCCCCTTCGGTTCGAGGCTATACTTCTTCAGGATATCCAGTGCCCCATTATTAACATCTCGGTTTTTGGATTTTGATTCGTAAACGAATATACCCTTTCCAGATTTACGTCCTGCAAAAACTCATTTTTTACTCTGTTCATTGAAACCAGAATATCAAAGTCTATGCTTTTAGGAAATATCATACCAAGGTAACCGTGCTTCACCATCTCTGCAAGAATGGCTGTGTCACCTCCAATTGCTCGAGGACCTAAAGCTTTTGCAAGGTAAACTCCGATATGGGCACCAACGTCGATACCAACTTCGTCGGAAAGTGTAGCTAATCCCACTGGGAACCCAAATCCTTTACTAAGTTTATCCAACATCACGGGATCAACGCCTTCCTGTTGAAAAAAAATTTGTTTGTGTGATTTGCCCAGATCGACAATTCCAATGATTTGTAAAATTTAAAGTAGCAAAAAGCATTTCACGTTTGATTAATTTTTTTGAACTCTGATAAATTCAGTATAAATGTATGTATAAACAAACTAAATTATCTTACCTGAAGCAATCTAATTCCTTCGGTTGTCATAACAGCCAAAATCCTAGTCGTGTAAAAACCAGGACCATCTCCAACAGTAATGACGACCTTTCCTTGCTTCAAACCAACATCAACTGCAGTTTTGATTGTCTCAACGGACGTTCCTTTATGTGTAATGATTTCTAGCAACTGCATTTTGTCTACAGGTGAAAAGTAGTGCATACCAATGACCTAAAAGATACAATTCTCTTTGGTAAAGAAATTGAATCTTGTGTTTTGTTTAAAATAATGTACTTCAAGGTTGAATGATAAATAAGCTCTCAAAGATTTGAAACATAAAAATTCACCTTATCAGGTCGGCTACTGCCTTCTGCAATTTTAGTAATCGGGAGGGCAGACGTGTTCGTGGCAATAACACAATAGTCTTGCGTATTAGCCTCTATTTCTTTGATCACTTTATGTTTGATGCTAAGGTCTTCAAACACAGCTTCAATTACTATATCAGACTTGTTAAATAGATCGTACTTCAAGGTGGCATCCAAATTCGCGAGATACCTATCCTTTTCAAGACTGCAATAAGAAGTTTAGTTTTAACTTAAAATTCATTGATTTAGAAACTATTCAGGGTGGCGATTTGGCGGAAGATTTCCAATTCCCGGTCATTTCCCGGGTTTTCACGGCCAAGTTTTCGAATTTTCCCGGTCAACTAGAAGTAACATATTTATATTTGGCGCAAAACGCTTACATATTTTTTTATCTAAATTTAAACATCCTTCAGCACAACAGATTAAAAGTTAAACTTAAGATTGGAAAAATTAATCTGCGATAACAAAGAAAGATGGATTTTTCACAAAGCAGTTCATTTTTCAACCAGTGTGATAAATTTTCAACTAAAAAAGATAAATATTTAACTGGAGCGCTTCAATTTCCAACCATGGAGGTGAATATTCAAACAAGAAAATTAATTTTCAAATAGGAAGAATCATTTTCTAAGAAAAAACATGATGTTCTAACATACTATTCGCATTTCAAAGTCAAAAAATGATTATTTTCAACCAAAATTGAACAGTAACATTTTCAGTTGAAAACATTAATTTTGAAACAAGCGCATAAGCGCTTTATAAAAAAAAGAATCTTTAACTGAAGGAGTTGATGTTCAACTAAACAAATAGATTTTCAACTGAAACTATGGAATTTTCAATTGGAATAAGTTAAATTTTCAGTTGCAAAAAATTACTTATAACACAAAAAACTAACTTTCAACAAAAAAAAAAAAAACTTTTTATAAGAAATGATGAAGAATCAAATAAAATTGTAAATGTTCAACTTAAGTAGTTGAATTTTAAACCAAAAAGACGAGTTTTTAAAATAAAATGAGGAACATTTAACCAGAATAGTTCAATTTTTGACAAAAAATTATTTTCAACCGAAAAACACAATTTTCCAACAGAATGTTTGAAATTTGAACCATAATAATAGAAATTTTTGTACAAAAATGGAATAGTGACATTTTTGTATTGAAAAATTATTTTAAACCAAACATTAAGAGTTTCCAACAAGATGAATGTTCGACTAAAATGAAAAATGTTTAACTGTATAACTTGAATTGTTAATCTTAAAGGAGAATTTTTGAAGGAGAATATTAACTTCCGCAGAAAAACATAGTTTTCTACCTAAAAACCTATTTTTCAACAAAATATGTGAAGTTTAATTCGAAGACAAATTTCAACCGAAATGTTGAATTTTGAACTAGAAAAGATCAAGTTCCCATAAAAATGAAACAGTTCAATTTTTAGTTGAAGTAATTGATTTTCAACCAAAACTGATGGATTTTCAGGTATACTGATGAATCTTTAGACTTCAGAAGGATAAATGATTTTTAATCAAAAAGATGCATTTTTAACCATAAAGATTAATTTTCTACAAAAAGGGCAAGTTTTCAACGAAGTAAATAAATTCTCAAAGAAACAGTTTCATTTTCAGAATCAAAAATCAATGTTCAACTACATACTTGACTTCTCAGCAAAAGATGAGTTCATTTTCAACAAAGTAGTTACAATTTCAATCAGAGGTAGATTTTGAACAATGTAAACAAGCTTTCTATAATAATTCAGAAATATTTCTTCTCCGGAATACTACTTCTACTCTAAAGACTGCTTGAAGTACTTTCTTTATTTAAAATTAGATAGAGGGGACTTGAAAATTGAAGAATTTCGAATTGGAGGAACGATTTCTCAAAATTCCTCTCCTCTAAATCCGAATTATAAATAGTTTTGAAAGTTCCCTTCACATGTTAAAATTCCCTGTTCCATGTGACATTCTACTTCTTTACTGAAACTCCCTGTCCTAAAAAAAAAACTATAATTATTTCCTGAAATTCCCTACCATCCATTCAATTACCAAATTTGACTCAAAGTTGAGTTTCTTCAAGTAAATTTCCGGTTCTTAATTAAACTCCAGGTCATTTCCCAGTTTTTTCCCGGTCAAGTTTCCACCCTGATATTACATTTATAAAATAAAATTAATATGAACCTGCTCATTCGCTTTCTCTTAACTGCAGTTTCCAAACCCTTTTGTATTTGACCTACGCCTCTGTTAAGCCCAGCTTGATTTGTATCCTTTAGAATCACATTGTATCCTTTATCGATACTGACTTGAGCAATACCAGCTCCCATTAAACCAGCACCAAGCACGGCAATGGTTCTGCAACAAAAAGGATAACAAATTTAGTAAGGTAAACTCAATCCTTATTATATAAATCCCTATCATAAGATTTTATAGACAAAATGTATCTTACTTCACAGCACTGTTCGGAGTTCCGAATCTGTTCTTCTTACAAGTTGTCTGACCGAAGAAGAGACTGACAAGTCCTTTACTTTCTGGAGTAACTGCCAGTTGACCGAAACCTTTCGCTTCTGCTTCATATCCAGCAACTGGTCCTTTATCCAAACCCGTACGAATAACTTCCAAGATTTTCAAGGGAGCGGGATACAAACCATTAGTTTGTTTCATGACTTGAGCTTTCGCTTTTTTGAACACCTGATCCTTTACGTAGTCCACCGAAAGGACGAGGTTTGTGATTTTTTCAACTAAAGACTTGGGCCCTCTATTGACTTTCAGGGTTCCACTCGCAAGATCCTTCGCTGCTTTAATCGCAGTTTCTTCCAGGTTCCGCATTGTGCTAAAGTGGAAATTAAAACAATCTTACGAGGCTCGGAATCACTTTAGGGATAAACAATAGTGTACATAGTGGCATACATTTTGAACAGATTTAGCAAAATAGTGGCATTAATTTAATCAAACAACAAACTTTCAATATATAATTCACAAGGCTTCATATCGACTAGAATGGTTTCGAACGATATTTCGAAAAACTTCTTTATTGAGGAATATAGAGTCAAAGCTTCAGATAAAGAACTCCAATTTGTAATATTTTCGTTTTTTCCTTTCTGTAACGTACAATCCCATGGATTTGATGGGAATTCTACAAAACCGTATCGTCAAGAAATTTCATTAAATTATATTGACAATTTGTATTATATGCAGGTATTTTAAAATTGTAAAGCTAATTTCTAAACATAATTGATAGAAGTGCTATTTTCATGTTTTGCGATTATTCGATGAAATTTCATACAATAAATACTCTTTCTCCTGTACATAAAATGTAGCTCCTTATCAAATTTCAATCCCATCAACATGAGTTGCCTAAACAGGAATGCTTTGTTAATTTGAAGCTTCTTCTTTAATTTAGAAGAATTCCTAGGTTCTGGGTACTTTTCAAACAAAATTTGACTCCTTGTAGAGTTGAAAATTTTCGATTTTCTATGCAGTTTAATTTTAAGTTGAACGTTCTCTAAACCTGAATGTTTTCTTTTTGAATTCTTATTTATTTTTGGGAAAAATGTCTGATTTCAACTATTTTTGAAACAGAAAATTTTGGGATTCTTGGTGTTAGTGACTGATGAATAATTTGTTTGGAGTTATTTATTCTTGAAGCCATTCGCATATCGCATTCGAATTTGTTAAACTTGGAACCTATTAATTTCAAAAGTGTTCAGTTCAAGTTTTTTGAATTTCAAATACTTCCAATTTGATATTTTATACTCTTAAATGTGATTGAATTCAATTGCCGATTTTAAAACTATTCAAATTAATAAATGATCGATTCATAAAGGATGTTCATTTTGAAATATTTCAACAATTGAGACTCCAAATTAGAAATTATATATTAAAACAGTTACGGCTGAAATATGGCTTAATTCACTTTTAAACAATCAAATCTAAATTTACCCAATTTGAACGTTTTCCACGTTTGAACTTTCAATAAACTAGCATCATAAATTGCGCTCTTCGCGCGCGTTCATTTTCTTGTGTGATAAAAAAAAACAGTAAAACAGTTTTCAATTCTTAACGAATAATGATACAAATTTTAATACAGAACATAGAATTTTTGTAGAAGGAATTGACAAGTTGAATTTTAAATCCAAAAGGACGGACTTCAGTAAAACAGTATCTACAGGGTGGCCGTTTTTTGTGGCGGAAAAAATTCCTAGTCATACCATGGTCATCAAAAAATAGTTTGCAGTAGAGAATAGTTAATGTTTTTATGTGTTTCAAAATATCTGTTTATTTGATATTCTAAACGTAAAAACTTTAATTTCTGTTGAACATAACACAAATTTTGTTTATACACATAACACTGACCGTTTCAGTACAAACAAGGCGGGGATTTCGAAACTCACAATATAAGATATTACTTATTTATAACATTCAAAAGACGTATTTTGAACCAAGTAGTCAAGTTTTCAAATGAACAACATTAATTATTAAATCAAAAACAATTGCATTGAAATTTTTATTTTCAACCAAAACCGATGAGTTTCCGATTCGAAAAGATTAATTTTTGACCAAAAAATGCGTTCAATTTCAAACAAAATGGTCAAATTTTGAAAAATAGATAAATTTTTAACTAACTAGCTAAATTTTTAGCCCAGAGGTTGATTTTTTAACTAAGAAGATTGATTTTCTATTGAAAGGACAGTTTTCGAAAGAAAAAAAAACGATTATTGGTAAAAATGTGAGCATAACCTCAAATTTTTCGGAAAATTTTCAATATTCTTCAAAATTTATCGATATTATTTGTGAAAATCGCTTGCTTGGCCTTTAAATATATGACAAATTCGCACCCTTCTTTTAAGTATAATAATTACCATAAAAGCCTAACACAAAATATAACAAAACAAAAATAACAAATATAACAAAATCGAAAAACGGAACTTGTTGAAAATTCTAGAACTTTCAAATGTATAAAACGCTGAAATAGTTTAAAATTGAGAATACTGATGATGATTTCTGAGTGAAATACTGTTGTTTTTTTTGTGAAAAAAAAAATAACGCATCTTGAAATTTTCAGAAATTCTCAAGTCTTTTTGAAACATGATGATTTTCTATTAAGATTACACTTTTTTTCAGCGGAAAGAAATCTCCAAAAAAACGTAGATAATATTCTGAATAATTTATAAGATGATTTCAAAGTGGTAATTAAAGCGCACGAGACGAGTATTTGAAAGATGAAATGTTTTTCAATTTTAGAAATTTTAGAAAAACTGGAACCCAGTCGTGGAAGGTTGAATTGGGCTACTCAAGTCAAAAGTATTTTTGAGGAGATCGGAGAGGGAAATGAATGTATATAAGTAAAAAAACAAATGTTATTTGTTAATTAATTAATTAATTATCAAGTTTCAACCAGAAAAAAGTGCGTGATTTTTTACAATTTAATTCCACAATTCTATTAGGAATTATTTGGATTATTTTTCGGTACGTATTTCTGTACATAAGATAGTTCAAATTTCACTTTAGTCGAAGAGCAAAGAGGTTAGAAAATGCTTTTAAAATGGAACTGATGGAATAGTGGCATTCGCGGCCTATTACGGGGAAATAGTGGAATTTTTTTTTAATAGTATCAAATTAGTGGCATCACTCAAAAAGTGTGAAATAGTGCCAATAGTAGAGTGAGTCTAAGCCTTGCTTTTTTATTATGTATACTTTTCTTACTTTTCTTCCGGTGAAGCAGCTCCAGGTCCCAAACTATTCACAAGAAGATCAACCACACCGAATTTTTTTGCTTTATCTGCTTTCAAGCTTTTTCCAGTTAAACACATGTCCAATGCGTTAGGTAAAGAAACTAACTTTGGCAGTCGCTGAGTGCCACCTCCACCGGGGAGAACGCCCAGCATTACTTCTGGCAAACCTAAGCTCGTTTTTGAGTCTTTAACGGCGAGACGGTAGTGACATGCCATGGCGACCTGGGATGAAGTTGAAAATCTATTAATTTGGTATATCACTACTCAGGGTGGCGATTTAGCAGACAATTTCAAATTCGTGACAATCATTCTAAACATCCTTTAACAAAACGAATCGAGGATTGCAAAATAAATTAATTTTTTTTTTTAAATACTCAAATTTCCCACAAGAAAAAAAACATTTTCTCACAAAAGTTGGAGCAGTTAAACTTACAATTGTAAAAATCAATCTGCGATAACAAAAAAACATGGATTTCTAACAAAATAGTTCATTTTTCAACCAAAGTGATGAATTTTTAAATAACATTATGGTTCTTCAACTGGAACAGTTTGAATTGCAAACTAAGAAGATGAATTTTCAACTAAAATGATATATATTTAATTGGAGCACTACAATTTTCAGCCCTGAAGGTGAATATTCAAACAAGAAAATTCTTAGTTTGAAAACCCCATTTCAAACCAAACATAAGAGTTTTTAACTGAAACAAAGAATCATCAACTAAAAGAGTTAAATTTTCAAACAGATCTTTAGTTTTCAGTAAAAAAGATAAATTATTGTCAACCAAAATTGAAAAATTACTTACAACAAAAATAAATCAGCTTTTATAAAAAAACTAACTTTCAAACAAATCGATTCTTAAGCGAAATGATGAATCTTCAAATAAAATTGTAAATGTTCAACTGTAGCAGTTGAATTTTAAACCAGGAAGACGAGTTTTTACCTGAAATGATTAACCCTCCACTAGAAAAGTTGAAATTATGACAAAAAATTAATTTTAAACCAAAAAATACAAATTTTCAACAAAATAGTTGAATTTTGAACTAAACAGATAATCATTTTCAACCAAAAATAGAACAGTAACATTTTTGTCTTGAAGATGAATTCTAAACAAAACCTAAGAGTTTTCAACCAGATGAATTTTCGACTGGTATGAAAAATATTCAACTGTTTAACTTGAATTGTTAACCGTTGAGAAGGATTTTCGAACAAGAAAAATAACTCTCGAAGAAAAGATAATTTCAAAGCAAAAAATCTATTTCTCCAACAGAATATGAGAAATTTCAGCGAAATAATTGAAATTTCAGTTCAAACAAGAAAAGTAACTTTCGGAGAAAAAGAATATTTTATACCAATTATCAATTTTTTAACAAAATACATGAATTTTTAACGGAAAAGGTAAACTTTCAATCATAAAGATTAATCTTATACAAAAGAGGCGAATCTCAAACAAAGGAAATAAATTCTCAAAGAAATAGTTCGATTTCTAAATTCAAAAACCAATGTTCAACAAAATACTTGAATCTTCAGTAAAAACAGATGAATTGATTTTCAACATTGTAGATACATTTTCAATCAGAGGTGGATTTTAAATTAAAATAATGCACCTTCAATAAAAAAAATGTAGTTTCCAACAAAAGAATTTAATTTTCAAGCAAATAGTTGATTTTTTAACTAGAGCAGGATGAATTCGCAATGAACAATGTGAACAAGTTTTCTGTTATAATTTTGAGATATTCCTCATTCGAAATACTACTTCTACTCTAAAAACTGCTTGAAGTACTTTCTTTATTTAAAATTATGAAGAAAGGACTTTCAAATTTTGACGAGTATTTTATTGGAAGAGCAATTTTCTTAATTTCCTCTCTTCTCAATTCGAATACAAATTATTTTGAAAAATTCCCGTTCCATGTAAAACATTCCCTGTTCCAAGTGAAATTATATGTCTTTACTGAAATTCTCTGCCCTAAAATAGAAATCATTTTCTGAAATCCCCTGTCCCAAGTCACATAAATGAGGAGAGAAAGTAAATAAAATGTGATAAATACTTTTTTTTTCAATTGAGAAATAATTCTTTTTGCATGTTTGGATTATCAAACTTGAGTCAGCTAAAAAAATCTGACCGAGCAACATAAAGTATAGATATATTTGAAAATTGTAAAAATCAGACTAAAGGAACGTTACATTCTCCAAATCAAATGATAAGATCTCTTTTTAATTTATAAAAAGAAAGCGGGCATTTCTCGTATTTTCACGGTTCATTCGCCACCTTGCTACTTTCTTATGATTTAGACCGAAGAATGGCGTATTCGAAGTTAAAATACATCTGAGAAAATTAAAAATAAAAATCTACCTCGAGACCACCGCCAAGACAACTGCCTTGTATTGCTGCAACCACTGGTTTCTTACTTGCGGCTATCGCATTCAGGATTCTGTGGCCATCTTTCGAGACCTTGTAACCATCATCTTCAGTTTGGAATTTGCTTATCATAGAAATATCAGCGCCTGCGATAAAACTTCCAGGTTTACCGCTTATAAGCACTGCAGAGCTCACGGCGGCATTCGACTCGATGTCCTTTAAAACCTGCGAGATTTCCTCCATAACCTCAGCATTTAAGGAGTTTACCTGTTCAAATAAAAAATCGGCTTCAGATGTAAAACAAAACTAAACGCTGAAAATTTTTGCGTGATTTCTCAGTAATAAAAACAATCAACTAATTTTACTTTCCTAAAGTTGAATTAGAATTATTTCATAGAAAACGCTTCTCAAGCTAATTTTTCTCTTCAGGAATATCTGGAAGTTCAAGAACATTTTTATGTGATAAAAAATGGCTTCAAAAACAAAAAATCTCAAGGCTGCATATTATATCCTTATCGAGTGATTAGCATATTTGCATGATTTATTGGGATCATACATGCAAGAAATCTATCATCAGAAGCGATGGATTACATTTCGTTTTTCATTTTATCAGCAGAGATGAACGAGGAAGTCAAGAAACAATATTCTCAAATGCTCTGCTGCTTCATCAATGACGATATTTGAAAAATATACATGAGATCATCTTTATCTATATTTTTTTTCAAAGGTCGTTTTAATTCATGTTGGCAGACTTTGTAATGTTCAGATTGAAATCAATAAAGATATTGAATTCAAAGTAGAAATAAAGTATTCCTACCTTAACTCCAGGCGAATCTAAAGTGATAACAGCTACATTGTCGACAATTTTTGTTTTGAAGTGCTTCTGTGTGGCTGTGGCGAGAGTTCTAAGTGGTTGTTGTTGGCCTGAAAGAATTACATTAATTTCATTAATGTATAGAATCGAAAATTCTCATAAGTTAACTGGATAAAAAATATCTCAACAATGCTTCATAAAATAATAAACAGTATAATCAATGTTTGGGGAATAAAATTTTCAACACAGAAACCATGAAAGAGAGATGTTATATAATATAAAAAGAATGCATCAAACCGCGATATGATAATTAGTTAATATATCATTCCTAACCTCTAATACATAATGATGTCTTACTTTTCCTTTAAATTGTCAAAATTTAAAATTGCAACCTATACGAATGAAGTAGTCAAGAATAAAATGAACTCTGTCAAAGCAAAAAACGAGAACGAAAGACAAAATTATTCTGTTACAGTTTCCTAACCTCATTGCTAAAATCGTATTCATGTGGGGAGTATTATATTGATGATGTTCAAAAACATCAAACAATACATAGAATGAAGTATTTGAACTTTGATGAAATTCAACCAATCCTCTTAAAAATGTTAATTGTTTAACTCAAAGATATTCAGTTGTTTTACAATTGATTACTAACACACGTGACTTTTGCTATTGCTGATGAAATTTAACAATAGGGAAAATAAAATTTAAAAAATGTTGATTAGTTTTCTATGATAAAATTAGGTGAATTTAAAGTCCATGACCGCTTTATAGTAATGTTCAGGCATCCAGATCCAGAATGAACCTACATAGGAGCAAAGGTTACTTTGACAAAATGGAACTGAGTACAGTTCGGGCGAAATTTGTCCTGGATATTTACAGTATAACTCGAAGTATATTATAAATAATAGTTACCTGCTCGGGTGATAAAATGAGCATCTGTACGCGAAAATCGCGCAAGAGCTCCAAAAATTCTACAGCTCGCCATTCTTTCAAGAAATTCGATTCACTAGCCACACAAGATTCACGTACGTGAGCCAACCCGAGCATATACAGGAGCCTACAACTACTTATAAGAACTCATGGCGCATGTGTCGCACGCACACTGATCACGCTTAGGCCAACGTTCCTACACATACGAGAGTACTTAAGATTGCGCATGCGTATTATAAGTACGTCTGGTTGGTAAGTTAAAGTAAAGTTTTTGGGGCTTCATAAATCGCGCGTAATTTTGACATTGCTTGAAAATTAAACAATCAACAAAAATATTTGGAATTGGTGCGAATAACTCTCACGAATTACGGCCTTTACGGTTTAATAAACGTAAGGAACCGGCCGGTGAAACATAACCTAATTGGAACAGTTGGAGGAGCCATTGAAATGGACCAAATGGACTTTGACCTTTTGTTACCAATAATGGTAATGGGAGGGTAATAATGGTAATTACGAAAAATAAAAATTTGAAAGAACAATTAAATGTTTTGTATTATTATAAGAATGATAAATAATACCACCTTTACGTCAGAAGAACCTACTGTTCTGACGTTGGAATTTCAAATATATCAAAACTCCAATCGAAAATTATTATTTCAAATTTAAAGGTAAAAAAATCAAGGAAAATTAGACCAGCATGCCGAAAAAAATCTCAACATCTTTTCCATAAAGGTAGAAAGTTCACACCAATTTCATTATTTTCTGAGGGATGCCGAAGTAGACTAGTAAATTTATCTTACACTTCAGTGATAATATCTCTTAGAGTTGATAAATTAGACTTCGATTTCACGATTTTACAAAAATAAATCCTTCAAATTACAAAAAATGAGCAGAATTCATTGTTGGAACACACATTTGTTTCAAAATGCCGCTTGACCACGTAATCGAAAATAATCGAATTATAATGACCCAAGGGTGGATGGGTAACCAAAGGACCGACTAAGTGATGACAGTGACGACTGATTGACTGTGGCTGCCGACTACTGCCGACTATTGCCGAGCAGAGAGTCTGCTGCCAAGAACGTAATGACAGGCGTGACAGATAGATGTAAAAAAAAAAACAAAGCAGAGAACAGTAGAGCTTCGTGAATAAATATTCTTTCATATGTGTAAAATGCCCTCAAGTAGTACTGTTTATATATTTCAACCATATAGTAGATAAATGAATTACAAGTGCAACAGCGAAATACTACCAAGAATACATGTATTATATGCAGATAAATTGTATTCTTTGATACGCAAATATAATTATGTTTATCGTAGAATGTAAAAATGTTAGGCTCAAAGAGATACAGGCAACTCATTGTTGAAGTTCTATTTGCTGTTTTTGGCCTGTTGGTCTTTTGCGAGTTCATTATTTACTATGTGGTCCTCTTTCAGGTTAGTGATCGGATTATTACAATTTATTAATTAAAATTCGTTGCATTTATTCCGGAAATTGAGAAATATTATTATTTTTCAGTTCAACGCATTTCAATTACTAGATACTTACATATAAGAAATAAAACTAAAATTTAATAAAAATTTCAATACCTCTTCAATGTCTAGCGCTTGTCTAGCGTTTATATTTAGGATTCAACTACGCATACGAAAATTCTGAAAAAATTTTTATTTTCTTCAATAATTTCTTTAAAGTTTTTATTTTTGAACAGGGAATTCCATGAAGAATTATAATTTTTCCTTTAGCAAATAACTTTTGACTGGAATGGGAAATTTCGAAAAATAATTTTAATCCTGATTCATGAAATAGAAATCGACAGAAACTTTCCTTGTTACAAGTCAAAATTCATCAAATTTCGAAAATTCCTGGTTGCGAATCGGAATTTGTTTGAATTTAAAAACTGTAAACAACTATTATTTGTCTTGAAACCGAGAATCTTTGACATAAAATAGGAATTCGGAAAAAGAATGTTTTTTTTTTTATTTTGAAGGAAGAATTTTCGTTTTAAATCCCTATTCAAATTCAGAATTATAATTATTTTCCACCATTGCCTGTTCCAAATCAGAAATATTTCAATCTTTTAAAACGTTCAGAAATCTTCAAAACTCGTTGACTCATTAATGTGGCCGAGTAAAATGAACAATTGTTCGTGACAATAACCAGAAAATGGCCGGTAATTGGAAACCATCCGTCGATAGACCCCCGATTGAAATAAAGATTCAAAAAATAAGAGAAAAAAGAAGGAAAAGGATTTCAGAGGTTGTCTTCTGTTTCTCTCTTTTTATATTCTTTTTTTTATTTAAATAGGCATTCAAGACTGCGTTGTCCAAATTTTAGTGTTAGATTCTTTTCTTTTTAATTTGGAAGAACTCCGTAGTTGTTATATTCTCTTATTACCAATTATTAGTGTGATTGGCCAATTTTGGACCCCAACAAAGTGGACCCAGAGATTTTGCCTCCATCGCCCGAAGAAAGACCCGTACGAGCGATGTTTCTGGCAGATACTCACTTACTAGGACCTCGAAAGGGTCACTGGTTTGATAAACTCAGAAGGTTCGATCAACTTTCCATAAGTTGCTTTGCATGTGCATGAGACAAATACTACACCATGTATAAAATTAATAATCATTCATGAATGCAAGTCTCGCTATCTTTTTGCTCAAAAAAGTTTCAAAACAAAATATCAATATAAAGTCTGTACTCAGGGAATGGCAAATGTACAGAGCTTTCCAAACTGTGATGACGATCCATAGTCCAGATGTAGTTTTCATATTAGGTTGGTGAATAGTAAAAAATGATCAAGTAGCCATTTTTGTGGAATTGTTCGAAAACCTGTAAACCGTTATTATTTTCCAGGAGATGTATTCGACGAGGGTCTCTGGTCAAGTTCAGCGGAATTTGATGCTTACATTGACAGGTTCAACTCAATTTTTGCTGTTCCCAAAAATACACATCTTTATGTTGTGGCTGGAAATCACGACATGGGTTTCCATTACGGTAATTTTTTATTTTCCATATGTTTGTGAATTAATGGAGATTATGCTACTTAATTTCTAATCCAATTTTCAACTCGCAGTAATAACACCCTATTTGAATCAGCGATTTATAAACGGAATGAAATCCCCCAGTGTTCGGAGAATCAGTATTAGAGGAAATCACTTTACACTTATAAACAGTATGGCTTTGGAAGGAGATGGTTGTTTCTTATGCCGTCCAACGGAAATCGCAGTCAATAAAGTTTCAAGTAAGAAATCAGGGTGGCGATTTGGCGGACGATTTCAAATTCCCGGTTTTTCCCGGTCAACTACAAGTAACATATTCATATTTTTCGCATAACGCAAACATTCATTTCAATTCGTGACCGCCATTCCGAACATCCTATCCAAAACAGATCAAGAATTGCAAAATAAATTAATTTAAAAAAAAAATACTCAAATTTCCCACGAAAAAAAATCATTTTTTTCCAAATTTGGAACAGTTAAACACAATTGAAAAACCCAATTTGCGATAAAGAAAATGGATTTATAACGAAATAGTTCATTTTTCAACCAAAGTGATGAATTTTCCAATAGAATTATGAGCAGTTTAAATTGCAAACCAAGAGGATGAATTTTAAACTGAAATGATAAATATTCAACTAGAGCACTTCAATTTTCAACGATGTAAGTGAATATTCAAACAAGGAGAATAATTGTCAAATAGAATAATTTTCTACCAAAAATTACAATGTTCTAACAAAATAGTTGAATTTTGAACTGAAAAAATAATTATTTTCAACCAAAAATGGAACAGTAACATTTTTAATGTAAAACCCCAATTTCATACCAAGCATAAGAGTTTTTAACTAAAACTAAAAATCATCAACTGAAAGAGTTGAATTTTCAAACAAATGAATTAATTTTCAGCAAAAATAAAAAATTATTGTCAACTGAAATTTTGATACTCAAGTTATGAATTTAACCAAACAAATGAATTTTTAACTACAACTATGGAATTTTCATTTGGAATGAGTTCAATTTTCAGTCGAAAAAAACTACTTATAACTGAACACAATTAGCTTGTATCTAAAAAACTAAATTTCAAACAAATCGATTTTGAAGCAAAATGATGAATCTTCAAATAAAGTTGTAAATGTTTAACTGAAGCAGTTGAATTCTAAACCAGAAAGACGAGTTTTTACCTGAAATGATGAACCCTCTACTAGAATAGTTGAAATTTCGACCAAAAATTAATTTTTAACCAAAAAATACATTTTTCAATAAAATGGTTGAATTTTGAACTATGGAGATGTTGTCTTGAAAATTAATTTTGAACCTATCATAAGAGTTTTCAACCAGAAGAATTTTCGACTGATATGAAAAATATTGAACTGTTTAACTTGGATTGTTGACCGTAAAGAAGATCTTGCCAACAAGAAAAGTAACTTTTGAAGAAATAGATAATTTCGTACCAAAAAATCCATTTTTACAACAAAATATAAGAATTTTCAGTGAAATAATTGAATTTTCAATTCAAACAAGAAAATGAACTTTCGGAGAATAAGATAATTTTATACCAAAAATTAATTTTTCAACAAAATATGTGAATTTTTAACGAACCAATTAATCAATCCATAAAGACAAATTTTCATCAAAATTTTTTAATTTCCAACCAGAAAAGATCATTTTCCACTAATAATAAAACAGTCAAATTTTCAGTTAGAGAAATCAATTTTCAACCAAACTGATGGATTCTCAGGTAAAATGATGAATCTTTAACTGGAATAAATGTATTTTATGCGAGAAAGGTGAACTTTCAACCATAAAGAATAATTTTCTACAAAAGAGGCGACTTTTCAACAAAGGAAATAAATAATTTAATTTTTGAATTAAAAAATCAAGGTTCAACTCAATACTTGAATCTTCACTAAAAACAGATGAATATTTTTCCAACAAAGTAGTCACATTTTCAATTAGAGGAGTAAAAAGTTTTCTATTATAATTTAGAAATATTTCTCATTCGAAATACTACTCATCCTACTCTAAGAACTGTTTGGGGTACTTTCTTCATTTAAAATTATGAAGAGGGGACTTTCAAATTTTGATGAATTTTATATTGGAAGAACAATTTTCTGAACGAATTCTTGAAGTTTTCGACCTCTCTGTCTTAAGTCAGATGAAGAAGGAAAAAGTCAATAGAACATGAAAAGATAATTCAATTTTTTTTTTTTTAATTATTGAGAAAATGATTCGTCCTGTATGTTTGGGCTATCATCAATTCCATTATACAAACTTCGGTCAGGTAAATAAATCTCAGAAAGCAATCAATTTTGGAAAGGTTTTTTTTTGCAATGGAAAGAAATTAAAATTCTTGCTCTCATAGTGTATATAGATATATTTAAAAATTTTCAGAATCAGACTAAAGGAACGTTACATTCTCCAAATGAAATATTGAGATATCTTTTCAATTCATAGAAAGAAAGCAGTCATCTCTTGTATTTTTACGGTTAAATTTTTAATTGTCTTGGTTGAGTCAAGAAAATTTCCGGTTTTTTCCGGTCAAGTCGCCACCCTGGAAAAACAAGCTTGATTTCTAATATTAAGAAGACAGAATTATAAATTAAGTTTCTTCCAGAGCACTTGAAATGCGCTAAGGGCATAGGAACTGACTGTGCGAAAAGCAGTTCTATAAAACGATACAGCAGACCTATTCTTCTACAACATTTTCCAATGTATCGGGAATCCGATAAAATGTGTAGTGAATTGGACGAGGCCCCTGTGGATATAAAGGATATCAAATTTCGAGAGAGGTGGGAATGTTTATCAAAAGAAGCTTCTGAACAGGTGACATTGGCAATGGTATTAATTAAAAGAAACAGTAATTATATTCCGCTGTAGTCTGAATTTCGTCCACTGTTATCAAAAATGTAAAATAATTTTCCTGTTGATTTTTAGCTTTTCGATATGTTGAATCCGAGATTGATAGTAGATGGACACACTCATCATGGATGCAGGAATGTTCACAAAGAAGACATCTTAGAAATAACCATTCCCTCTTTCAGTTGGCGCAATAAGGATAATCCTTCCTTCCTCCTAGTTAGTTGATAGTTATTGATTTTATGATAAATTTATGAATAAAATAATTTCACGTTTTTTTTTCAGGGAGTATTTACACCGAATAACTACTCTTCATCAAAATGCTACATGCCTGTCGAAACTACTGTTATTCAGACTTATATAGTTGGATGCATAATCATTTCGCTCTATCTTCTATTCAAACTCAGACAAAAACTAAACCGTTACTACTTTTTGAAGCTTCACTAATGATGTAATGTAATGGGTTATTGGGCAGTACCGAAGAGTTGACTTTAGGACTTATTTTCCGCATTAGTTTTTTTTACTACGACTAACAAAAGACTGCTATACTTTGATCAGTATTATTTTTATTCATTTTAGTTTTATTTACTTGAAAATTAATCATCGATCTAGTAGACATAGTTTTGAATATGATGCCTTAAAAATTTCTCCTTACATTTCTGTATTTCAATTAGAAAATTTCCTTCGATACAAGAATGATCTGAAGGTCGAATAATGCGTTTCTGTTAGCTAATAAAGGCTATCTCTTAATATAAGCACTTGTAAGTGCCATATTTCATTGTTTTAACCTAATATACGAACCTAGAACCATTTCTTTGTATTCAATCTCATCTTAAAATAGAGTACGAATTACTAAATATGAAAGGTAATCGATGTTGAATAATTTATTTCACAAAATGTTAAAAGCAGTAATGAAAGCATATGAAGAAAATCTAGAGAAATGAAAAAATTCTTAAAATAGTAAGGTACATATTTACATCTTCTATCCTTAGCAATCTTAGCATTAAATATTAATTTACCAAGATCTGTACGAATCAATACTGCTATTGATTACAAACTAGATCTATTTAATTATTATCATTTTATCCATTCTTATTTAATTGAATTATTATCATTTTATCCATTATTATTTAATTAATGTGTCGCTTACAGCGAATATTATTTCTAAATACTATATTCGTTGATATAATCAAAACTGTTCTTGACATCAGTGGTTTCATAAAAAAACTTTTTGTATCAAATAGCTATTGATATTGAACTTCTTATAATAAGGAGACAGGCTCAAAATTAGTGTTTAAAGCAGCAATTCGAAACATCTTTACATTTATTAATATTAATACTTTTCTTATACTGATCCCTCTTACAATTTTATTAAAATAAGAACTATTTTTGACTAGTTTACTGTGTAATAGCAATCATAATCAAAAATGTAGGATTCTTAAGTCTATTCCAAAAATATATTTTAAAAATCTATCTGCTGCTGTGCATTAACATGTACGTTTGCTTAAATTAAACTTATATGGATGGAATCAATAAAGTACCAGTATAGGGCAAAGTATATAAAATAAATATAATTTCTTGTAGATTCCATAAGGCAGCTTTGACCAATCGTGAAAATTATAAAGGTCTAAATTCATTGCGTTAATGCGTTATTTTGATATGCTTAAAACTCAGGAAAATGTGTGGCAAATATCTCCATACTGTAATCCTTAGAATATACAGCTACGTTTAAATATGAAGATGCATCGAACACCTGATTTGCTTACTTCTGAGCCGATGTTCAGACAAAATCTGCTCTTAGGATAATTTCTTGAAACTCATTAGTTTTTCTTAACAGCTCGATTTAAGTAACAGTTTGATTTTCTAATAACAATCGACTAAACCTACAAATATTGGAGATTTCTATGATGATGCACAGCTTTTGGTGTACACTTTTGTAAGCCGCAAGTGAGCTCCAACGCATCTTTTTTGTATGAAATTTCATGGAAATTTCAAAAACAAAAATAATAGTTGTAGACGCAATTGAGAGACAAGATCGAATGAGCAATAAACATGATGTAAATCGTTATACAGAAAATCGCCGATTCCTCTAGATGCTGTTTAGTCTCTATAGTCTATTCTTTTATCGGTCAACACATGCATTCACTCACGCAAAAAAATCCTCGCAGTGTCAGTCCAGGAAAACTACGACTAGTCAATTTTTACCGCAGCGTATATTTTTCGGATAAAGGCATATGCTGCGAAAAATCCGATCGTTCCAGTCAGGAGCCAAAAGGTCAGGACCATCAATGCCGTGTATCCGAAGTACATCAAGGTTGGAACCAATTCCGTGATTTCCAACTTTGTCATGAAATAAAAAACGGAGTATGCTAGCACATAGGCAGCAGAGCCCCCGCTAACTACAAACGTTCTCCACCACCACCTGTAATCCTTGAAGGAAATAAAAATATATTAGAACCAAAATTGAAAATGTAATTTTAGGCTTATATCTAAAATAAAATTTACCTCTCCACAAAGTTGGAAGTAGACCATGACTATAGATATTTGAGAACAGGAAATGACGAGAATGCAGAAAACGAGGAACAAGAAGCCAAAGAGGTAGTAAAATTGATTCTCCCAGAGAGCAGTCAGGATGAAAAACAGTTCAATGAAGACTGCTCCAAACGGCAAGATTCCAGCCATGAGTGTACTGAAACCAAATTAATGGTGGCATTAATTTTTTTGAATAACAAACTTATAATATAAATCTAACAGGCCTCGGGTCGACTAGAATGCTTCTAACGAAAATGGCATAAGTAATTTAGGAATGCAGAGTAAAAGATTCAAAAGAGAACTGCAATTCCTAATCTTCTTTTCCCAACAGAGAAACTTAGATCAACTGATATACGCATAGAAAAATACATGAAATAATGAACAATATGCGGTAACATGAATTTTTTTTCTAGCATAAAATCCTATTTATTTATATGCATTCTGAACTTGAGTTTCCCGGATTTTGAAAACTAGTTAATTTAAAAGTTTTTTTCAATTTCTAGGTTGTAAGTTCTGTTTTTTTTTTGTGTCAATTCAAATTCATGCAAAGTTGAAAAACTTCCAACTTTTTCACCGTTTGATTTCAACTTTATTCTTTTCAAAACAAAAATCATTTCTATTTGAATTCATATTGATCATTAATAAGGAATCCTAATTTAAATTTGCAAAACAGGAAGCTTGAAATTTTTTATATAAATTGAAATAAATGTTTCTATTTAGAATTTATTAATTTCAAAACTATTCAATACTAAGCTTTTTCAATGGTGAAAGCTCCCTATTTGATATTTGGTACCCTGGGATGTGACTGAATAAAGCTGACGACTACATGACTCTTTCAATTTGATATACATTATTTTTTGAACGATATCGAAAATCCGAATATCAAAAATCAAAGCCTTCATTTGGAAATCATACATTGAAATAGTACGAAACTGTAAATTTTTGGAAACCTTACCATAACATCGGATTCATGTACCACAATTGATCTGGGACCTGTCTAGGAATTTGATTCGTTCTGACCGGATGCGTGAAAGGCTGTTTCCTGTATCCAAAGAAGTAACCAAGGTACACAAGGGGCAAAGAAATCCCAAACCAGAGGCAAAGCAGAGCCAACATTGTCGTGAATGGCACAGCACCTGAACTATGCTTTCCCCAGATGAAAAAGTTCAAGAAGAAACAAGTAGTGAATACAATTCCGGGATAAAACGTTGCGGTCTGAAAACAATTATTATTCATTTTTTATTTCAATGAGCTACTTAGTCCTGTAATTACATATTATCCAAAAATAGGGTGGCGATTCGGCGGGCGATTTCACTTTCCCGATCATATTTTTCAATTTTCCCGGTCAACTAGGAGTAACATATTTATTTTTGTCGCAAAACGCAAACATTTATTTTTATTCATAACGATCATTCTTAACATCCTCTAACACAACAGATCAAACATTGCAAAATAAATCAATTTTGAAAAGAATAATCTGGTTTTCAATAAAAAAATATCATTTTTCACGAAAATTGAAACAGTTGAACTTACAATTCAAAAAATCAATTCACGATAACAAAAAGAACAAATTTCCAAAAAAATAGTGTATTTTTCAACCAATGTGATGAATTTTCAAATAACATTATGAATCTTCATCCACAACAGTTCAATTTCAACCAAAAATGGAACAGTAACATTTTTAGTTTCAAAAACCAATTTTAAACCAAGCATAAGTGTTTTGTACCAAAAAAAGAATCTTTAACTGAAGGATTTGAGTTTTCAAACAGATAAATTAACTTTTACTGAAAAGATTATTAAATTAAAATTTGAATACTCTAATTTCGAATTGAAAAAAAAAGTTTAAGTAAACAAATACATTTTTAAAAGAAACTATGGAATTTTCAATTAGAATAAGTTGAATTTTCAGTTTAAAAATTACTTATAACAAAGAAAAACTATTATTCAACAAACAAAAAAACTGTTAAACAAATTATTACATTTATGCACAAAATGACGAAGAATCAAATGAAATTGTAAATTGTTAACTGATTTGTTAACTGAATTGTTAACAGAAAGACGAATGTTTAACTGAAATGATGAACATTTGACTAGAATAGTTGAATTTTCGACAAAAAATTGATTTTCAACCAAAGAATACAATTTTTCAACAGAATGTTTGAAATTCAAAATAGAGATTGAAAATTTTTCAAACAAAAATGGAATAACCGTAAAGAAGAATTTTCGAAGAAGAATATTAACTTCCGAAGAAAAAGATAATTTTCTAAAAAAAATCGGTTTTCCAACAAAATATGTGAAGTTTTGACAAGGGAATTCAGATATTAAAAAATCAACGTTCAAATAAATACTTGAATTTTCACCAAAAACGATGAATTGATTTTCAACAAAGCAGTTATAATTTCAAGCAGAGTTGAATTTCGAATCGAAATATGCAACTTTACCAAGAAAATTTGATTTTCAACAAACAAGTTTTAATTCCAAACAAGTAGTTGATTTTTTAACACAAAAAGGATGAATTTGCAATGAACAATGTAAGGAAGCTTTCTAACATAATTCAGGAATATTTCTTCTTTAGAATACTACTTCTACTGTAAAGACTGCTTGAAGTACTCTATTTATCTAAAATTAGGAAGAGGGAACTTTAAAATCGCGCCGAATTCTGGATTGGAGGAATGATTTTTTCAACTTCCTCTCTTCTAAAACCGAATTATAATTAGTTTAAAAAGTTCACGTTCCATATAGAAAATCCCCTATTCCAAGTGAAATTATACTTCTTCACTGAAACTCCCTGCCCTGAAATAAAAGCTATAATCATTTTCTGAAATTCCCTGTCCCAAGTCAGATTAATAAGGAAAAGCAAATAAAACGTGATAAATACGTTTTTTTTTTCAAATGAAGATAATAATTTTTTCTGTAGGTTTGGGCTATCATCAATTCGATTATCAAATTTAAGTCAGATAAAAAAATCTCACAGAGCCACAAATTTGCGAAACGCTTTTCTTATAACGGAAAAAGAAGAAATTCTTCCTCTCATGACGTATGGATATATTTGAATATTTTGAGAATCAGATTGAAGGAGCGTTACTTTCTTTCAATATAATAATAAGATATCTTGCTGATTCATGAGAAAAAAGCGGTCAGTGCTCGTAATTCTTCGGTAGAATTTTTAATAGTCTAGGTTGAGTCAAATAAATTCCCAGTTTTTAATAAAATTCCCGGTCAAGCCGCCACCCTGAAAAATCTTTATGTATTATTTGCAACTCCTTACTAGAAGTGCTGCCCTTTTCCATTCCCTGCCTCGCATCGTTTTGTACAATCTTGCTGAAAAATATCCAGCAATCAGACCACAAAACACGTAAAGGAGAATCGCACAAGTTCCCAAAGCTCCTCTGCTGGCTGGAGAGAGCATCCCGAGCATCGCGAAGACTAGAAACAAAGGAAACAGTATATAAGCAATGCATATCGATTTATTATTAGGTTATAATATTCTCTTGGAGTCCTTACAAATAGTGATTAACGCCATAAAGAAGATTTGAATGCCACTTCCGATAACTGCAGCGAAAAGGCGCGGATTCGTAGGCGGTCTAAAAACATCGCCATGAACAAGCTTCCAACCTGTTTCTTCTATCGTTTCATCCAAGCCAGCGAGACTATCGCTGTCTCCGGAATTATACCTAGCGATATCCCTCCTTAAAGTTCTGACCATTATCATTGTAAGAATGCCTGTAAAGAAGATTAAAGGCAAATTTAAAAAGCAACTATTTTACAAATTTCAGGTCTCCTTGGTTTTTGTCTACTCTTACTCTTTCACGTTAAAAAAGACGAAAACAGAGAATTAAAACGCACCAGAAAGGAAGAATACGACGACTAAGGAATTCACAATTGAAAACCAGTGAATTTCAACGTCACTCATGCCCAGATATATATCCCATCTGCTTGCCCAGCTGACATCGGATTCCTTCCATTCCACGGAATAAAAAAATAAGAGACTTGTGCCTCCTGGATTCACATACTGCGGCCTTATTTGATTACTACTCGGTTTTGTACAAGTATTGTCCTTGAATTCTATCTGTTTGTAATCAACAGAATGTGCCTCTACTTCAAAACCTACGACTCTGAATTGGTTTCTGAAAGAGTTGAATGAACAATTTATTATATAAATTTAATTCATCGTTGGAAGTAAAATTATTCTCAAACTGGCATTTCAAACTGATACTAACTCCCCATGTTTGTGATAACTTAGTTTCAGTTCCAGATAATTGTTGATGTAAGCTTGATTATTTACAATCCCTCCTAATCGATATCCATGATAAACTATCAAGTTGCCCGTCTCTTTGTGGATCTTTTTCGTAGCTGCTGGCAAGTTGTCAATTAACCTGGAAGGATATTAAATATTAGTCTCGGGAAATTTTTGTATTCTATTTCAAATTTGGGTTAATTACAGGTGGACTGAGTATTCGTGCTGCACGCGTTCAATGACTCGCTGTGAGCTCTCTTCGTTCCAAGTCATTGGTTCCCCTTGACTATGACACAGAAGTCGACAAGGTACGTTCTCGCCCATTGCCACTTCGTATGGTGTGTTTACAATCCTGTATAAAGTTAAGAAATTTGACAATTACCTTTCATACAATAATAATCCTAATCCAGAAAAAGTTCTGAATAAATATATTAAAAAGTACCTGTCACCCCTGAGCACCTCTCCTAAATTTTCAGACTTGTAAATAAAAGTCCCATTCTTTGGTAAACAGAAAGGGAGTGAATAATATTCGTAGGGCAACTGTGTGTGCGTGCTTGTCATCTTGACAGCTTTGACTTCAATCTTCTGTCCTTTCCTAAATTCGACAGGAGCAACACCAGGCACATAAAATCCATCTGCTTCCAGCAGAAGGGATAGTATTGCAAATATAATGATGTTCCATACTAATCTTTCCTGCATTGACATAATGTTATCATAAGTTCACAAAATCGCCCCAATAGGATTAAGAGGCGAAACTAGACGAAATTATCGATGTGAATTATAAAAAATTTCACTTCTGACGAAGCTTCAGATGAAAATCAAAACACTATTGTTAATCATACGTTAATACTATATGCACACAGCACACGTCCGCAATTTCGAAGTTGATAGAAAAATTGGATTTAAAAAAAGAACTAATCTTCGTTAAAAAAGACAATAAATCTAAGTTCGAAAACCTATTATGAAGAAATGAAAAAATTCTCTATTCCTAGTTTATGAAAAAAAAAGAATTAAACTTCAATGGATAGCGGAGACGTGATCACTCATCAAATTCCATTCGTACATTAAGCTGCCAAGTAATCGGTTTTGATACGGCATTACTCATATAAAAAATCTTACCATTCTATGAGGTTATTTTGGCTAAAGGCGCGCCACGCCGTTTATTGAACTTATCCAAAAAAATGTTTTCACACTTCTCAACTTTTTCCAA
Organism: Neuroterus valhalla; assembly: GCA_011762715.2. Classification (NCBI taxonomy): domain Eukaryota; kingdom Metazoa; phylum Arthropoda; class Insecta; order Hymenoptera; family Cynipidae; genus Neuroterus; species Neuroterus valhalla. Next base: position 217,444 of record WSXT02000023.1, read on the forward strand.
TCGGCAATCACGTCAAAATAGAATTTACTACACATCCATACAGTCCACAGAAGTATAGCACGCACATACAGCCCATACACAAGACACATCCGAGGTTATCAGCTGAAGCTAGCTGAAAACCACGCAGAAAAGCCAGTGTTTCAGTCACATTCCTGTCTCTACTAAATTCCCTAGAAATCTGACAGCTCCGAACAAAACAAGTTTATATGGTTTTATTTTCTGAAAAAAATCACTTAGCGGTACATTTTTCTGGAAAAATATTTTTTCCAAATAATTGAGAAGATTTTCCAAACAATAATTTAAATAGGAATAGCCTCAAAAATTGCATTTACAGAAACGACAAAAACGCATGTTTGATTTGACGCCATTTTAGGATTATTTTCTTAAACGGGAAGTCAAGATAACGTTTCAATATTAAACAAAAATATTAATATTTATATATAATAGTGAACAGACTCTCCATTAATTCTTAATTTGGATAGTTTCCTTTAATTCGAACTTATTTTACATAAAGATCCCTATTCAAGCTAAGGATAAAAACCTATAGTCGATCGCTTGACTAACCTATCACAAGCGAAAAAATATCCCCTGAAAAGGAAAATATCCTCCCACGTGGTGGCCAGTTTAATTGCAAGTTTCGTTGTTTAAATATGTGTTTGTTGTCTTAATTTTTGTTTCAGAACAATGGTGCAGGTGAGTGCGATCTTTTGAGTATATTTAACTGCCCGGTTCCGTTCGTTGAGCCTTAATAAATGCGTTTTTTCGCGAGTTCAATCGGGCAACTTTTGATTGTTTTTTTCCGCTGTCATCCATTAGTAAATAGGAAAGATGGCAGCAGATTATTGCGCTTTTTTCCAGTACAGTTTAGAGGCAGACATTTTTCTGAAAACTCTAAACTTGCGATGATTTTCCACGTGTATGACGAGGAAATTTACAATCAAGTTGTGGTTTTACGGACGAATTTCAATGAACTTAAAGTATTTACCAGTGGAATTCTTAACTCCGAAAGTATAAAGACCTCGAAAAATGATATATGCGAGCTATAGATTTTTCATCCCCGGAGGCTCTCACCCCTATTCGCATTTTTCGTCGCCGTAACGATATGTTCTAATCATAAAAGTTCAACTTGTAACCTTTTCCCTCAATATTGTCGTGATTTTGTGTCACGTTGCGGCTCATTTTCAGTTGTTTACAACTATAATAAACTTGAAACTTTGAAAGTGTTTCAAACTTGGGAAAACTAAATCGGACAAAGTATCACGGAGTAGAGGACATTTTTCATTATGCAGGAAAGTTGAAGCCGAATTGTCAAAGTTACGAAAGTTCTATTATTGAAGTTTTCCCATGAAAGAGGTTAGATTCAATCCAAAAATACCGAAAATTTTGTTTAGAAAGTGGAACCTTTCTTAATTTATTACAAAACTATATGTTTTTCTTATTTAGTAAAAATTAGAAGAAAAAAAATAGAAAAACTGAAATTATATTAATTACAGGCAATCGATGAAATGGACCAGAGGGATTTGCCCCAGGCATTCCGCCTTCTGGGGGAAATGAATGCAAATGTCCTGCAGGTAAATCAACTTGTCGACAACATGCTAGATCGTGTGAAAAAAGGAGAAATTTCGACAGATAAGGGTCTCAGTTTCTTAGAGATGAAATACCACATGCTGCTTTCCTACCTTATCAATTTAACTTACATCGTATTGAGAAAATGTTCTGGAGAAAGAATTGAAGGAGATCCATCGATAGATCGCTTGATCGAAATCAGGACTGTTTTGGAGAGAATCAGGCCGATCGACCACAAACTTAAGTATCAGATAGACAAGCTGGTAAAAACTGCAGTTTCTGGGGCCACGAACAGCAGCGATCCCAGCAATTTTAAAGCAAATCCCGATGCGCTTATTGGAAAAGTCGATGGAAGCTCAGATGACTCAGACAGCGATGGAGACGAAGATGCTTCCAAGCCGAGGAAATCTGGAGTCTACGTGCCACCAAAATTAGCTGCTGTTCACTACGGTTAGTATTTGTTCTCTTTTTGTGTTTTTTGTTGTTTTCATTCATTTACTCACATTTCACTGCTATTTTAGGATATTCAAATTGTAAGCAAGTTTCATTTTACGAAGTGTCTCATCGTCCCGAATTTCCGGACGACTAGCAATTTCGCACGTTCGGCTAGTCGTCCCGAATTTCGGGACGACAAGCCTATTTTCGCCATTTGGCTA
>WSXT02000023.1:224112-241146 GCA_011762715.2 Neuroterus valhalla
ATGAATCAGAAAACCTTGTTTCAATCCTTTTTAATTTACCCTTTTGATCTGAAAGAATCCAAGGCTCATACGAAATGACTGTTCAATCCTTTCTAATCCATGCGTCAGAATCAAATGCAATCCGAATGAATCCGAAACTTTTCTGAAACTAGCACTTATTCCTTTTCAATCCGTGTGGCCAATCCGGTTGGATCCGAACTGAACTATTAATCCTTTCCAATCCGTTATCTTAATCCGGATGAATCAGAAACCTTGTTTCAATCCTTTTTAATTTGCCCCTATGATCCGAATAAATCCGAGGCTCATACGAAATGACTGTTCAAATCTTTCTAATCCATGCTTCAGAATCAAATGCAATCCGAATGAAACCGATACTTTTCTGAAACTAGCAATTATTCCTTTTCAATCCGTGTGGACAATCCTATTGAATCCGAACTGAACTATTGATCCTTTCAATCCGTGATCTTAATCCGAATGAATCAGAAACCTTATTCCAATCCTTACCAATCCGCACTTTTGATCCCGATTCGGATTAAAAAGGATTAGGTGTTAGTTTCAGAGAAGTATCGGATTCATTCGTATTGAATATGATTCCGACGCATGGATTAGAAAGGATTGAACATTCATTTCGGATGACTTCGGAATGGTTCGGATATAGATTCCGGAATGATTTGGATTGGTTCGGAATAAATTTCAATCCGAAACTCTCGCCAGGGGGGCCTCCATTAGGGTCTAAAGATTAGGTGGGACAAATATTACAACAAACAATTCATCAGTGTGAGAGAATTATCGCCATATTTCCTCAAAAGTCCAATACCGTTGAAAAGTTTATCATATTCATGTAAGTTCCTTGAATTTGAAGATAAAGCATCATGATATGTATGTCTACGAAACTTGTAAGGTAGATGTCCCATTAATTGGGAGGTCCGAAAAATTGTGAAACTGAGGGTTAGTTCGAATGACTTTTTTGTTACAAAATACATCAAAAGTAACATTATATCACACAACTCGTATCTTTTCAACACTTGATAGAAAACTATGGCATTAATGTCAATTTAAATTAGATAGAAAGTTGGAAAATTGGCATCACGATTACTGAGATATTCAATTTAATCATCGCGTCAAGCCCCTTGAAGTTCGCGATACATTTTTAATTCCTATTCTAAATTATAAATTAGTAGTTTGATGATAAGTCTGATCCCGTCGGTTTTCAATAAATCTCCTAAGTTAAGACCTCTGAAGTGGAAAAAGAACGATTTTCAGTAGGTCTTTCTATCTGCTTGTCTGTCTGCAATCTGTGGACACGATAACTTTTGAAAGGTATTAGGGATAAGACTGTTTTTTGGCGCACTTTATTACGGCCTGAAAAGAAATAACAAGATTGTTACCCAGCCGTCTTTAAATAACGATTCGCGTTTTACACATCAGAAATGCAGTTTTAAAGATGAACTGATTAATATAGATCGAAAATGTTGAACAAGTAATACTTTCAATCAAAACTGATAGAAAGGGTATACTTAAAATCCGTTCACAAAAGATAAGCAATTTAAAAAAAAATGATAATATTTAGAGGTGGCGCAAGTCCCATATGAAGTTTAACACGTATTTCCCATAAGAAAAAAAGACGCTTCTGTAAATTTTATTCAGAATTCTAAATATTATGTGAATCGAGTTCGAAATTCACCATTTCTCTTCACAATTAGTCACAGAATGCGAATAAAATATTACTTTTCGAATATAACCCCCATAAGTCTGTTTGATAGGGTTCCAAAAAAACCCATAAGTGAAACAATGGGTTTTTCGAGTTTTGGCGCTATTCATGATTTTTTGCGGTTTCTTTCGCAGATTGTTTCAAATACATAGACTCCTACTTTGTACTGTTATAATTTAGATTGTTCAAACAATTTATTATTGTTTTTAGCAACTTTTTCTTATAAAAGGGTTAGAAAGTCAAGGTTTTTTCTGAATTTTTCAACTTATCTTCAACGTTTTAGATAAAGCGAGGTAATAATCAATCAAAGTTAACAAAAATGATTGTTTTAACAATTCGCTAATAATTATAACAATATTCTTTTAGAATAATACTACAAAGTTGCGGATTTTTCTGAAATTTTCAACTTTTTGTCCACTTTTCATTTTCAATTGTTTAAAAAATTGTAAATGTTCATAGCTATCTTCTTGTAGAATTATACTACACAGTTGCGGGTTTTTTCCTGTAATTTTTAACTTTTTTTCACTTTTCGATTAGATTGAAGTAAAAATAAATTAATGTTAAAAGAATAATTGTTCAAACAATTTATTATCATTGCTAATAATATTTTCTTTGCTTAATGATAGCAACTGGCGGGTTTTTCTGAAATTTTTATCTTTTTGCCCACTTTTCACTTGAAGTGAGGATCCAACTTAATTTAACAAAAATCATTGTTTGGGCAGATCATAATTGTTTCTGGCTTCCTCTTCTTAGATTATTGCTAAAAAGTTGCGGGTTTCTCTAAACTCTCAAGCCTTTTGTCCACTTTTCACTTAGTGAAGTAATAATTAATGCGAGTTAACAAACATGCTTATTTGAACAATTTATTATTGTTTATAACCATTTTCTCTTAGACAAGTGCTAGAAAGTTGTGTTTCCTCCTGAAATGTTCAACTTTGCACTAAATGGAATTTGAATTAAATGCAATTAGATTTGATTAGATTGAATTCATTGAATTGTTGGTTAAATTAGATTGTTTTTTATTTGAAATAAATTTTTTTTTGTGGAATATCCACTATTATATTTTTGATTAACAATCTATATTTTTAGGTCGAAAATCCAACTCTTTGGTTGAAAGTTGAACTACTTTCTAAAAATCCAATTTTTGCGTTGGAGATCCATGATTTTAGTAGAAAATTCGAAATTCAACTTTCACTGAACGAATTCAGATTTTTGGTTTTAGTTGATTCTCTTTGAACATTGGGAAAAGAATAAAAAAAAATAACCTAAAACAATACAATACTATTTAAAATATGATTCTCTCTAATGTTCATTCATCATTTGTCCACAACTAAAAAGGTAAAGCAAAAATGAACATTTGAAATAGATTTCAAATAGCCATAAACAATAATATTTTTTTCTAACAACTAGTTTTGTTAAATTGAATTAAATATTAACTCACTTTGAATGAAGACTAGGCAAAAAGTTAAAAATTTCCGAAAACCCGCAAGTTTCTATCATTTAGCAAAGGAAATATTATCAGCAATGATAATAAATTGTTTCAACAATTATTTTTTTAGCATGAATTATTTTTTACTATAATCTATTTGGAAAGTGATGAAAAGTTAAAAATTTCAGTGAAAACCGTAACTATGTAGCATTAATCTAGAAGAAGATAGCTATAAACATTCACAATTCGTTTAAACAACTATTTTTGCGAAGTAAAATAAAATAATTACCTACTTTAAGTAAGAAGTGGACAAAAAGTTGAAAGTTTCAGAAAAAACCGCAACTTTGTAGTATTATTCTAAGAGAATATTGTTATATTAATTAACAAATTGTTAAAACAATTATTTTTGTTAATTTTGCTTGATTATTACTTCACTTCAAATGAAACGTTGAAAATAAGTTGAAAAATTCAGAAAAAACCTTGACTTTCTCTCCCTTTTCTAAGAGAAAGTTGCTAAAAACAATAATAAATTGTCTAACAAATTTGAATAAACATCTGATTATAAGTATAATCAGTAGTATATTATGCATTTTGAACAATCTGCGTTAAAAAAACCGCCAAAAAATCATAATTAGCGCCAAAAACTCCAAAACCCCAATTTTTCACTTATGGCGGTTTTTGGGACTCTATAAAACAGGCTTATGGGGTTCGTATTTGAAAAGTAATATTATATTCGCCGTCTGTGACTAATTGCGAAGAGAAATGGTGAATTTTGAACTCGATTCACGTTGGTGTCTGTCTGTCTGTTGTCGTCGTTGTTGTCGTCGTCGTCATTGGTGTCGGTATACTCCATAATTTTTGAAAGGCTAATCGGATTGTTGCCCTTTGGAACACATTTTGAGGGACTAAAAAGGCAGGTCGAGTTCGTTAACCAGCTATTTTGCATAAATCATCAAAAAGGGGGAGCATTTTGAACATCTTTTTGGATTTTTTTTCCAAAACTCAAAAATTTCAAGTACAATTTCTCGTAGCACGTAAAAAGTGAAACAATTTATTCCCAACATTTTTTGCGATAAAAACAAAATTGTCAGAGTTATAGTATTTTTAAAATTCAAAAATATAAACGAAAATGAGAATTTTAAGCCAAACAACGCAAGATATTAAAAAAAGTTTGGAAGAAAAAAATGTTTCTTTTAAGGAGCCCTCCACGATAATCTTCACAACTTTTCGAGTTTACTCAAAAAATTGAAAATTCAAATTTTGGTCGCACAAAAAATAATTGAAAATAGAAAGTTTCATTTTTTGGTCTAACTATGCAAGGTACGGGAATATATAAATGAACTAAAATTGTGCACTAGAAAAAGATATACAAATTTGCTAAAATTAACTTTTTGATAGGACAAGTATTTTTTGCTTTATTTATAAAAAAGCATATAAAAAATGAAGAAAATGAACTCTTGGACAATTGACACAAGCTTAGGAAAAATCAAATAGACGCAAGTTCTTCACCGGGAAAAATATCTGTAAATTTGTTCTAATTTTTCCCATTGAACGTGTAGTTTTTGTTTCAATAGTATAAAAAATAAAAAAATGGAGTTTTTAGAAAAACTACACAACCTGTGCAAAAAATTAGACAACAAAACTTCTCCACTGTTTTGGACAAACTTTGATCGAGTGCGCAGCACGAGACACGCGATGAGAATGTATTCGTTGAAGCCGGAGAAGCTTCAACAAGTTTTTTATACAATTGTAGAGAGGTACAAATGCCGAGCGTGTAGCGCGGGGTAAATTCATAACCAAGCGCGGAGCGCGAGGTGAGATTACCATCGAGAGCGAAGCGAGATCGCGGCAGATTTTTTTCTTATGGGAAATAAGTGTTAAACTTCAATGGCTTGCGCCACCTCTGAATATTATTTTTTTTCAAAAAAAGAAAAATGGATTTATTTTTTTCGGATTCGAACAATTTTCCGGGCGTTTCGCATTAAAATTCGAGGAAAAAAAATTTCTGATGCATTTGTAGATCACCCTAGTATGCATCATGCATACTTTGCTGCTCATGTCGACAAACTTGTTCGGTCACTGATGCAGTTGTCGATTTTGTCAACGAGAATGAGGAAATTACGAGGATGAGGATGAGAAAAATTCTCTCGGATGCAATTCAAGTCAGTGATGTTGGTGGTAAAGAGGCCTAGGGGACATGTCGTAGACTGTCGTGGAAGCTGGCAAAAAAAAGGGACAGTGGTTAAGCATTGGGCTTGAATAATGGAGAAAGGCGTGTAGAGTGCGTCGAAGGTGGAAGGTGGCTTGGCTGCTGCTGTTGATGCTGGTGCTGGTGCTGCTTGATGGTGGTGGACCAGGGCGCAGAGGATGCTGCGAGCGGGAAGCGAGAGCGGGAAGGGTTGCCAGGCAACGGACCTCCACCCTTAGAACCTCCGACCTCAACCACCCCCTAAACCCCTCAACCCCCAACCGACGTCCCCCTGTCCTTTCAGCACGGTCGATACAAGCCCACGTTCCGTGGATGCCCGGGGATTTCCTCAATTTCCATTACAGGGATACTGACTTTAAGTTTCAAACACTCCTATCAACCAAAACACCAAGTGAACGATCATTCTCTCTCTCTCTCTCTCTCTCTCTCTCTCTCTCTCTCTCTCTCTACTCGCCTCCCTTATCTAGGCAAAGTTTGAACTTTCCACGATTACGTGAACATTGACGCTACCAGGCTTTCGCTTAATTCCTCAGAACTTCGCCTTCTACATGCATAGAGTAAATCCAGGGACGCCAAAATTTCTGCAGCTTCATTCAATCTTTCATTTCATACAACAGTGATCTATTATAGTGGATCAAAAAGTCCACTAGCCCACCTTTGTGATACGAGCAACTGACGCACAGTGGGGCACAAAAAAGTCTTTGGACAAATCAACTTTTAGCCCAAACCGCTGATCCAATTTGTAATTTCTTTTTTTTTAAATAAAAGTTAATCAAATTTAGCATCGACTCACAGTTCGATCTGTTTTGTAACTTTGTTGATAATTTTTTTATATGATGAAAAAAATGATATATTTTTTTTTTACTTTTCAAGACTGCCATTTTTTGGAAAATTTATTGTCTGGCTGCAAACAATTTCAATTGATGCAGAAACTCATCACAAAAGTTTTTTAGTAGCGCTGACTGCATATAATTTTTTTTGAGATTGTTATAAACAAACTTCTGTACAAAAGATATATCTTCTCTATTCGCAATAATAAAATACTTTGAACCTATATTTTCCGAAAGAGGTAGGTGTAGAAGGATGTTGATTTGCGATTGGGATAAATCCAACATGGATCATCAATAATTTATAACGATTTAATGAACGAATTTCTAATCTGGCCATTTTTAAATAGAAATTTTCCGTTTTTCAGTCGAATCGCATGCTAGTATCTTCACAAAGCTTCTCCTAATTGATAACGTGTTATTAGAGAACAATTATATCTTGTTTAAACAAATTTCATAAACAAATTGAACATTTGACTATTCTTCTGAAGATAGGTTTCGTTTTCCCTTAAAAATCAATTGTGAATCTTTCACTTATGATCCTATATTATAGATATAAAAAAAAAATTCATATTTTCGATCATATAAAAAAATTATCAACAAAGTTACAAAAGAGATCGGAACGTAAGTCGATGCAAAAATTCATTATCTTTTATTTAAAATAAGGAAATTGCAAATCGGATCAGCGGTTCGGGCTAAAAGTTTATTTGTCCAGAGACACTTTTTTTCTCCACTATGTGACGGTTGCATTGTTTTTTTTGTTCTCTTAAACAGATTGGAAAAAATAAATTTTTGTGCAAACATAGGGTACTATAAGTGCAATGAGGTGAATCTTTTCAATGAAGGGCACCATGAATTTTTTTGTTTTCAGTATTTCTATTTTTGGATCAGCCTCACCTTAAAACATTAGTGGAACTTACGCAACAAATAGAAAGCTGAGCCAAAACGATGATGATTATATTAGTTATAATGATAGTGATAATCAATTATTTATGATAATACTATCTGAAGGAGAATGGATGGTGTTATAATTTTATGATCCATGATTAATTATATTATCTGAAGATGGCGTTCTATGCTGGAGATGGGAGGATATGATGATGGTGATCTATGATTGATAATGATATTGGCGGAAGATGATTTTATGAATGAAGAGATATTTTTGATAAGGATAGTTAGCATATAATATAAGGATATAATATATTTAGGGAAAGTTAGTATTATAATGGTGCTACAAGGTTATGATTTATGATTGACGTTGATATTCCCTGTTGAGATGTTACGGGTTGATGTTAACTATGTGATGAGTGATGATGATCATAACCATTAAGGAGAATTGAAACTATAAGAAACACTGTGGATATTCTATTTTTTGAAAATTTGAATAGGACCAAATCAGATTGGGTGAAATATGAATGCATAAATTTAACATTTGATGCATGTATATATTCGTCTCTCATAAATGCTACAACTTGAAAATACACCAAATTTTTAGTGCATCTACGCTTCGGCGTTTTACAGAGTGTGCGTCATTAATAGGAGAAGGAGTAGGAGAATAATAACATCGGCACACAAAGAAAAAGGTTTCTGTACACCGCACGCGACCTATCTACGGGTATGTTTTTGAACCCGCTAGATCCGAATTTTAAATCAGTTTAGGCCTTACACCCTCCAATTTCGAGTAAATTGCAAAAAACCTAAGAAATAGCGAAAATTTGATGTTTTAGGAATAAAAATAATTTGTGGATCTAGGGCAAGTATAATTTTTATGTATTTTGAACCATTGAATACTAATATCAAGTGTGCTTAGATCGTGAGCCGTTTTGAATCCAAGAAAATGGTAAAAAAACCTTGAAAATTGTAAAAATCGCAAAAAATTGGGATTGTCTTGATAAAAAAATTTTGTAGACTCGGATCGGAGGAGATTTTGTATGTAATTTATTCTGCTTAGTTCGAATCTGCAATGTATATGACCCACATCCCCTCAAACACTAAAAAAAATTTCATAAAACAGATAAAATAGCGAAAAATGGCAGTCGAAAAAATTGGAAAAAATCTATTGAACACGGTTAAATACAATGAAAAAATACGATAAAAAATCCAAGAAACATATTTAATCGTGTTGAGTAGATTTTTTAAAATTTTTTCGACTGCAATTTTTTGCTTTTTTATCGGTTTTATGCCATTTTTTTTAAATGTTTGAGGGAATATGGGTCATATACATTGCAGATTCAGATCAAGCAGACTATATTGAAAATCTCCTTCGATCCGAGTCTATATAATTTTTTTTATCAAGATGATCCCAATTTTTTGCGATTTTTGCAATTTTCATGGTTTTTTTGTCAACTTTCATGGATTTTTTTACCATTTTCTTGGATTTAAAACAGCTTTTGATCTAAGTATGCTTGCCCTAGATACACAAATTATTTTTATTAGGGAAAAATCCAATTTCTGTTATTTCTTACGGTTTTTTGCAATTTACTCGAAATTGAAGGGTGTACAGCCAAAATTGATTTGAAATTCGGATTCAGCAGGTCGAAAAACATGCCCGTGGAAGGCCGCGTCTGGTGTACAGAAAACTTTTTTGTGTGTGCGGGTGTAATTCATGAAATTTTGTTGCTGTCTCAACGAGACTTGAGAAATTGCATGAAGAATTTGGTGAGTTCAACAACAAATTTTCGTTTTTCCTGTACTGATCGGATCGTTTTATGGTTCAAACAAAAAATTTGTCCGAGTTCATGATTTTTACAATAACAAAATTTTACTACTCAACCCAGAATTTTCGTGTCAGCATTGTTCGATAAATCATTAAGTGAGAATTTTCTAAATTTGTCATTTTTAAAACAGCTAATAATATATTGTGAAAAATCTTTTGAATCTTCGTACAATCGTATTAAAATTCAAATCAAATTTGAATGATTCATCTCAGCAGCGGAATAAATCCTCGAGGTTTAATAATGGTACAAGTTGATTAAAGGAATACCCTAACTTCTGAGCTTCCTCTAAACATGAAAATGCATTGAAATAAATGAACTTCGATACTCAAAACATTTTTACAGAATAATGTAGCAACAATTGTGTCAGAAGGATTTTTCAGTTTGAAAGATGCTCACTCAAATCTATAGGCTATTGGTGTAGTCATTCTATTCATCAGTTTTTGATATAACTATTCACTTTTTATGCGACCTAGAATTAATTGAAAAATTGGAAAAATTAATATTAATAAATGACCTGCAGAAAATAGAATGATGACGCTTTGTATTTATATTAAATTCTGTAACTCTATCGTTGCATTTTCGAATAAAAATATAATTTTTGATTCATAGCAATAGTGTTTTATTGGCCCATATTCTATTTGTTCTGTTATTTTCTACATGGTCTAAACTCCAAACTTCTGTAAGAGATTTTCCTTGAAACTTGAAGATAGGAAGTCGTCACAGTAAAAAGCAGTACAGTCACTTTTTTACTTGAGGTCATCTTCCGTCGAATTTGTTTACTCGTTCAACAATTCTTTTGGAAAAATTAATTATACTGTACTGTAAGAGAGTTCAACTCTCGAACTTTAAAAAAGATCAAAAGTTGTCTTTGTGGTAGAAGATCTTAGGGGGTTACATGGGTTTGGAAATTCCAAAAAATCGATTATTTTCGGCCTATTAATAAATTAATAATAATGTTTAGAATATTCTCCCAAAATTTTTATTTGATCTCGTGCTTGAACGAAGGATTTTCTAATTTTTTTTTATTACAACTTATTGTACGAGGCACTAAATGGCAAAAATTTGACCGAAGCATGGGATTTTTTGTTCACAGCTTCACCAAAAATTGAAATTTCATTATTTTCCTTTTGTTCAAGCACGAATTTCAAACATGTACGAACTAAAATTTTTTGTTTTTTTTTATTTTGGATAAACCAGTCGTGAGTTATCATGGTCATGCGGAGAGCACTTTTTTTGAGAGGTCAAGGGGAATGTACTCTCAAGGGCTGAATGTTCAATATTTTTTAATACAAATTTCACGGAATACCTAATAAATATGTATCTTTAATATGCTAAATTGTTTAAATAGAATATTCCATTTGATTTATTTTATAAAATTTGTAAAAATACCCTTTCTTTGAGCCTTCGAAACCCATGTAACCCGTTTATACATTCCCCTTTTCACACTGTGAAACGCCGATCCTCAAAAGTTACTCCAATCCGATAAAGTTGCAACATTCTTGTGAAAATATAAACGCGAAATAGGAATTTTCATTGTTCAAGAGGAGATGCAACGAACATCACGCCAAAGGCTTTTTTTATGTGTAGGGACTACCGATATATTACGTCAACACGGATGGGGGTGTATCAACAGTGTGATTACGGTTGATGACATAGGGTTGGAGGGGGGTCGTGGAGTTGTTGACGTCATCATTTTTTCAATGTTTATCCGCTCTTCGAATATACGCGCGTGTTCATTTAGAAACGATTGGAAATGACTGTCCATCTGCGATATCTATCGATTCTTATCGATTGCGATTTCTAACCTCATTCGTCATATGCAGTCATATGTACCGCCCGGTAAACTTGCGTCATTGGATTATGAAGCCGGCTTCAGTTAAATTTTCCGTAATACAACTCAACGATGGCATCAAATTACAATTAGCTTTTTAAGTCCTTTTAACATATCAGAACTTGAAGTAGTTGAAAGGCTGGATGAAAGTGAAGTGGAGGAAAATGACAGTGATGCAAAATTACAAAATGCCAAGGAAAATGATACTGACCATATTCCAGTTATAAGTAATCTACAAGATTGGCTAAAGAGCCCATTCGAAGGTGCTTAAAGAGGCTACTTGTTCATTATTATTTTTCAGTAAAGGAATGTATGTAATTTTATCCAGAGTTAATCCATATAAATATTTAAAGTATGCTTTATGTGTTTGCTAGAAAAATCTATGTGATGAGTAAAATTCTACTGTTTATATGTTGATTGAAAATTTGTTATGATGACGTCATCATGGAGGGGGTGGGTAGGTGTTGACCTATCGATGACGGTTGATGACATAGGGGAGGGGGCATCTAAAATAGGCAAAAATGTGATGACGTAATACATGGACAGCCCATAAGGCTGCCGATAAAAGAACTGTGATATCGATGACGATTCGAACAGATCGATATTGCCCTTGTATTGCTTGTCACCCACTAGAGGACTGGAGGTAGATTCATGTTGTTGACTTTCTCTCTAGCGCATTATACAATATCACTGGGCTTCCTTGTACTCGGTTACAGAATTGATTTATAGAGAAGCCTATGTTTCGTTCTTTCGATGCACGCAGAATACCGAATATCAGGTACTATAATGATAACTGTTTTTTGAATAGAAATTACTCGGATTCTTATAAGAAAAATCAAACTCAGCCCTAAATGCTTCTAGAATCAGATCAAATAGTTTTAAGAAAAATCAAAGTATGTCTAAGGAGAATAACATTTATTCGAGGCAACGATTGTAAATAATTAGGACTTAAAGTTGATTTAATATGCAGCTGTAATACTTTTGTTGAATAATATTTCACTTTTAATTAAACTTCACAGATAAAAAAAGAAGTTTTTTCAGCAGTTGGTCCCGGTTTCTTTCTGAAGATAGAAAAATACTGAAAGTTGAAGTATGGAGATGAAATATAAAAGCAAGAATGAAGAATAAAGAATAATTATTAATAAAGAACTATAAATTTAACGATGCAATATCGAAAAAGTCCTGAATCTTTTAAGTTCTACCAAAATAAGTGTCATTTTCCATAAAATTTGAGGGTGTTTTCATTCTTTACTATAATAACAGAATTATCAGAGTAGTCTTAACATTAATTACCATTGGGATTAAATACGATCCTAACTGTTTGTATAAAATTTACAATTGAACCTTGTCATTTTTCAGTTGCACATTCACGCAGTTAGCTGGTACATTATCAAATCATATAATTACATAATGTTACGACGCCAACAAATTTATGTTAGTTATCTATTTTGACAAAATTCTGTTGAACAACATTCGTCTTACTTCCGAATATTGCTCTAAACTACTTTTTCACTATAAATTGTGGTCTATTATTCGAATAAAAAGCAGTTATTAAAATCCTAATTTTCACAATTCAAACGCTTGCCGTGAATTGAAATAAGTTTCCAACGTTGCGTTGGTATGTAATATCTGAAATTTGAAAGGAACTTTTTTCAGACCATATATACACGGAGAAAAATAGATATCAAAAAGTAGATATTAAAAACTAAGATATTAAACCATAATATATGTATACTACGGCATAATATTTAATATCTTCTGTTTAATATACAAAATATTATAGGTCAATATCTGCTTATACTGAAAGTATAAAGCCTGAGATATTAAATTTAAATATCCAACATTTTGTCGCGTGTGCTATTGTTTTCGGTGCCACAATCAGTCATAATCAAATCATGGATTTAGGAAAGCTTTCAAGACAGTGGAATTGCGAATAAGCAATGATTGAGCAATCCGCTGAAGGTAAGTTTTATTCTTATTTATTACTATTTTTTTATTGTACCTTTGGTGGCTGTATGAACCGAAAAAATCTGTTTACGTGTACTGAAATTCCGGTACCTGTGCCACGGCTTTTATGACCCATAACCTCAAATGCCAAATAATATTCACTTATCATATGGCTCATATGACTGAATTAGAATTTAAAAATGTCTTTAAGTGAAACAGTTAAATAACTAACATTAAATACAAAATGACAGATTCATCAATTTTCATTAAATCTAATTTATTACAGAGCATCTACATTTTACAGCATTTTTTTAGATATTTAGGAATACTTAAATTGATAGTCTTATGGTTCCTAAAATTTAAAGTGTATAGGATTTTTTCAGCTTGAGATTTGAAATTGGAAGTTATAAGCTAAAAAGGATTTTGAATTTCAACACTTCCAAATTCGAATGTTTTGAATTTATAGTTGGTGAAGTATTTTAAGTATTTCTTTCTCAAATTACACAATTTTAAATTAGATTTAATCATTTATTGGATTGAAAAACGGATAATTTTTAGTCTTGTTGAAATGAAATTATTTCCTTTTCGACTTCTTATGTTAGAAAAATATTGATGGTTGAATTTCGAAGTTATGTGTAAAAAGTGAACATTCTGTATTAGGTCTGCATTTATTATTATAATTGAATTCTGCTATATTAATTCTCTATATTTTGAATGCTAATTAGACTTCAAAGACATATATAGTATTGAAAATTTGGTTTTACAGGGCATTTATTTATTATCGGAGATGTTAATTTTTATTATCTTACATCGTAAGTTTTACTATCTTGATATATGTGGATTCAATTTCTCAGATTCTTTTGTTTAATATCTTGGATATTGCTAGGCAAAATCTTCGTTTCAATATCTGCGGATGCTATGATTGAATATCTAGATTTCTGTCCCATAGTTCAATCGCTAAGATATTATCCGGTGATATCTAGATATTCTGTTTTAATATCTATTTTTCTCCGTGTACAAACATCCTATATTAGTTGAGATACAAAATTATGTAAGCCACTAGAATTGAAAAAAATGTTCCTATTTCGACTTTTTATTTATGAGAAATAAATCAATATAAAAATCGAAATGCTGATTATTTCGAAAAAAAGTATTGGCATTAAATAATGATGAATTACGATTTGTTGAGCTCTCCTCACCTAATGATAATTTATCTTCATATAAGGCTTTTTTCTATTAACAAATATTTTTTTAAATGTGAATTACCTTAGTTGGGGGTTGCAAACATATGACTCAGAACTCTTGATTGAAAATTCTTGATATAAAATTCTTGTTTTAGGATAATCCTTATTGAACAATCCCTCGAAGATACGGATGCTGTTACTGCCAAAATTCGCTGTATTTGGTCCGCTCTTGGCATTCACCGCGTGCCTTATGAATTTTGAAAAGTTGGCACATGGAAGCCCGCAGTGAACGCAAGGAGCACAGACTCACGCGTTTGTTTTTTCCCTCGACGACATCCGACCTCTTCTCGATTCCGGTTTGCATTTCCATTGGCACGAGCCAACATTTTCTTCATCTCCTTCAACTTATACCGAAAAGTCTAGATATTATTCCACAAAATAAGATACGGCACCAAAAACGCAAATAAACAATACAAAAATTACAGCTCAAAAATACTTCACAACAATTAACAACTTAGGTACAACTTACGATGCTTAAAATACCTTAATTATTTTATACATCTATGGAGAATGGCACTTGTAATCACCAAAAATATGTATCTGAAATTAAAACACTAAAAAATGGATTTCTGGGAACACAATTATACAAAAATAGAAACTGAAGAATGGTTTTGAAGAGTTATTTAAGCACACTAATAAAAATATTTAAAATTCTTACACCTTGAAAATGTTCCGAATTAAATTTATTACCACTAGATTGGAATAGAATGGATTGAAATTCCAAAATTTAACATCTGAAATTAAGAAACGAGTCCTAAATGCTGACTTTGCTCAAATTATACCAATTTTGCTTGAATCCAGAAGTTCCCCATTAGAAGGTTTCAAGTATTCTTTTCTACCCCTAATAACACAACACGAGATACTCTAAGCAAAATATATTAATATATATTAAAATATATCAAAAAATATGACCAACTCTTTTAAACCTTTTTTCACAAACACCCGAACGTTACAGAAGCCGATTCACCGCCCTTTAACACCCGCGATAAAAAGTGCACTTTTAGCAAAATATTTTCATTCCGCATAACTTTGAACGACACTTGGCTAGGCAGGAATAAATGTAAATCTTGAACGGAGACAAGATAAGCGAGTGACAACCGAGATAAGTATTATGGTGTTCCACTTGGGAGCGTTTTGAACGGAATGGTCCAGGGTTGGGTTGGGGGCAGTTGGGGGATGCAAAAGTGCAACGGACGAGGAAAGCGACAGCATGCACCTCACAATGGCGACTGAGCATCACGCTTGCTCAGAAGCGATATTGGTCTCACCCCATGCGCACCTATTGGGGGTCGCTAGTCCCACCGTAACTTATTGCTTATTTCGCGCAGCCGAGGGTGTACACCCCGATTTGGGGTATCCAGGGCCCGGGGGAGCAGCTGACGGGGGTTCTATTGTCTGTAGCTATTCGCATAATCAAGAAGCCCCCACCACACACCCCTCACCCCTCACCCCCTTATCCCTTACTCAGCCACCCTCATCTTCCAATGCTTCACCCTATGATGCAAGAGGGACATATTGGAGCACATGCTGCCTCTGACACCTCGATATTTCTGATCAAGAACCGTCATCTTCGTGAGAAAAATAAGCATTGATGTTAATTGTTGATGCAATGCCAAGATACATTTTTCATGTTTATCACTTGATTATTTTATTATTTTACTGGGGGGAACCTTTATTTTATATGAGAAAGTATTTGGCTCATACAGGAGCAACAAAGTTTTTAATATTTTGGAAAACTTTTGTTAAATAAACTAAGAAAGATTTTTCTCATTTGTCAGTGTAGAAATAAAGGTTGGCGTATAATTATAGTCAATGAATGAACAAAAAAACAGTGTTGATAAAAAGCAATTTTTTATTTTCTTCTAAAAGCAGACGTTTCAAGTTGGAATTATTGAGTTACAGAAATTAGAGCACCATTATCGAATCAAAATAGCGCTCGTTTATTGAAATTAACATTTAATTAACATTTAACATTAACATAAATCAACATTTAATAAACTGCATCTGCTTCTGGAAAATAATCTCGCGTAGGTTCCTTAAGTTTGATTATATTAGTTCTAAACAACACACTGAGAATATTGTTTTATTGGGAAAGTAAGAAAGTTCTGTTCGTACGTATGCAACCAAATTTGTATGCTGCTTGAACCAGATGTTTGTTTGTCTAACAAAACCTTATTTGTCTCAATAAAACCTAAATTCCTATTTGATAGGCTGCGCGATATCAAATTTAGGTTTTATTTGGTCAAGAACATTTTTTTTGTACTGACCAACATTTTGCCGACACAACCAAAAATCTTTGTCGTACGCATATAAAAATATCAGTTCTAATAGTTGAGAAAAGAACTAGAATTCTAACTTGTATCATTTTTTATGTTTAACTTCGAAACTATTATCTATAAAAAATATCCACAATGTGAACATTTTTTCGGAATCATTTAGAAATCGGACATTCCTTATATGCAGTTATCTGGTTGAAGTTATGTTGGAATCAAATGATTGCAATACAATTTAACAGTATTTTGACTCGAACATCAAATCAAAATGAGATAAAGGTTTACACTATTTCTTTAACATTATCTAAAATTTTAACTGTAGTATATTCCGTTTTTACCTTCGCGTAAAGAGCAACGTTCAATTTTTCAGGATCTGAAATATTTTTAATAGATCAATCCTAATATTTTTTAAATTTGGAATGTAGATGAGAACAGTGCTTTAGAGCCCTAGATAAATTATAATCAATAAAGTTAGTCTATATTTTAAATCATTTTCTCAAATTTTAGCACAGGATATTGAGTTTCATAATGATAAAGCCACCAAATATGATATTGTGTAATAATTGGTCAGGTGACAGACACCACGTGCTCTCAAGCGCTTTCGTTTCACAATCGAATAAATCGGTATTCTTATGATTTTTTATCCATTGCGTATTATTAGCAACTTGATTATTCTAATCTTCTTAAAAAAATATGAATTGAATTATTTATGAAACGCCATTTATTCAGAAAGAAATATATTAGTACAATGCAATCACATTCAGTTGAAGAAGTTGAATTTTCAACCAATTTATTCTTGATTTTTCAACAAACTTCAAAATGAATGATTCAATATTTAAGGATATA
>WSXT02000023.1:241246-254550 GCA_011762715.2 Neuroterus valhalla
GAAGTTGAATTTTCAACCAATTTATTCTTGATTTTTCAACAAACTTCAAAATGAATGATTCAATATTTAAGGATATAATGCACTCTGAAGATGTTAGGGATGTTGAGGATTTAGGGATGTTAAAGATGTTACGGGTGTTAAGGACGTTAAAAACGTTAAGGACGTTAAGAATGTTAAGGACGTTAAGAATGTTAAGAATGTCAAGGATGATAAAGATATAAAAGATGTTACGGTTGTTAAGGACGTTAAGAATTCTAAGGATGTTAAAGATGTTAAGGATGTTAAAGATGTTACGGATGTTAAGGACGTTAAGAAGGCAAAGGACGTTAAAAACGTTGAGGACGTTAAGGACGGTAAGGACATTAGGAACGTTAGGAATGCTAAGCAATGTTAAGGATGTTAAGGATGTTAATGATGTTAAAGATGTTAAGGACGATACGTTGTTAAGGTTGTTAAGAATGTTGAGGATGTTAAAGATGTCATTGATGTTACGGATGTTAAGCACGTTAAGAACGGTAAGAATGTTAAGAATGTTGAGGATGTTAAGAATGTTGAGGATGTTAAGAATATTGAGGATGTTAAGAATGTTAAAAATGTTAAGAGTGTTAGGAATGGTAAGAATCTTGAGGATCTTGAGGATCTTAAGAATGTTAAGGATGTTAAGAATGTTAGGAATGTTAGGAATGTTTAAAATGTTGAGGATGCTAAGGATGTTAAGGATGTTAAGGATGTTAAGAATGTTAAAGATGTTACGGATATTAAAGATGTTACGGATGTTAAGGACGTTAAGGAAGTTAAGAACGTTGAGGAAGTTAAGGACGTTAAGGGCGTTAAGAATGTTAAGTAATGTTTAGGATGTTAAGAATGTTAAGGATGTTGAAGATGTTACGAATGTTACGGATGTTAAGGACTTTACGGATGTTAAGGACGTTCAGGGCGTTAAGAACGTTAAGGACGTAAAGAATGTTAAGAATGTTAAGAATGTTGAGGATGTTAGGAATGTTAAAAATGTTAAGAATGTTAGGAATGTTAAGAATCTTGAGGATGTTAAGGATCTTAAGAATGTTAAGAATGTGAAGGATGTCAAAAATGTTAAGAACGTTAGGAATGTTAAGAATGTTGAAGATCTTGAGGATATAAAGAATGTTAAGAACGTTAGGAATGTTTAAAATGTTGAGGATGTTAAGGATGTTAGGAATGTTAAGAATGTTAAAAATGTTTAAAATGTTGAGAATATTAGGAATGTTGAGGACGTTGAGGATCTTAGGAATGTTAAGGATGTTAAGGATGTTAGGAATGTTAAGGATTTTAAGGACGTTAAGGATGTTGAGAATGTTAAGGATGTAAAATGTAAAGATGTAAAGGAGAGCTGAGTAAATCTAGAGGAGAGTTTTATGTGAAAACCCTCAAACACGTAAGAGGGGAGAGTACAAACAAATATTCCGAAATTTATAACTTAGATATTCATGAATCAATTCATTGTAGTAATAATATCAGTTTGAGAGCGCAGAAAGCTTGAAAAAGCTGTTGAATTACATCGAACCTAATATGACGATCCCCATTCAAACGTAAACATGATTTTTATATGAAATTATAAAATTTTAGAAGATGGAATAAACTGGAATCAGTAAAATATTTATAATGATTGATATAATTGAAAACTTTCCCGTTTAATTTATTTACTTGCATTATAATTTCTCCCATTCGAATATGTATTCCAATATATTTTGGAATTCCTAAACCGTGCAATCATTTTCTGCAATGAGAAAGATTCTTAAATTTATCTTTTTTCTAAATCTTTTTTGAAGCTTTTTAAACACGTAAAGTTAAATAACGGATAAATAGCAAAAATAAATTGAAGATAGTCGAAAGAGGAAATTTGAATGCAATAAAGGAGAAAATTAAGATGAATTATTATCAAATTAAATATTACTAGAATCTAAAAATTTCATTCAAGACTTCTAATATTTTCAGTATTTAGATACTTCATAGCATAAAACTTTTTAGAAATCTGTACCTGCGAATTCCGAAAATAACAATAAAAATGTTCATACAAAAATAATAGTTGATTTTCTGGGATTTTGAATGTTTATAAATCTTCGTTATTCAATATTATAATTATCTTTATTGAATTACTATCAGAATGGAATGATTTATACTGATCAGTGATGCTTCTTATATCTAATAATGTCAGTGAGGAGGAACATCTTGGGGAATTTCAGAAACAGTTTGTTGAAAAGTCATCTCCAGACTATGCCACTTTACTAAGTTTAAAATCTTATTGAGTGCCTCCAAGTCCTGCTTTTCTTGGAAGGAAGATTAATTCGAATTAATAAAACTTGGAAGTGTTTTTGATCAAATTTAGTAAAATTTTCTGGATTCATGCAAAGTTGGACCTACTCCGAATCGGCATTACCTGCTTTTCAGAATAAGGGCTTTTGTTCAGACAAGATTTCTTGAAAATCAGATCAATTTTGCGTAAATAAAAATTATTCTGCATTCAATTCGAATCATTCCAAGGTGTGAAAATTTGACATATTCCTCATTTTTACTGCCTCCATCCAAAAGTAGATGAATGCACCCTGATAGTTTTATTATTATTCATAAATCTTCATTTTTAATAAAATTATCTTCAGCCCATGTACTATTATTATTATTTGACCATTAGGCCAAATCCCTTTCGGGGTAAGCGTAACTTGTCTACGCTTTATCATTGGAATTATTATTAGTTAAGTTGTACACTAAGGAGGGCACTAGTATGCTGCAGGCATCATTTATATATATATATATATATATTAAACATTATATGTACGAATTCTCAATAAAACAAATAATTTTGAAAATCAAATTTCAAGGCACGTTTTCAAAGAACTTTTATAAGGTACTCATCCTGGTATAATTATGCAGATCTGTTGACTAAAGATTCTTCTATCTTGAAAATTGTCATTTTAACAAAGAGGAATATTAAAACCACATTTCTGGTTACATGTTGAAAACACGATAAGAAGAGAGGATTCGATACTTATAATATTATTTTCAAATTGGTTGATAAATGTATGAATAATATTATCTCAATAATTGAAGATCACTTTCCTCCAAATAATGTTCTTACTTCAACTTTGGTAAAATTAATGTTAAAGATTGTTTTTGGCTACTCATCCCTCACGATTTGAGAGATATATTATTATTATTATTATTATTATTATTATTATATTTCATCTTTTTTGATCTTGCTTCGTTATATTTCCAAACCATGAAAAATCAATATTCCTAATGCAATGCACACGCCGCGAAAATCCATGAGAAAATATTTAAAGGGATCAAAATGATATGTGAGCTTTTCTCTCCCTTTAAATATCAGCCGGACCATAGGCAGCTGTTCCCGAATCCCGGGATAACGAACGGGAGGAGTTCGCTGCACTATGTGACTACGGTGAAGGGTCCTTCGCACCAAAGGGCGGATTCGGTTTGCAATTTCATCCGAAGTAACAGTCGCCCTACAGTCCAGTTCACATTTGTTGAGGAAAATCATGAAGGGATGCAGCTAGGGGGGTTTTCATGCACTCAGCCTGCTAGAAACTGTGGGTCAGGGTTACCACTGAGGGGGTCCTACAATATTTAAATGCAACATCCCGATGTGATTTATTGTAACCCCCTATAATTTAACTCTCCCTTTTCTCCCTTACTCCCTTCTCCACCCCTACGCCAGCGCTTGGAATTTAATTCTCCACTGTTTAAATCCCACGATTGTACATTTGGAACGTACATTTTGGAAATAAGATTTTTCAATCGAGAGATTGAATGAAGGAAATATCATTCTCAATGTTTTTTTAATGTTTTTGATTGTGTTTGATCTATAAAAAATGTTCAATAAGGTTTTCCTGGTCCTGGAAGAATCTAGGGCGATAATAAACACGGATACTTTATTTTAATTATTAATTTCTATCCACACTGTAATTAATGAAATCCTAATACAATTTAACTCTACACATATAATTTGACACTTCTTAAATTGTTTTGAGCAGGGATTTCAAGAAGTCAATATTAAAAAATTGGTTGCTATAGAGTATTCTTATATACCAACACAATTCATCGTTTATGATACACGTGAGGACTCTACAAAAGTTTATTCGTCGAACTAAATATTTTTAACTTATCTCAGCCGACTCATCTACGCTCAAGCTCTGCACATAGGTCTAATTGAATTGTGCAAATTTAAATAAACTCTACACAATAAAACTCTGCGTGTTTCGATATTTTTTATAATAAATAGATGATTTCAGACATTTATCGAAATACAGTCATGATTCCAGTCAATATTGGAGTCCGAAAAAAGGTAGCATAGCATGATCGCAAAGAAGTTCGAAATTCGATTGGAAAATGTCTGTAAATATCCGGAAATTAATGGATATTTTCGGTAATTTGTGGTAATTTTACAGGAAAATATGTCTTGCCATTAGTCTCCAAAAATTCAGTTGGAAAAATTTCCAGTAATTTATGAAAATTTACAAAATTTTCAGTATTCTAGCAGGCAATCTATGAAAATTTAAGATGGATTACCCAGGATTCATTTGAAAAATGTCCATAAATTTCCGGAAATTTAGAGTAATTTATGGTAATTTCCCAGGAAAATATGGTGACTTAACATGAACCACCCAAAATTCAGTTTGAAGAATTTTCATAAATTTCCTTAAATTTATGGAAATTTTCCGTAATTCATAGTAATCTCACAGGCATTTATGGAAACTCAAGATAAATTACCCAAAGTTCAATTAAAAAATTTCTATAAATTTCCGGAAATTCATGGATATCTTCGGTCATTCTTGGTAATTCCACAGGAAAATATGGTAACTTACCATAAATCACCCAAAATTCAGTTTAAAAAATTTCCATTAATTTCCAGAAATTCATGAAAATTTTCCATAATTCATAGTATTCTCACAGGCAATTTATGAAAACTTAAGATAAATTACCCATAATTCAATTTTGGATTTTCGACAAGTTTCCGGAAATTTATGGAAATTTTTGGTCATTTATGGTGATCTCACAGGAAAATATGTCGACATACCATAAATCACCCGAAATTCTATTAGGAAAATTTCCAGAAATTTATGAACATTTTCGGTAATTTATAGTAATTTTGCAGGTAATTTATGGTAACTTAAGATAGGTTACCCCAAATACAACTAAAAAATTTCTGGAAATTCATTGAAATTTTCGGTTATTTATGGTAATTTCACAGGGATATTTGGTAACCTACCATAAATTACAAAAAATTTAGATAAGAGAATTTCCATGAATTTCCGGAAAATCATGAAAATTTTGGGTAATTTACAGTAATTTTACAGGTAATTTATGGTAACTTCAAATAAGTAACCCGAAATTCAAATAAAAAATTTCCATAAATTTCCACAAATCTATGGAAATTTTCCGTTATGCATGGTAGTTTCACAGGGATATATGGTAACTTACCATAAATAGCTAAAAATTTAAATAAAAGAATTTCCATAAATTTCCGGAAATTCATGAAAATTTTGGGTAATTCATAGTAATTTTAAAGGTAATTTGTGTCAACTTGGAATAAGAAACCCAAAACTCGATTTAAAAATTTCCTGTTATTTTATGAGTTATGTATGATAAATTTCCATAAATTACCGTAGAATTCCATTATCTGCAACCAAAATTTCCTCAAAGTTTTAACGGTGAGTGGGATGATTATCGTAAAATGGAAGCTTATAGAAATCATCCATGTGTTATAAAAAATAATTTTTTTCACACCCTACAGAATTGTACTGTATGTATACTTCAAAAACCTACATATAGTAATTATATTCTTCAGCCTGACCTCAACATGATGAATAAATTGAAAAAATTATATTGAAATAAAAAAATTAAATAAAAAAACTCAAGGAAATAAAGTGGAGATTAAATGGAGGATCAAATTTTGTACGGAAATACTATAAAATTGGAATGAGAAAAACCTCATTCAATGAAAATTTGTAGAGTATTTCCGTGAAGAATTCGATCCGCCATTTTATCTCCATTAAATTTAAAAAAAATTTAATTTACTCAAATTTTTTCATTCTGCTCGAATAGATTGTTTGTGGAGTATTGCTGTATAGGATCGATGTGTTGAAGTGAATCGTGTTGGGTTCATTTTCACGTTAACAAATTTTATTTTTACTTTTAGTGTAGAACACAATTGTCTAGGATTCAAAATTATCTATTTCAATGCCGTGTATAGTTTGAAAGTATTTTTTGATTAATTGTAAAAGTTCAAAAAAATTCCTTTGTTAAATTAAATCGTTCAGTGTCCACGCGTGTAGAATTAAAGCTGCGTGAAGTTTTGCTGTATAAAGTTTATTTCATTTTCTACTGAGTTTTTGTATTACTTTTAAGCTTGCGAGTATATAACTTGTTCAGAAAATTTGAGTACATATTATATACCCAACACAAAAAAATAAAAATATATACATTAAGGATCGAAAATTTCCCGCCTTAAATTAATTCTCAAAGGTGACGTTCTCGATTTTAGCATAAAGAGTTCATTCTATACGAAGACCTTAACGAGGGTTGAGTGCTGTCGAGCGTTCGGGAATTAAATTGGAAGGGGTGTGTAATCGGGTGTGGCGATATGAAGCTAATTATATGTCAGAGAAATGTCCTAGGGTTCGTTTGATCGCATTGATTATTTATCAAAAAATTCTCATATTCTCAGGTTCCCACGATTAATCTCAACACCACTAAATAATGGATTTTCAAAAAAACCATCTTCTCAATTCAATATAAAAAAAGAACAACAAGCACCAAAAATTTAAAATTCATTCCACGATTTACAATGCATGACTTGTTTACCAATTTCGAAATAATATTAAAAACACGTCACCATGTTAAAACTGGAAGCAAACATAGTGAGTCTGATAAGCCTCCCTCATCCTAAAATTTTTTCCGGCCCATTTCCGATAACGAAATCATGATTGCATTTCACTCTCTCCCTCTATTTATTCATTAAAAATCCCTCAATAAATAAAAATAAGAGATTTCAGCCCTCCATTCGGCCGTGAGTAAAAAGCCCTTTCTTCCACTAAGAAGAATAAATCCCCCTTGTCAGGCAAAATGAAGCACACCAATAAGAGAACAGATGTTAAAAAAGAATTAGAAATAGTCAAGAATCCAGATTTTCGAGCATCGATTCAGGGAAATAAAATGTTTGAACCGATGAATCATGGGAGATAGAAGGTCCTCAGAATCGAGGGGGGCCTTGAATGATCAGTCTCGTGGAGGAGAAATACCTCTGAATGGATTATAGTCGTCCTGCGGAGTCCTCGTGACGCAATCGAGCACGTGTACTCCATGCAGGAGGGACGACGTCACGAATACCGACCCCTCGGTAGGCACGCCCTCTCCATCGATCCCTGGCACCCTCCTCCATTCATGATCTCTTTCCCTGGTACCAGGGTGTCGAACCGCATGGTCCTACCTGGTATCTGGAACAAACGAACAATTTTCTAAGCCTCCAATCCCTACGCTAACTCGACTGACTGCACCCTGAACTATTGTTAAAGTTACCCAGGGGGATCCTAGGTCAGGAACCGACGTACCTTTAATCTTTTAAACACCTACAATCATTTAAACACCTCAAGGCATTCATGTACCCGCAGTCATTCAAACACCCGCTGTCATGCAAACATCTACAATCATTCAAACACCTACGATCATCTCAACACCTACAATGTTTGTGACGCGATCTGAAGAAAGACCCCTAAGCGGCCAAAAACCGATTCTCTGATTTTTGATGTTCTACGCAGATTCGAACTTGCTCTTTAAGATGGTAAATTAAAAAAAACTCCATCAATAATAATTTATTCAGTACAAGCGTATAAACATTGTCGTTCAGGAGAGTCCTATCGGTCCGTCGCCACTTCTCCTACTTCTCCTCTGAAATTACGTTTGGCCGGTTAGGGGTCTTTCTTCAGATCGCGTCATATTTATAGTCTTTCAAAGTCACCCTATGCCTTATCTTTCAAGTTGGAAACACTGAATCCCAAAATTATGCTCTTTTGATGAAGAGGGCAATGGTCAAGCTATGTCAATATTGGATGGAGCAATTCCCACCACGCGAAATCCCAAAATATCTGAGAGAGTCAGTAAAAGAACACACTTCCCGCCCTCCGGGCTTATAAATAGGATTCGCTCTTAAAATTCGTGGAGTGTCGCGTTAGCTGGTTACATATTGACAAAGTTGATGAGTTTTCTCGGGTATTCTTCAATTTCAATCTTTCGATCGATCTCTATTTTTGGTAGACGATGATGCGATTATACAATCTTCCAAAATGGGACCATTCACTTGACGAGGGGATGAGGACCTACCCTGATAATTTTTATTGCGTTTGCGAAAGGAGAAGTTGGATCTTAATGCGCCGCTGAATAGAGGTGGTAAAATTTAAGAAGGGATTCAATTAGGGAATGTCCATAAATAACGTAACGCTGAAATCTCAAAATTTCGCGACTTGTCTGTCTGTTCATAATGCTACCGTAAAAGTTCCACTCTTTCCTGTCTGTAACGGAACGTAAGGCCTGTTAAAAAAAGTAGAAAATAGGTAAAAAAATATATACTTAGAGGAAATCTGCGAAGGACACGAAACAACGCGAAACCGCAGCCGCAAGTCGAATCCAAACTCAACTCCGATGGAAGCCAGTAACAGCAGATAAATTATAAACAAGCCGCAACGTCTGCAGATTCGCTTTTCTATTTTTTATGAGAAAAATCTTGAATTCATTGTATCGATCTTGTACAATTAAAGAAAAATAACTGGATCTAATACCGTTGATTAGAATCATCATGAGAGTAATTATTATAAAAGAGAACGTAGATTCATTCGGTGCCTAATTGGAGAACGAATATGGGATCGAATTGAACAAACGACGAATCAATTCTTAGTTAACTAGTTCTAGAAGGTTGAAGTTAAACGTAAATAAGGTTGTTGATAGGTTCCTCCTTGATAGCAGCAGAAGGTTATTTAAATCACGACTGAACAGGGTTAGGTTGGGCATTCACGTGACCAAAAATGACGAAATGGTAATTAGGCAGTACCGGCGACCTGCAGGCAGTGGCTTATTCATACTTCGTAGTCATGGCGATCCTGCACTACTGATAAAACAACAGTACACACCATAATGTACTTACGCGAAACAGGGTAACACCTTCGGTACCGGGTGTCTCGAAGGTCGGAGCCCCGCTCAAGAAATCGTGTTTCAGAGACAAAATCGATTTCAGGAATCAACCAATGTTGAAAGAGGGCAAT
This sequence comes from Neuroterus valhalla, assembly GCA_011762715.2. Taxonomy (NCBI): domain Eukaryota; kingdom Metazoa; phylum Arthropoda; class Insecta; order Hymenoptera; family Cynipidae; genus Neuroterus; species Neuroterus valhalla. The sequence continues at coordinate 250,552 of WSXT02000023.1, forward strand.
AATAAATTGAATATAAACACCAATGGTAACAAATCGCGGTCCAAATTTCATTTCAGGCATAATCAAATTTCAGCATAATCAAGAACATAATCGGATAAAAAGGCTGCGAAGTGTTGACAACCACATTAGTTCCTTTATTGATACTTCCGACCAGATTCACAACTTTTTTTTGTAACTGCCAACTATCCTCAGCGTGTTTCTTGAATTTCTTTACAAAAAGGCTTGAAGCTATTTTCGTGAACAATTTAGCTTGACCTCAGGAAGAGGAAATGAGAACAATAAAGAACTTGGCCCGGTTTTTAAATACCTTCGATTGATAGCTCATTTTTGCCTTTCAGAAACTTTCAAAGACTAATGTGAGATTTAGAATTGTAAGAGAAATTCTGATTCAAAGTTTGATGTGCCATATGGGATGAGGGTTTATCGAAGTGGCTAATCAACCATCATCTGTCAAAGTGCGATGTCAGAGAAGCTGAACAAGAGAAGAATCAGTCTGAGTGGCGGATTACGGTTTGGAGGACCATAAACTATGAGGGTTTCCGAACTACATTCCAGGAGTTTTTCATTCGATAAAAATACTAATGAGTTGGTTAAGTTGGTAAGCAAGTAGTAAGGTCTAAATCTTCAAGTGCTTTCCGTCAGTTTTATGTCAAAAGTTTCCACTTGATGGTATCACTGAGTGAATGCTAATGATATAGGCTCTTAAATGTGCCCAGTAGTGACTTGGTAACAATAGATCGATAAGTTAATCCAGACCGAGTCTATAATTGCAATCAATCATCAACAAGGTGGTAATCAGCAAAAGAACAATAAAGCAGAACAAGGGATCTAGGAAACGGAAATTATCGATAGCAGCAGACACAAATAATGGAAGTGACAAACGAATGGAGATAATATACTAAAAGAGGAGTCAGTATCAAAATAAAAAAGAATCTATAAGGACTAGTAGGGAGACACCGCATGAAACAAGACCAGAGGAGAGTTCAAAATAATAGAAAAAGTAAGAAAAAAATCAAATTATTGTGGATATAGGGAGACACCAATTGCCTGATGGACCGCGGACCGCACAAGATCACTCTAAGAGGTGTTTACCTGGTGGAGGTGGCATGTAGGAAGATGATGTTCCCAAGAAGATCACAGTTGTTCACGTTGCTCTCAAAAATAGGAATTACCCGGTAGTTGTTGCTAAGGATCCTCTTGATTGCGAGACAGTAACGTCGACGAGAGCGATTCGATTCTTGATGAAGCGCGCTATCTATCCGAAATGATTCGATCTTCCACTCCTCAAGGACAGACAGGGACAGGATAGGATAGGTATGGGCAGCGAAGGGGGCGCGAATGATGCGCCGGTTCGCGCCGGCCGGCTGGTGATGGTGTTGTTGGTTTGATGGTCGCGGGGCCACTGCGCCCTCTCCACTATCGCATACCTAGCCCTGCCCCTGGGTATCAACCCCTGCGTCCCTCACTCACCCCAGGGAAATCCATCCTCCCCTCTCTCTCTCGCGTCTTCACCAACCCCCTCCGACGATACCAAATACTCACACATTCTCCTATTCTCTATCCCACTCTACCCACTCCTCTGGACCTTGCCTTCTTCTCTTTTCCCTTGTGATCTTTTTTCCTGATACTTTCTCTCGATAGCTTTGCATCCAGGGTTAGTTTTTCCTGATGCTGTTTCCAGACCGAGTTCCGGTCCTTGCACCCGTGCTGTTCGACTACGTTTCCCGACTGGAGCTCACCCGTTAAACTCCCATTCGTTCGTCACGGTTCTGGATCGTCGTTGTGATGGTCGAGCCTCAGAGAAGGGGATGCATGAGGGTGCGCACGTGTATTTCTATTCCGGCACGGGGCGAAGGTGTGCTTTTGAGCCACCCCTGACGCGCAGTGTTTCTCTTTCTTTTTGCGCAGCGGTGCACACAGACCTGCTGGCGCAAGCGTCACCCAGAAAATGCGAGAGGACTAGAGGACTAGAGAGAGAGGGAGGGGGGGGGGGGAGATGTTGGAGAGAAGAGATGAGATGTCCATCTTTCTCTGTTCGCGGAATATGCGGGGTGAGCCTAGCATGGGTGTGTTCCCCGTCCTCGTTCAAGGGCGCCCAACCCCTCTCTCCACCGCGAAAGAGCGACGCAACCTTCAATGTAGGAAAACTCATAGCTCCTTCCTTCCTTCCGATTCCTTCTTCCTCTCGCGCTTGTTTTGCAATAGCTAAGGTCGAACCTCACTTTCCTCTCTGTCTCTCATCAGTGGAATTATCACGACTCCTAATCTCATCTGGGGTTCCTGCTTTTTTCTTTCTCTTGAGAAGAGGCTCTTTTCCTCTCTTTCATTTTTTCTCATTCCTTTAGCTCCGTTTTCGGATCCGTTGTAACACAGTGCAGTGGATGTACTCACCTCGGGCTTTGATCTTCTGTCACACATTAGGTCTGCGAAGCTGGAGGCTTCGGGAGAGTTGATGCTTAAAAGCTGGAAAAGAATACTGTATTTCCTCGACTTTGTCTTGTCTTGCTGATGGCCTCTTTCGGCAGTGTGACTCTTTTACAGCTAACGATTCCCACTGCGGAATTTCCCATAATGCTTTAATGGTGTTGTTGGGATGAGAAAGGAAGTTAGGTAAAAAATGTAAACTTTTCGGAAGCATAGTTAGAGCACCAAATTTCCTCACACCTACTATACACAACCCAGCGGGAAATTGCCAAGACTTACCATTGGCGCAATATTGGACCAATCTTAGGGTGACTACGCCTAGCGCTTGGCCAAAATTGGCCAAGGAGTGAGCCGTTGGGTAATTTTTCACTGGGAAAGCGAGTGAATCGATGGTTGTGGGAGCTAAGGCATGATCTTTAGACCTACTCCGTCTGCTTGCGGGTTCGATTCCCTCCACGTACTCCGGAAGAGACAAAGTAGCCCACGCGTTGAACACACGCGTGGCGTCAGTACCTCTAGGAAAAAAGGTTCTCTTAGTACCAAAAACTGTTATTTTTTGTGTTTTGGAACCAACCGTAACCTGCAAGTCTCCTCGACCATCAAGATTGTGATAGGGTGCATGAAAGAATGTTAGAGAGTTAAAGAGAGAGGAAAGCAGTTCGGATCACCGTAACTGTGCACAGAATCGTTCAACGGCTCCATGTTGCCACGTTATTTGTAAATAGTCCAGTATATTCAGATTTGATTATTGCAATTCATTGGGTAAGAAACATTTTGTTTTCCATCTTTAGGGTACCATATAGGAAGCTTGAATCCGAGTTTTCGACAATCAACCCTTTGCAGCTTGTCCGCCATCTTGAATTAAGGGCTGATTTCTTGTAGATTTCTTGTATCGCGTGTAACAGTCGTAGCAAATAAAAGATAATTGCAACATAAATCATGCACACGAAAAAATAGTCAAAATTATATTTGATCGTGAAAAGGAAAAAGGAAGAGAAAAAATGTTGAGTTCCATTCCATCAACGAAACTTTGAATAATTTAGTACGGCACAGCGCTCGCAATCCAGCACTACAAACTACTGAAGGACCCTCTCTTTATTTGTATAATCGATTGTTGAGCAGCAAATAAACAATGTTCGAGAAAACATTCGCTATACTAATTTGTAGATTTTATTTTTCTCATGAAAAATGGTATTAACTGTTCTCTTGATTAAATTAAAAATACGACTGTTATACATGATACAAGAAATCAGCCCTTAGTTCAAGATGTCGGACAACCTGCAAAGGGTTAATGGTCTAAAACTCGGATTAAGGCTTCCTATATGGTACCCTAAAGATGGCAAAAAAATATTTCTTATCCAATGAATTGCAGTTCTACATATAGGAATAACACTTCTAATCATGTCGCTCTTTCCAATTTTGTATTCACCATGACACTAGGTTGGTTATAGCAGTCGTTAATGGTAAATGACGAACAATGTTTTAACGTATTTATATAATATATATAAATTAAAATTTGGTTGAATAACCACCGCAAGGCCCACCTGGGAGCAACTGTCATTCAAAGAATGGCAC
>WSXT02000023.1:270222-283247 GCA_011762715.2 Neuroterus valhalla
AAACGTAAAAACTATTTTTTCGGAATCAGGAGGTCTCAAAACGTGGAAATTTCATAAATTCCGCGAAAGTCAATTTTTACATAAAACCAATACCTTCTCATTATGATGAGAATGTAATATTCGATCAGGAACTACTTGGGCCAAAATCCACTCTTTTTTCAAAAATTAATATTTTTTTGGGGTACAAAATTTAAGTGTTTCGTGAAAAGTGGATATTTTTTATCCAATAATTGAACTTGGTTGAAAATTCATGCATTTTGTCGAGAATTTGTTTTTTATGAAGAAAATAATTCTTCGTGATCAGATAAGTCATATCAAATTTTTAGTTTGACGTTCGTTTTTTTTTAATGGAAATTTGTTCATTATACTGAAAATTCGTTTTATTAGGCTCGAAATTCAGCTTTTTCAGTGACGGCTTTAACAGCTGGTTAAAAAAAACTACCTGTTAAAAATTCATACTTGAAGGTTAAACTACATTTTGGATTGGAATTAGTCAAGAGTGACTGATTTGCAGTCAATTTTGACAGATTGAAATAATTCTGATTTGACCATTGAAAAATGAGTCAAAATGGACTTTCCAAATGAGTCATTTTGATTTACTGACTGAATCAGAAATTTTTATTATTAAATCAGTCAATTTGAAAACACGTAGTTCAAACATGCGTAACTGATAAAATGACAGAAGAATCAGCCACTTTTATTGATTGAGAATCAGTCACATCAAGTGACTGATTGATTCAATCAGCAATTTATTCTAATTCAGCAGTCGAAATGACTGTTTCTATTGTCGAAATACTTGGTTTTTCAGTCAAAGCATGTTTGATCAATTATATCAGTGAAAATTTGACTGATCTGGTTTGGTATGTATTTTGTAGAAAATTCGCAATTTTTTTCGAGAATTCGTCTCCTTAGGTAGAAATTTAATATTTTTTTAGTTCAAAAATTCAATATTTATATTAGAAAGTCATCCTATCTTGTAGGAAAATCCTCTTTTCAGGCTCGAAATTTAACTATTTTGATAATAAATTCAACAACTTTATTGAAAATAAGCTTCTTTGTTGGACATTCATATTTGAAGGTTGAAGACCTAACTTATCAGTCGAAAGCAAATGTTTTGCAGTCAAATTCGACAGGTTGAAATAATTCAGATTCGACACTTGAGAAATTAGTCAAAAGTGACTTTCCAAATTAGTCATTTTGACTTATTGACTAAATCAGGAAATTTTTATTATCAAATCAGTCAATTTGAAATCACGTGGTTCAAACAGGCGTTACCCTGCTGTACAGTGTTCAAAGTAGACGTAACAGAATTGATTATTAGTAATTAACTGAAGGAGAAATAAATTCCATTCCGAAAATTCCCTGATTGTTCAAAAATTTTAAAACCCGGGGGCCAATTTTATTGTGAGACCATCCGCTCTTCGCGTTGGCGTAATTTCTTCTTAACTATATAAAATGACTGATTTTCCTGTAACTGAGAAAAAAGAAAAAAAAATTAGTCACTTTTATTGATTGAGAATCAGTCATATCAAGTGACTTATTGATCCAATCAGCAATGTTGTCTAATTCAGCAGTCAAAATGACTGTTCCTAAAGTAAAAATGTTTGGTTTTTCAGTCAAAGTATGTTTTATCAATTAATATCAGTCAAAGTTTGACTGATCCAGATTTGGGATGTATTTTGTGGAAAATTCGCAATTTTTGTTAGAGAATTCGTCTCCTTAGGTAGAAATTAAAAATTTTTTCAATTGCAAAATTCAATAATTATGGTAGAAAATCATCCTTTCTCGAAGAAAATTCATCTATAGGAATTAAACTGTTTGGTGGAAATTTTTTTCCTCTTGAATGATAATTCCAACTGTCTTAAACTTTTTTAAAACTTAAATCATGTTTTTTTCTCGTTTTTTGTTTTGTTTGAAAACTACTTTTATTGGTACCTATAAAATTTCAATGTTTTCATTTCAGAATCGAAAATTTTGTTGGGAAGTCATTATTTTTTATTCGAAATTAAATTGCTGTGATGAAAATTCATATTTTCTCTCTGAAATTTTACTACTTTGTAGATGATTCGCCTTAAAAGCTTGGAAATTGAACAATCTGAGGTAAACTTGTTTTCTTCCCTACTGAAAACTTTTTAAAAATGAAAAATCAACTCTTTTATTGAAACTTCAACTATTTTGGTGAAGATTTTAAGTTAACAATGTATTATTTTTGTTGATAACCCTGATTCTTCTAGTTTAACATTCAGTTGTTTATTAAAAATTCATCTTTCTTGGTGAAAATTTAGGCGCTCTAGGTGCTTTTTTTCACGTGGACTAAAAATTCTTTCCTGGTTGAAAATGAACCAATTTTGGTAAAATTGGTTTGTTATTCCACTGGAAAATCTTTTCTCGTTGATAATCACATTGTTTCGTTGAAAAATTAATTTGTTTCTTAGAAAATCGATTTTTTTGATACGAAGAATCTCCGCTGTTGAAAATAATCTCTCTTGTTGGAAATTTGACTGTTTCGTAGCACATTGGTAGTTTTTTATAGAAATGTTGACAATTTTCTTGGAATTTGATTTCTTTTCGATGAAAAAATCTCTTTGACTGGTAGTTCATATCTTCTAGTAGAAATTATATCTGTTCTTGTTGAAATCGTAACTGTTTGACTAATAATTACGCGATCTCTTTTGGTTGAAAATTTGACAATTCTGCTGAAAACAATAACAATAATTTTTCCTATTTAAAATAAAATTATTCTAATACTTCACATTGACAACTTGTCTTTTTCAGAGAAAAATAAACTATTTAGTTTGAGATTCGTTTTTTCATGTGATTGAAAATTATTTTCTCAACTAAAAATATAATTATTTATTATGAGATGAAAATGCATATGTTTTAGTCAAAAATTGAACTGCTTCCTGACAAATTTGTGTTTTCTGATAAAAGTTCGTATTTTTGTTAGAAAAATTATTCTCTATTCTTAAAATTTGATTTTTATGTTTTGTAAAAAGTTAAGTGTAAGAAGTTAATTCCGTTAGTTTCTGATTACCAGTTCTAGTTGGCTAAAAAATTGTTACAGAACAGGTCCAAACCTCTCCATTTTTCCCAATCAGTGCCTGGTCAAAAAAAGGAAAAACTATACAGAGCTCTGCTGAATCCTGATCTCAATTTCTAAATTCCTTGTTCCATTCAAAGCTGAAAAGTCCCCTTTCTCGAAACAATGGTTTGTTCATTCTGGGTGGCAACCCAAAATTAGGCATTATATTCAACAATAAATATTTAATAATAGGGAAAGTAACAGGAAATTGTTCAGGTCAATTGAAAATTATCATTGCAAATGAAGCAGAAATGAGTTTATTTCCACAGGTGAGGGCAGAGGTCCGCATTCCAGATGCCTGAAGAAGGCAAAAGTGCCGAGGGAACTCCAAGGTCCAGGACCCAGGAAGTAGGTAATAATTTCGAGGCGGAGGTCCAAAATTAGCAGGCAAAAAGCCGAAAGATGATTTTCCAAAATAACACGGCCTGCAACAATGGAGGCCAATTTCCCGAGCACCAGCTGCTGCCACCTATCCTATTCATCATCTCGCCTCTGTATGCTCCTCCATTTGTCTCATTTCCATTTTTTTCTTTAATTTTTTCTCCTTGTCCACCCTCTTCAAAACCGTTCGATACAACCTACTCATAATTACCTCTTTCTGACCATAGCATTTCTAATAATGGGGTCCAAATCAAAACGAGATTTGAATATGTTACAGGAAAGTGATAATTGGATCTAAACGTTATGAATACTTTTAGGGGTTGATTATTTATCTTTTTTTGGATTGGGAGTCAAAACTTTCATTTTCAGATAGATTAAAGGATGAACTGATAAACTCCGTTGGGATATGAACCCAGGACCTATCGGTTGCTGGACGAGTGCTCTACCAACTGAGCTTCGAAGGGGGGAATATGAACAACAATTTTTGTAAATATTTGTGCATTGTTCAATTACAAATTCTGATCCAAAATTTTACATATTCGTATCAAATTATCTACAAGTGTAGACACCGAAGTAAAATTATACACCTTAATCGTAAATAGAATATTCCTTTGTTATTTTAGGAATGAGAACTTTAGGAGAATAAATGCTGCATCTGGAGGTTGGAACGTCGAATTGTTTGGCTGTTAGCTCAGAGGAATGCGACAGGAGAGCAGATGAGGGTGGTGTAAGGGGCTGTTCAATCGGTTATTGATTGGAAATGTAAGCTGGAGAGCGAAAGAGGGAGAACTGGAAGAAGTCAGTGCCAAAACGACCCGGCAGATGGCCACTGGTCAATCGAGCTAGAGAAAATATGCCAATCTGGAGAAAACCTCGTTACCCTACCCTACCATACTTTTCCATTGTATTCCATTCACAAAATGCAAATTATTGACACACAAAGAAGATTGACACATTTATAACCTTTAAACTTTATTTAAGTTATGTTCATTCTACATTTCTATAAATCCTTCTCGAATCCCTGATGGTACCATTCAAAATCCTCCGAGCAGAGACTTTACAAAATTGATTTTTGTACCCTTAGTTATTGAAGATGATAATTTGGTTGCCCTCTTATTTTCATCAGATCAGGAGATGTTAAACAACATATTTTGCAGACTTGACATAATGATGAAGGAATCAGGAAGACCGATAATGGTCTCCGAAATCTAGCAGCTAAAGGAACAAAATAGTCACAATCCTTAAGGGAGTTCCTAGAGCCTAAATGATGTTGTTACATCAGAAGTGCAACCGGATTCTGATGACAGGAGCCATTGTCGAGGAAGGACGGATGGTTAAGGAAAAGGCCTTATTAGTGGAAACAATGATTTGGTTGTCCTTCCAATTCCATAACATTGAACAACATTGTCTGCAGCCTTGGTGAAATGACTGAAGAATGAGGAAGACCGATGATGATCTCCGAAACCTAGCAGCCAAAGAAATAAAAAGACCACATTCTTGAAGAAAGTTTCTGCAGCCTCATTGATGTTGTCACTTAGTGACAACATCACTTAGTGATACATCAGAAATGCAACCGGATTCTGATGACAGAAGCCATTGTCGAGGAAGAAAGGACGGTTAAGGAAAAGGCCTTATTAGTGGAAACAATGATTTGGTTGTCTTTTCAAAATCAAGCAGCCAAAGAAACAAAATGACCACAATCCTTAAGGAATTTTCTAGAGCCTTGAGGATGTTGTTACATCAGAAGTGCAACTGGATTCTGATGACAAAAGTCATTGTCGAGGAAGGAAGGATGGTTAAGGAAAAGGCCTTATTATTGGGAACGATGCTATGGTTGTTCTTCTAGTTTCAGAACGTTAAACAACATATTCTCCAGTCTTGACAAAATGACCAAGGAATCAGTAAGATCTATAATCGTCCTCAAAATCTAGGAGCCAAAGAAACGAAATGACCACCACAATCCTTGAGGGAGTTTCTTGAGCCTAAATGATGTTGTTACATCAGAAGTAATACCGGTTTCTGATGACAAAAGCTTCTGTCGAGGAAGGAAGGACGGTTAAGGAAAAGGTTTCATTAGTCGGAACGATGATTTGGTTGTCCTTCTAGTTTCAGAACATAAAAAACATATTCTTCATACTTAACAAAATAAATAAGGGATCAGGAAGATTGATAATGGTCTCCAAAATCTAGCAGCCAAAGAAATAAAACAACAACATTCTTGAAGGAAGTTTCTTGAGCCTAAGCAATGTTGTTACATCAGAAGTGCAACCGGATTCTGATGACAGAATTCATTGTTCAGGAAGGAGATACGGTTAAGGAAGAGGTCTTATTAGTGCAAATGATGATTTCGTTGTCCTTCCAGTTTCATAATGTTAAACAACATATTCTGCAGACTTGATAAAATGACTGAGGAATCAGAAAGTTGGATAATGGTCTCCAAAATCTAGCAGCCAAAGAAACAAAATGACAACAATCTTGAAGGGAGCTTCTTGAGCCTAAATGATGTTGATACATCAGAAGTGCTACCGGATTCTGATGACGCAAGTCATTGTAGAGAACGGAAGGAAGGTTAAGGAAATGGCTTTATTAGTGGGAACGATGATTTGGTTGTCCTACCAGTTTCAGAACGTTAAAGAACATATTTTGCAGACTTGGCAAAATGTTTAAGGAATCAGGGAGACCGTTGATGGTTTCCAAAATCTTGCAGCTAAAGAAACAAACTGACGACAATCTCGGAGGGAAATTCTCGAGCCTAAATAATGTTGTTACATCAGAAGTGCAATCGGATTCTGATGACGGGAGCCATTGTCGAGGAAGGAAGAACCATTGAGGAAAAGGCCTTTTTAGTGGAAAGGATGTTTTGGTTGTCCTTTCAATTTCAGAACATTAAACAACATATTTTGTAGACTTGACATAATGCCTAAGGAATCAGGAAGACCGATAATGGTCTCCAAAATCTAGCAGCCAAAGAAACAAGATGACCACGATTCCTAAGGAAGTTTTTGAGCCTAAATGATGTTGTTACATCAGAAGTGCAACCGGATTCTGACGACAGAAACTATTGTTGACGAAGGAAGGACGCTCAAGGTAAGGCCTTTTTGGTAAAAACGATGATTTGGTTGTCCTTCCAATTTCAAAACGTTAAAAGACATATTCTGCAGACTTGACAAAATGACTAAGGAATCAGGAAGACTGATAATGGTCTCCAAGATTTAGCAGCCAAAGAATCAAAATGATCACGATCCTTGAGGAAGTTTCTTGAGCCTAAATGATGTTGGTACATCAGAAGTGCAACCGGATTCTGATGAGGGGAGTCATTTTCGAGGAAGGAAGAACCATTAAGGAAAAGGCCTTTTTAGTGGAAAGGATGTTTTGGTTGTCCTTTCAATTTCAGAACATTAAACAACATATTTTGCAGACTTGACATAATGCCTAAGGAATCAGGAAGACCGATAATGGTCTCCAAAATCTAGCAGCCAAAGAAACAAAATGACCACAATCCTTGAGGGAGTTTCTTAAACTTGAATGATGTTGTTACTTTACAAGAGCAACCGGATTCCGGTGACGGAAGTCATTGTCGAAGAGGGAAGGACCAGTAAGTGTCGGCACGTCCTGAAAGTGGCTGGACAGGTTTTCGTAGGTAATTTCGTGGGTCACGATCCTCCTCCCACAGCCTTTCCACACAACATACTGTCCAAGCCAGGACGCAAGATCTTGCGATCCTCCTCACACAAATACTCGAAAGCTTGTATCAGTTTGCTCCGGAGGTTCGCGAGTGTGAGTGTGTGGTTTGGGGTCAGAGGTTAAGCGGCGTGATTGAGTCTTGCTTACAAGGAGCCGCCCTTCGCTGCTCCTCGACCCTACCTCCCTTCATGGGGAAGGGAACCATAATGCAATTTAAGCCATAATACTTGACTTTAAATTGAAAAGATTGCCCGGGGGATGCGAGGGAGCCTCCCACCGAGAGGGTGTGTTGCCGCCTTCTTCTTCTTCATGCTTGTGCCAACCGGTTGCATGACCAATGTTCCTCAATCAAATCGCCATCCACCTACACTTCAATCTTGTCAAAGTTGTCAATTTTGTCAACATTGTTCATCTTGTGACAGGAATAAAAGTACCTGTTACATTCAATCTAAAAATCTTATGTTTAGGATTGTTGGATAGATCAAGACTGGACGATTCAGTGGTTTTAATTCTTCGCTTTGTAATCCAAAATAGGGTGATTCTGACTTAATCTAAAAGATTAATTTAAAATTACCTAGATAATAATCCTCATTTCGATAGTTGCTCTTTTCATCCTAGTCAAATACCAAGCAATATACTAGCAAGCATAGTCCGTAAGATGCCTCCTGACAAGTTGTTTCATAAATTCGGTTTACTCATTATTTACTGAAGCGTCGTCCTGACAGATTTAATTAGGTATTGCTCATAAACTGTTTAATTAAAATAATAAAAGTGAGCTGGAAAGATGTACTATCAGAGCCTAGAATAAGAGAGTCGGTTTAATTAGCGGATTATGTTAAAGCGATATGCGCATGAACATCGAAGGGTGTGAGAGAAAGAGTGCAGAATTTTTGAGATCATAATTTTAGATAGGCCGATACCTTACTCTCGCAAATGGCGGCGTGTAGGCAAATTGAGGTGAGATTGGAGGTCAGCATTCTGCCAACCGTTGCCGCATCATGTGCCCACGGGTGCATACTTGGTGGTGCAAAAGAAGCGAAAACATGCCATTTTTTATGGGACCTGCTCACTTGGTAAAAATTTAAAAGAATTACTTATTAAAAACGAATTGTAAACTTCAAATTATTTCTATTCATAGTTTCCTCCGATTGTCTGCTCGACATATTTATCCTAAGATTTCTATAGGTCTTAATTATATACACTGCATGCATAACTATCTGCTTACTTAAGTATAATGAATCCGTCTGAAACTGCAAATAACTTTCACTTTATGTATGTATATTGTACATTGTCTGGAGTTCGTGCATAATAAGGAGTTAGCTGATCACGTTTTGTGATAAGCGCCCAGAAGAGGCTCCAGACTTTTAACGAATCACTGAGTATATGAAACATCATGATTGGACGCTTAGTAACAGGGATCGATTTACTTGATCGTTATAAAACATAATTATGAAGCGATTATAGTGCCGTCAATGAGCTATACTCCTTGTAAGCACAATGGCCAATACCATGATTATAATTCATCAATTACTCGCGGATAGATTTCTGTAGTCTGGAACCAAAGTAGTAGTTTGGGCAAGATATTTTAATATCGCCCGTGATGTTCACAACAAGTTGGTACAAAACCGTAAGGAGTATAGGAGAGACTGGAGCCATGCTGGTACTTTGGAAAACTCGTTTTTAAAGATATTTCTTCATTGCAATAGCGCTATCTATGTCAAGATAGTTTACCCAGTGGGCAACGAGTCCTGAGGTCGTCCTGTAGAAGTTTTTTCATGGACGTCTTGAGGATGTCCCGAGGCCCTTTTGAAGACAGTATAAGTTCTAAAGGACGTCCCGAAAACGTCAAGTCTCAAGACCGAGAGGTACGTTCTAACGACGTCTTTAGGACGTCTTGTTGCCTACTGGGATTCGACATTCACCGATGATGATCAATGAACAATTTCTTTCTTTTTGCCGCAACATATAGTCGAGGCTTGTTCGCTACATTTGTTTCAGATTTTTTGGTCCATGAAACGTCTCAGGACGATCAATCAAATCATGAAAATGATCTTCCAGATCCGATACCATAGCGTCAGTTTACAGAAAACACCATACCAGGAGTCAAGACCACTTCCAAAAGCTTCTGAAAGAAAGGAGAGTTCATCGAGATGAGGAAAAAAGAGGTGATTGTTGAAGTTTTTGACGGATTCCAAGTCTAGAAAAGCAAAGAGGTAAATATCGGCTGAAAAGAAGCTTATTGATTCATAGTCATCATTAAGGTAGGATGTATCACTAAATTTACAAAAATCCAGAATTAAGAAGTTTCCCATCCAGTACTAGTCTTCCTAAAAGAGGAAATAGAGGAGCTTCAAGGAAGCTTATTTAATATTTACTTGAGGTGTCAGCCCACATGATGGTAATTTAATTATGATAAACTAAGAAATCATCATACTAGACCAAGTTGTAAAAACTGATTGGCATTTAACTTCCGAGAGTTAGGATTCACCTTGTGAGACCTCATAACCAAGGTGGCATCTCAAATCTCCTCCTTGAGAAATAATACCACCCCCCTCGGAAACTCGTTAACCGAGCGCGGTTTCCGCGATTAAGTCGTAATCTCGGATTAATCTAGCATTTATATCCCTTCGAAGACGATATACAACGATGGGCACCACGCGAGCAGTATATCATCTCTCGGTATGCGGTATGCAGTATGCACTCCGTGCAGAACGCCAATCCATAGAGAGTCTAGCCTCCATGGTGACTACTAAAAAAAATGTGTACCATGCTCTGCACCATACTCCGTACCATGCTACGAATCATACTATGTACATTGCTATGAACCGTACTATGTACCATGCTTTGAACTACAAGTTCATACCATAAAATTTTAATCCACACGTACACTTTTCACATGAATGAAAAGACCCAACCCTGACCTTGAGCTTGCTCATCAAGGGGTAGAGGGAAGATTAAGAAAAGCGAATATTGAAAAAAGTTGAAAAAACATGATTTCCTCCCGAGCTCGTGACTGTAATAACGTCTTTTATAAATGTTATATGATCATGAGGTATATAACAGATACATATCCTGCCCAGTGCGAAGCGACCTTCTTGTTTGTCCCTTTTCCGCATTACGTTATAGTCCAGAGTTCATTCCCAGTATCATATATACATATACTGACATATAGTACACACACACACACATACATTTTGAAGTAAAAATATGTAATGTGTGTGGGAAGGTGGTGCTTAATTGGAAGTTTTGTGCTATATAATGTGCAAGAGGAACTGAGAAAATGAGTGGAACAAGGAAGATAGTATGGGTACTGATATAGCGTAACTGACTTCTTGGCCGGTGCATATTACCGGGCTGTTAGAGGGCGGAGTTGGCTGATGAGTTAGCAACGTATTGACTTTATAATAATCACGTTAGCTGGTCCACCACACGATCCCTTGGGATTATGTGTTTCTTCGCGCGATTGCAGCTAACGAGTGAGTTGCATTTTCCAAAATCTACTTTCCATTTATTATGCAAATATTAAACCCCTGCACGGAAAAAATTTGTACTGGATGAATTCAAGGATTAGTTGCGGGGTGGCGGATATGAGAAAAATCCAGTGAATGAACATTAACTTTTCCGTAAATCATCTACAACCGTTCAGTTATAATTAAAGAACTGATGATAAATATTGGAAATCGGTGCTGTAAATGTTCAAAATGATTATTACGAATAAGTTGAAGAGAAACTACATTTCCGCTGCGAGAATGACGGTTCTCGGTCGCTTAAAATTGCAGAACTCCACTGTGTTTTTAATACACAAAACCACCTTCAGGTCGCAAATCTTCCAAATCAAACAAAATGAAGCCAGAAGTGTTTGTGATTGAACTTCAGAGAGACCCACAAAGTTTAATTTTCGAAAATTATAATTTGTTCAAACATTTTCTACAAATAAAATATGACGAAATCAAGTTCTCTTTAAACCTAATTGTACAACCCTTTCGTGAATATAAGACTTCGAGTCATGAACTAGATAAACAATATAGAATATAAGGAGTTTGAGGCATAGCTCATTTTAAATTTGGCATTAATTTTGCGAAATAGATCTTCTTTAACTATTTGTTTGAATGAATTATTGTTAATTTAAATTTTTCTGCAAAACATATTCTTAAATCTAATTCTACTGGAAAAATATGTCCGAAACAGGATTTATTTTTTATTTTAAATGCAATTTCTTACACCCATTAGACTATATAAATAATTTTGCATAATCTATATTGAATCCTAATAAGGCTTCTAGCGCCTATAGAAAAATGAATTATAACACAAATGCAGCAAATGTAAACTAAGAGGTTTTTTCGTGCGTTTAGTTCTAGTTTGCCTTCAGTGTTGCCAAAAAAAATTGTTGGAACAAATTATTTTTTCTAAATTAATTTTCAATTTATAATGAATTGTATCTTTAAATTGGAACTATTTTAAAATCTTACTGTATATAAACAAATGTGTTCTTATTATTGATTAAGTTGTTTTAAATTAATCTGTCTGAACAAATAAATTATTCCGCAAATGTTTTTTGTATTTTATGTTAGATTGAAAAAAATATTTTTTATCTTTAATTTTATCATTCTTTTGTGATTTTTTCATTCATGAAATTTTTTTTTCGTAATAGTTTTATCAAATCTCATGTCACCAACTTTTGAAATAGGAGCTTGAAAAACAGACTCATTTTTTTCTTATTCTTCAATTAACACATTCAATCCTTTGCAGCATATTATACAATTTTTCGTGGGTTATTACAAAATTTATTCCTGTTCCTCCAATGATGAGTCTATAAGATGTAAAAATAACTATTCAATAATACAGTATTTTGCCTCGACAAATTTCGGAAGAAATAATTTTTTAAGATCGCTGATTAAGAATAAAAAGACCTTACTCGTAATTAAACGTACTTCATCTCGGCAATTTAATTTAGAAACTTCGTATGATTATTTAAATAATCGAATACTCATTAGTCCCATAAGTATGGAATAAATGTTTCAAAAATAATAGGGATTCCGCGTTTGAGCGAGCATTTAAAGAGAGTGTGAAAATTATTGATTTGTTCGAGGTTCAGGGGTTAAGGCTCTATTGTTTTCAGGTTTATGGGTTTCGGGTTTGAGGGTTTATGGGTTCAGGGTTCAAGGGTTTAGGGTCAATGGGTTTATGAGTTTAGGTTCTATGAATTTGGGGTTTATGGGTTTTGCGCTCATGGGTTGAGGGTGTATGGGTTTACGGGTATATGGGTTTAGGGTTAGTGTTGTTTTAAATGATTTTTGCAACATATTGCAAACTTAGCAAACATTGCTTACAATATTTATGTAAGCAAATCATTTTCGAAAATTTGGCTTCGTGAGTCTCTTCGAAATTCGTTTACAAATATTTATGGCAAAATTTTCTTCTATTTGTTAAAGATTTGAGACCTGTAGGTGGTCTTGAACATTCCGCCCCCAATGTGCAGCGTTGGTGAGACTCATAAACCGCGAAATGACAGTGAACTTATTTCCTGACCAGGAATTTAAAAAATTTTTAGAGTGAAAATGTATCTAACTTATATTTAATAGTTCTTTTTGAATTAATTAGATTATTAATTTTCTTCAATTGTGATATCTTTCAGTTTCGAATGCGTAGTTTTCGATTCTCCCACTTCAAAAATTTTCCATTACAAATTTCAAAAATTAGAATTAAAAATGAAAAATTAGTTGATTTCGAAATCGAAGATTAAAATTTTTTAAAAAGTTAGATAATCGACGGCAAATACAAATCAATTGATGATTTTTCAATTCGAACTGTACATTCAATGTACATTTTTTCAGTCCAAAGTATTCCATGTTGAAACTGTTGAATTTGAAATTCTGCA
>WSXT02000023.1:298042-311214 GCA_011762715.2 Neuroterus valhalla
TTCTCTGTTCACCAGCCAAAAAACAATAGCACTCCAAAAAACACATGTAACCTCTGCCGGTACTGGAAACGGAAGCCTGTTGATTTTAACTGATTTCTGAGAAGAAATACTGGTGAACATTAGAAACAAATATTTTAGCCTAAAACGAAGAAGACCACCTTCCTTGCTCCGCTGGGATCCGAACCCCGGACCTCTCGTTATCCAGAAGAATGCTCTACCAACTGAACTACGGTGCGGTCCGTCGATCCTATCCTCACAGAAAGTATACGCATTCTTGCCATAAATTTTTACACAATTATATAATTTCATTCTGAGATCAAATTTTCGAAACATTATAATAATAAAA
The DNA here is from genome assembly GCA_011762715.2 of Neuroterus valhalla. Taxonomy (NCBI): domain Eukaryota; kingdom Metazoa; phylum Arthropoda; class Insecta; order Hymenoptera; family Cynipidae; genus Neuroterus; species Neuroterus valhalla. The sequence continues at coordinate 298,389 of WSXT02000023.1, forward strand.
TACAATAACAAAATATAATAATGAAATTAAATAATAAAATGTATCATTGCGTATAAATGCTTACCTTAAAAGCGTATACATTCTTTGAGAAGAGGATCAGCGGATCCCTCCGTAGCTCAGTTAGTAAAACATTATTCTGGATAATATAAGGTTCTGGGTTCGGATCCCAGAAAGTTGTATTTAATTGCTTGACTGAAAAAATTTCCATCTTGTCCTATGTTGAGAAATTGTTGATTCTCAAATAATTATTATTTCTTGCATTTTATTTATAAAATTTATAATCCTATAATTCCTAAATTAAGTTTCTTAGTCAAAACAAAAAACTTTCGAAGAAAAAAAAACGTAAAACCTTGCTTAAGTATTTTTCATCCATGGAAACTTATATGTGATCCATCGGAAGTATACGGAATCCAGAAAGTAGTCATCCCGATGACAGCTGTTCCGAGAATGTCGCTCGTTGACGAGACGGTCCAAGGGATCGGATGGAGGCACTGGACACGCCCTCAATCTCAGCCATTGCCGTACGCTGAGGGCGGACAGTACCCAAGCGGGCATTTTTGCTAATGCGCGAACGGTAATAGTCCAGTCCTCACCATGCACTCTAATCCTTAGGATTCCTGAATCCTCTCTGGTAAGACAATTTCCTTCATGCCTCGAAACCCGTGTTTATTCCAACTTCTCACTAATTTAAAATCCAAAAGATCATCATAAAATAGAGTCAATTCTAGAAAGCAGGATAAGTTTTTGTCATGATTTTCTCTGGATTCTGAATAATCGTTTTCACGACATTTACTGACTTTTCTAGAATGGAACAAGAATCAGGTCCGTTTTCTGTTGATTTTCAAATGATAGTAAATTATAATACACGTCCTCTGGCGGGACGATGCAATAATTCTTGGTTGTTCGGTGATTCTAGTCTAGAGTCTAGAACACTGGACACTTGAGCAAGCAGGCAGCTAGGTGCGCGACATAAAGGAAGACAATAAGCAGCAATATAAATGCAGGACGTTTAAACTCGGGTGCCGCAAAAGAGAGTCAAGAGATCTAGACTTTTACGATTCATTAATCCTGTCGCGAGTAACTTTCGCTTAATAAGTCGGTTGGTCGATCTCTGAATCAATACGAGATTTCTCGGACGGTCAGGTGGTCTCAATAAGTCGACGAACTGACGTATAGGGAAGCGAGAATTCGTAACGAGTAGACTGGGACTACTTTATTAGTCCGACTTGAACAGTTCTGCTATAGGCTTGAGCGAAACACACGCGACACTCACTGACGAATGGGCAGCTGGGTTACTGTGCGCTCGGCTTTTACAGCAGTGCTTGAACCTCCTCGTCAATTTGGTGTTTTTCGCTTGGAAATTCCTCTGATTTGCGGAAATTTTGTATTTTCAGGTTGAGATTTTTTTGAATGATTGTATGAAAGATGTGTGTTCTACCCAAGAAAATTTTTACTCCAGAAAAATGGATTTTCTGTTGATTAAAAAAATGTTGAACGAAACAATTTAATTTTGAACACAAAAAATAATTTTAATCCAAAAGAGATGTCTTTTGAACAAGGAGATGAAGTTTTTAAACTGAACAATAGAATTTTTAGAAAAAGCAAATACTTCTGGATCGAAAATATGACAGTAAAATATTAAGTAGGAAAGAATCAACTTTTAACTATAAAAAATTAATTTTTAACCGGAAAGATGACTTTTCTACCAACAGACCAATTCTCAATCCAAAAGGGCGAATCTTTTACCAAAAAAAAAAAAGTTTTCACCTGAAGACAAATTTACAAACAAGAAAGGATGAAGTTTCAATTAAATTGGTAAATTGACAACAGAATAATACAATTTTTAGAATATGAGCACAATTTCTTATTTAAATGAAGAAGATACATTTTGAACATTAAATGTAAAAGTAGACTTTGCAAGTTAAGAAAAATAACTCTCAAGCAAAAAAGATGAATTTTCATCCAAAAAAGATGTCTTCTAAACAAAATAATGAAATTTTTATCGAAATAGATGCATTTTTAAGTAAAAGAGATAACTTCTGAACCAACAATATGTCAGTAGAGTATTTAGTTAGAAAGAGTTATCTTTCAACTATAAAACATAATTTGCATCCAAAGCCGTATAAAAATAAACTTTTTATCAAAAAGATTACTTTTAAAGGACTTAGTTGAATATCAACACAACAATGAAATTTTCCTCGAAATATTTGAAACCTCACTCAGAAGAGATAAATTTTCTGAACCAAAATATGAAATGAGACTTTTAAATAAACATCATTTATTTGTCAACTGTAAAAATGATTTTTTAAACTAAAAATGATGACTTGTAAAGAAAAACTTAAATTTTCCAACCAAACAGCAGGATTTTTTACCGAAAAAGACATATTATTGACCAAAGCTATTATAGTATACCTAATAAAAAAAGATGATTAACTTTTAACCGTTAAATATCATTTTCTACCAAAAAATTAATTTTTGAATCAGAAGGACACATTTTCTAGCAATGTAGACGAATGTTGAAAAAAGGTCGAATCCCGAATCAAAAAAGATAAATTTTTATCCAAAACAGAAGACTTGTCAACAAATAGTTCAATTCTCCACTGCAAAGTAGAACTTCTATCAAAAAAATAATTTTGGACCAAAAATATGACAGTACACATCTGAACAAAGGGAATGATTTTTTAACCATGAAACATGGAATTTTAAACAAAAATATTAGTCTCCTTCCACTTAATGATAAATTTTTAATTTTGAAGGACGAATTCTTTGTTCCAAAAGACAAGAATGTTCAACAAAACAGTAGACATTTCAATTTAAAAATTTCTTTCTTCCAATTTTTTTAAACTTCTTATCTTAACAATTATTAAAATATCCACTGATCCATATTATCTGTGTTTTTCTTCATTTTTTCATTGTTAAAAATGATAATGAGAATAAAAAAAATCAAACTTAAATCTATTATGATGGTTCCAATGATTTTGAAAAAAACTTTGTATCGTATTCCTCCAAAAATGATTTGAAATATTATTATTCAGTATAAATATACACATTGAAATGTCATTTACAACTGTTAGTTTGCATTACCATTTTTATTGCAAAAATAAGACTTATTATCATCTCCAATTAACCTTGAACTGTTGAAAGATTTTCGTAATTCACATTTAAATATAAAAACAAAAAACAGATGCCACACAAACCCTCAGTCTGAGTTTAAATTACCCTTTTATCATTTTTGAATCGAAAATAATAAAAAAAGTGTAATTTTGGATAACAAAAAATATGCGAAGAAAATACAATATGTTCCTTTAATCTTGAAAATAAATCGCGTGGCCGACAATGAATTCGTGGCCGACCATTAGTTGGTGGCCGACTTTTGGTTGGCGGCCGACCACTGATTCCAATAATTTGAAATAAGGAAATATTCAACAAATAGATAAAAAGTGATATAAAAAAAGAGACAAACAAAGAAAGAAAAACGAAAAAAAAGTGAAAAGAATTACACGGGAAGGTTAGTGATGGGAGAAAGAGAGAACAAGCAAGAGAAAGATAGAAAATCGAGATGAGCTCTTGGTAGTAAAGTCAGCGATTACCGCCCGAAGAAAAAAGTCAAATTAGTTGAAATACGTAAGTAAAGAAGCCAATCGCAACAATTTCTTTGTTTCGTATGTACATAAATGTTGAGATAAAAAAGATCCATCATCTAATTTATCACAGCTTCCTTTCGATTTAGTGCCTTTCGGTTTAATTCCTCGTCCCCTCATTTCGTAATCAAGGTTTCCCCCACTCATGTTTATGTAATGAGGTGTGTCGGTATATTTTAGATCACCCGATTTAGTTCCGTGTCAAAATATAGTGGCTTATGCCCGATTTAGTTCCGCTAATAATTGCATTAATGCCGAAGCGTCAAAAAAATGTTTTTTTTTCTTCAATTTTATACGGCTTTTCATTATGTATATATAAGAAAAGGAGAATATGAGAAAGATGAAGACTTACAATTATATATTGCTGTAACAGAAATCAACTTTTTTGTAGAATATCATTTGAAATGAATTATAATAAAGTCAAATCATCAACTTTTATAAATGAAAATTGAAATTAATTCTCGAAATTTCAGGTAAAAAAATGACAAAAAAGGACGTTTGGATGATGAAATACAAACTTCCTCGAAAATTTAAAAAAGTCCATTTTAAGCACCTAAAAAATTCGAATAAAAGTATCTGAATTTTTAACTAAAGAGATGAATCTTTAATCAAAAATTTTATTTCCCTACGGAAACAGTTGAATTTCCAAACAAAAAAGATTTTTAAATAGAGAACAAGAAAAATTTTTACCAGAGAGAAGAATTTCTACAATGCAGGTAAGTTTTGTACAAGAAAGGATCATTTTTCAACATTTTTGCTGATTTTTTGACAAAAGAAGATAAATCTTTGAAAAACATGGAATGATTGAATTTTTGGTCCAGAAAATTATTTCCAACGAAAAAAATGGTTGACTTTTCAACTTAAAAATAAAAATTGGCAGAAAACACTTGGAACCCACAAATATGGATTCCAAACAAGAAAGTTGAATTTATTATCCAAATATTTGAATTTTCAATGTAATTGTTATATTTTCAACTGTAAAAGATTTTTTTGACAAAAAATGACGAATTTCTATCAAGTTGTTGTGTTTTCAGGCTTAAAAAATGAATTTTTTACAAAACAACAAAATCTCAACATGGAAATAGAATTTTCAACCAAAAAGGCATGAATATTTATCGAAATTGTAAAAAAGAAAACAATTGAAGTATAACTGGAAATACTAAAACATTAAATTACGAAAATCATGGAAATGACAACTGGACATTAGAAATCCTAAATCTTTTTTTCGGCGCCGATCAAGCGGGGCTAAAGCTCTACTTTTTACTCGCTAGGAAGTAAAGAGTACTTTTCACTCCCTAGGGAGTGAAAAGTTACATCAGAGATAATTAGCCCACTCACCGTAAAAACTGTGAGGAAATTTTGGTTGCAGATAATACAATTTTTCGGTAATTTATGGAAAGTTACCACACTTAACTGATAAAATTACTGTAAATAACCGAAAATTTCCATGAATTTTCAGAAAGTTATGGAAATTTTTAAATTGAATTCTAGGCAATTTATCTCAAGTTACTATAATTTGCCTGCGAGATAACCGTACTTTACCAAGAGTTTTCATAAATGTCCGGAATTTCGATAAAAAATTTTTGGATAATTTATGGTAAGTTACAATATTTCTCCGTAAAATTACCCAAAAAAAACCAAGAAATCCCATAAATTTTCGGAATATAATGGAAATTTTCGAATTGAATTTCAGGCAATTCATCTTAAATAAACATAAATTGCTCGTAATATTACTATAAATTACCAAAAATTTTCACCAATTTCCGGAAATTTAGGTAAACTTGCACATGAATATTCCCGGAATAAAAATACCACTGTTTTGTAGCGAATTTGTCTCTTTGGTTGAAAAATCAACAGCCCGGTTGAAAACTTGTTTATTCGCTTTATTTTATTAAAAGGATTTTTTTTGCCTGGAAGTTTGAATATTCAATTTTTAGTTAAAAATTGATATCTTTCAGCTCAAAATCCAAACGTTTCGTTGAAAATTCATTCATTTTCTTTATAAATCCTCTTTTCTTATATGAAATAATGATCTTGATTTAAAATTTACCTATTTGGTAGAAAATATATGTAGTTTGTTATAACATTCATTTTTTTTGTAGGTAACTCTTTTGTGTGCAGATAATAGAATTTTATGGTAATTTATGGAAAGATACCATATATAACTGATGCATCAAGAATAAAATGGAATGATAAATGATAATGAATAATAGTGAATAATGAAGAAGTTTTTGGTTGAACATGCAACAGTATGGTTAAAAATGACGTATTAGTTGAGGATACAGGTTATTTTGATCGAAATTCGTATCTTTAGTTTCATTTGGCTGTTTTTCATTCAAAATAAAAATCGCTTCTGGTTGAAATATCAACTTTAACATCTTTTGTTGAAAATGAGTAATTTTAGGTTGAAAATGACATAGTTTTGTAGAGAGTTCGTTCATTTGGCTTGAAAATCCTACAATTTGGTAGGAAATTCAACTACTTTGTTGAAATCTGAATTATAGGGTTGACAATTTAACTGTTTTGTTGAAAAGTATTTTTCCTGGCTTTTGGACATTAGAAATTTTAGTGATGCCCCTTAATCAGACAGAAGAAGTTTGAAAATATTTTTTTATGGAAAAGTGAAGAAAAAGTGGCATTAGCAGAAAATTGTGCTGAAATAGTCACCAACCTTGTATCGCAAAAATCATTCAAGGATTTAGAGCAAGACGTTTTTTTCCATACCAAAATATATAGTAACAGAAAACTCAATAGAAACTCAATAGAAATTCATAAACTTAATTGACCACGGAATTGAATCGGACGTTAGATCGTAACTTTAAGCAAGCTCACCAAGCCAACTATGCACGAAAATAAATCGAAAAGTAGCTTTAATAATTTTCAACTATTGAGTATAGTCAAATCCAACAAAACCTTTTTAACTTATTCGATTTTGACGGCTCTAATATGGAGGTTTTCCTGTACAAGAAAGAGAATCTGCTTATCTCCTTATTCAATCATCAAGAAATTCTTTTCGAGTAACGATTCATGATTCATGAACGTTAATCTCGTGCAATGATGCCTCTGAAGCAAAATTATTGTGTTTTGAACCAAGTATACTATGCGATCTTGCACATTTTCATCTCAGATTCCTACGGCCTGAAAACGAAATTAAAATAGCCAACGGATGCAAATTGCTCTTGGCTCTTATAATACCAGATATTCTCAGTAAAATTAAGCATCCATGGAAATGAGCTTCAAGAATTCTGAAACTCTCTAGCATAGATGTAATCTCGAGCTTCGGATTTGAGGTTAGAAAATACAAGGTGAAGTTAATAGATTTATAAATTATAAACGAGTTCTAGAAAAAATTATTTTTATTAGAGACGAGAGTGATTTTTAGGATGTAAGAAAAATGGAATGAATCGTTCTGAAAAATAATTGGAACGATTCTTGCAATTTTTGATGGTAAATATTAGAATCGAGAAGGATTGATCCGAAGCCAATTACTGAACGTTACACGTCCTAGAGTCAAGAAAAAAGTGGTGTACGCGTGAGAATCCGTTTGAGAGTTGCAACTTGCGACATAATGCGAAACCAGAGTGGAATAAATTACGACTTTACGAGAGTGACATTTGAATTTGCGGGATCCTTATACATAACTTAACAGGGCCGTACTCACAAAATTGACAGCAATAATTTAAAAATTAAAAATATAATTGAGAATAACTTTTATTTATTCAATTCAAAATCCAATAAGAAATAAACAGAAAGTTGTGTCAATCCCTCAAGCCACAATATATTATTTAATCACAATATCTTTCATTCATTACAGGTATTTATTCTAATTGTTTATCACAGGGATATCCGTGGAAGAAGTGAGGAGCAGAAATCTGTCACTCGTTAATCCCCTCTCTTACCACCCAAGGTGACACCAGTCTCTCGCCAACATGCCAACAGCACGTGGTATTCCGAGATGGATACCCATCCAACTGCTAGCTAAACCTAACGCTGCTTAACTTCAGTGATTGAACGGGAACTGATTTTTTTAGCGTGGCAACTTTCTCGTTACAGTACAGTCAATCTGTCGAATTTTGTGAAAAAAATACCATAATACATTTCTTTGCAGAAATCTCAAGAAGAGGATTCAAAAAGCTTAACCTGAAAAATGCAGGATCGTTCAGGGGCGAGTTTTTGAGAAAACTCGAAAAGTTTTTGGAGTTGATATATCTCGGAAACGGTCGGTTTTCGGGAAAATTTGTATGAACCAAAAATGTTAGAGGCAATGTTTGCTACAGCTTTTTTAATTGAATTCACATGCTGCGATGAAAATTGCAATTAGTAGATGGCGCTTAAGTACCAAAAAAGCGTTTTCTCGCTTTTTGGCTCAGAAAAAAAATTTTATCGCAAAACTGTCAATGAAAAGGTTATTTGTCTCAAAAATACCTACAAAGTTTATGAAAAACTTTTTTTGTCCAACTTACCGTTCAAGAGTTATAGCGTGACAAACCTGTCACCGTAGATTTCCCATTGTTTCTGACGAGGGCAACGTGAGTGTGGATGGATACATAATAAATCATTACTTCAAACTGAATAAATCATTTTTTTGTGAGTAGGACTTTCAAATTATTCCTAATTATGATAAATTGTTATTATAAATTAATATTTATTATTATTAATTTTTTCTAAAACTATGAATTGCACTTTTTATCGCAGCATGTCGACCTAATGAGGAAAGTTGTAGGAAACATTGACCCCAACATTTTTTGTTGTTAAAAATTTCCCCAAAAACCTACCATTTCCGAGATATATCAAATTCAAAAACTTTATGAGTTTCCTCAAAAACCCGCCCCTGAACGATCCAGCATATTGCAGGTCAAGCCTTTTTTGTGACGGATTTTTATTTATTTATTTGTTCTATTTTTATTGCTATTTTAGTTGAAAAATCAGCTATAAGAAGTGCAACTATTCTGTTGTGAGTTTACTTATATTGTTGAAAATTAATCTTTTTTTGTAGAAGTTATCCTCTTCTGCGTTGAAAATTTGTCTATTTGACTTGAAATTCCACTATTTGGTTGAAGATTCAATCATGTGTGTTTATTATCAAGTCTTCGTATCGACTGAGACAATGAAGAAAAGGTCTCTCTTGATAATGTTTTCGGAAACCACCCACCATTTTATGGAGGGAAAATATTGAGAACACACATTTCGTCAAATATTTGAAAAATAAATGCCTATTTGGGAGACCGATAGAGGCATATATTTATTATCAAATCTTCATGTCGACTGAGACAATGAAGAAAGGATCTCTCTTAAAAATGTTATTGGGAACCACCCGCTATTTTATGGTAAAAAGCTGTTAAAAATTCAATAATTATTTAACATATAATTTATTATTTTTTTATTATTATTATTAACATATAAAATTTCAGGGCAAGTTATAAGGGAAAATATAAGGTATTCTACCTCGCACATTCATGTAATTTTGTCGACTAGAGATTCTTCTACATTGAAAATTGTCTTTTTTACACAAAAAAATATTGGTAACACACATTTCGTCAAATACTGGAAAAATAATTGTCTATTTGTGAGACCGATAGAGACATATTTATTATCAAATCTTCATGTCGACTGAGACAATGAAGACAGGATCTCTCCTAAAAGTGTTATTGGGAACCACCCGCCAGTTTATGGTAAGAAAACTATCGAAAATCCAATAATTATTTAACATATAATTATTATTATTATTATTATTATTATTAATATTATTATCATTTTCATTATTATTAACATATAAAATTTAAGGGCAAGTTAGAAGGGAAAATATAAGGTATTCGACTCGTATATTCATGTAATTTTGTAGATTAGAGATTCTTCTACATTGAAAATTGTCACTTTTACACAAAAAAATATTGGGAACACACTTTTCGTCAAATATTGGAAAAATAAATGCTTATTTGGGAGACTGATAGAGATAATGTCGACAATGTCGACTGAGACAATGAAGAAAAGATCTCTCTTATATATTTTTTTATTGGAAACCACCTGCCATTTTATGGTAAGAAAACTGTTGGAAATCCAACAATTAGTTACCATATTATTAATTAATATTATCATTATTAACATATGGAATTTCAGGGCAAGTTAGAAGGCTAAATTTAAGGGGTGATATACCTTTTTGAGGGTGAAAATTGAAGAAATTTTGGATTTTTTGAAGGTTTGTAGCAATTATTTCATTACACTCAAGTTATTATTTATGAATTGTGCATGTTTTTATGCAAAAAACTAGCGTTTGTACTCAAAAAATATGAATAATTAACGAAGTTATGGCAATTCTCTAGAAACCCCAAATCTCATTCTACAATTCTGTAGAATTGAGACATATTCAGAAGAATTTCATTTATTATCAAAGTTGAACATGATTTCACGAACGTGCGAAGAAAAGGAAAGGATAAGCGCTCGGCGGAGGGGAAGTGAAGCGAGTGAAGGAACAATCCGTGAACATCCCTGGTATATTACTATGACAATGAAAATTTGCATAAATATGCCATTCGGATTAATTTCCGCCCCGGCTCTCTGCTCTCGCTCTTTTTCCATCGATGACAAATCATTTCGGCCAGACAAATATTCCCTGTCATAAACAACTATACATTCCGAGTTCGAAACACAACAGAAGGGAATATTGTTTGGAAGACATGCGTGGGTGGATTTTCCTTTCTCTACCCTTGTGTTCTGGATATTTTCGTTCGATCCCCTCGCCCTATTCTGCATAAACATCCAATACAATGCGACCTCAAATCCATTCGGCGATATTCATTCTTCTAAAATATTCCACCCTTTCTCTTCGTTATAGCCAAAATTCAAATATTGGAGCATATTTCCTCGGCAGTTGCAACGAATTATTGCCGAAAAATATTATGAAAATTATTGAGAAAAGATGGAAAATGAAAGATAAGTAGGAAAATTTATATAAAAAAGAAACAATTGTTCGGAAAGAGTTTCACGTTCACAAAACAACTTGGAAAAGTTTCGCAGATTTTTATTGTAACCGCTTCTTAAAGTTAACCCTAAACCTGCTCTTAATTAGGTTTTTTTTTTAATTAGATCGCATCTCTGGACGCCTAATATAATTCCAACGTGACTTGCAGAATTTTTTATAGCATATGAATTAACTGGATTATCTATTCAGATATTAAACTTGGGTTTACCCCATCGTGAATGCTGACGGAAGTACAATTTGATTCGCGTTTTGAGGTATTTTCCCGCCCTAGGGAATAATTCTCAAGGGAAGATGATTTGCCGGAAATGTATGGAATGAGAGCCTTAGAATAAAACTACGTCACATTATTAACAGCCTAATTAAAACTTATTAAATGACGTTAGATTTTGACTCGTCCGAGCAGAAGAGATCTAATCCTGCTGTGCGTGAATCACCGTGTATAATGAGCTTTTGAACGCACGTAACTTGAAAAAAAAAACATTCACTCTTTCACACTAGAATTTAATTCTCAAGACTGGTCTATTAATTTGAGTTGAAAAAAATCAATTTCATACCAATTTGCAACAGCTTGGACGATTTTATATCGAATTTGAATAGTGAGGTTTCTAGTTATTGACCACTTGTCCCTACTGTTGGCAATGTCGATATCACTCTGTTCAATATTGATTTGATATGCAATCGATTGTGAGAATAGAAGCCCAATTTAGAATTTGAGATATAAGAGAGTCTCAGTTTTCCGAGCTAAAAGTTTCAACACGAAAAATGAATCGTCATAGAGTGATTGGAATTTGACAGATTGAAAATTTTGCAATTAAAAATTAACCTTTTCTTTACTTTGAAAAATATCAAATTGTATTGTTGTGAGTCCTTCTCCTCTCTTCCTGTTTTCTCTTCTCATCTTCTTCTCTTCACACTTTTCTTCTCTTCTTCTCTTAACCCTCTTCAAGCCTTCTTCTCCAAACTCTCTCTTTCTCTTCTGCTGTTCTTCTCTTCTCTTGTGCACCTAACTCTTTTCTTCTCTCCGTCCCTCTTTCTCTCCTTCTCTTCTTCTCTTCTACTCTTCTCATACGCTTCTCTTCTCTTCTTAACTCCTTTCATCTCTTCTGTTCTTCTCCCCTTCTTCTCTTCTTCTCATCTACTCCTTTTCTCTCCTACTTTCCATCTTGTCTTCTACTCTTCTTCTTTTACATCTCGCCTTCCCTCCTTCCCTCCTTCTCTAAACTCTGTCAACCCTCTCCCTCTCCCAATTCTCTTCAATCTATCCATTTCTTTTTCTCTTATTCTCTTCCTCTTACTTCTTCTCTTAACTTTCGTAACCCTCTTCTTCCTTTCCTCTCTCTACTTTCTTTTTCTCTTCTTCCTTACTGATCTCCTTCTCTTCTGCTCTTCTTTTGTGCACCCAACTCTTTTTTCCCCTTCTTCTCTCCTTCTCTTCTCCCCTCCTTGTCTTGTTCTCTTCTTCTTTTTTTTCTATGCTTCTCCTTGCTTCACAACTCTCTTCTTCTCTTCTTCTCTTCACCTTTTCTCCTCTTTCCCCCTCCTACTCTCCTTTTATATTTCTTTCTAGGTTATCTTATACTCTTTGCCTCTAAGGTATGCCCTTTTGTTCTTCACTCGACTCTCTTTTTTTCTTCTTTTCTTCTGTTAACTCTCTTCTTTTTTTCTTTTCTTCTTCTTCTAATCCTCGCAAATATCTCTTTCTGTTCTTCTAGTAATTCTCTCCTTCTCTCCCTTTCTCGACCCTCTCAACCCTCCTCCTCACTTAACTCTCTTCTTCTCTTCTTCTCTTCTTCTTTCTTCCTCGTTTTCCCTTCTTCTCTCAACTCTCTCAACTCTCTTCTTATCTACTCCCCTTAATTGTCTTCTTCTCTTCTTCTCTTGAATCTCTCCTTCTCTTCAGCCTCAGTTCTCTTAAATATCTCCTTCTCTTATTTTATACTTCTCTCAATTCTCTTCTTCTGTTCCTCTCTTTTTTCCTTCTCTTCTTCCTCTCTTTACTCTCTTCTCTTTCCTGTCCTCTTAACTCTCTTCTTCTGCTTCTCTTCTCCTCTCTACTCTCCTATTTCTCTCTTTGTCTCCTTTTCTTAACGCTCTTCTTCTCTCCTTTACTTGTCCTATTCTTCTCTTAATTCTCTTCTTCTCTTTTTCTCTTCTTCTTTTAACTCTCTCAACCCTCTTCCTCTCTTAACTCTCTGCTTCTCTTCTC
>WSXT02000023.1:339087-351757 GCA_011762715.2 Neuroterus valhalla
AGCAATGTATAAACATATCATATCGTATATCGTAAGAAATTCATAATATTTTCATACATTTTTAGGATCAGATGTTTTTGAACATGAATCTCAGAAATATGCAAAAAAATGTATGTTTTGTATGGAAAATGTATGGGGAAAAATCAGGGAAATTTTTGTGAAATTCTGGAAAAATCAGGGAAATTTTACGTGGGTAAATATGGCAACCCTGTGCCTTTTCCCCATTTCAAATTATTGGGAAACTTTATGGTTGTTGAGGCAGTGGCTCTATTATTCTGTACCTCTGATAAACTAATCAACTTTCGTTCTGAAACTAAAAGATAATCTTTTTTTTCCGTAGGAGGAGATGGCACATATCACCTCAAAGTATTGGTTCCGGGGGTGGCTGCTGGAGCCATCATTGGAAAAGGAGGCGAAACGATTGCTCAACTACAAAAAGATACGGGGGCTAGAGTCAAGATGTCGAAATCCCACGACTTTTATCCTGGTAATTCTTTTTTTCCTCCTCTCTCTCTCTAACATACAAACATTAACCATGCTACATATTATCTTCATCGGATTGCATAAGAGCAGTTGAATATAATGGCTCTCTCGCTACAACTGCAATCCATAATCTGAATTACTCATATTCAAAATCATCTAAACTCGTTGCATGATTAGTTTGATTTCTGCTATAGTTTGAATTTTAATATTTCAGGAACTACGGAAAGAGTCTGTTTAATCACTGGTAGCGTTGATGCTATAATGTCAGTCATGGACTTTATTAATGAAAAGATACGTGAGAAACCGGACCTCACGACAAAAACGACAGTTGACTTTGATTCTGGAAAAGCTACGGCGGAAAGAGACAAGCAGGTATATCAAGAAGAGCTTCAAATTTATTAGGAAAGACTTTTAGAAGTCTTATTGTGATGATTCTTTAGGTATATTGCATATCAGAAATTATGAATTAATAATCTTCCCCCTACCATGGGTCAGTCAGAGAACTTTAATAAAACAAAACTGAGAATAAAAACTGAATGAAAGAACATGAATGTTTATGATAAAATAGAAGATTTGAAGCCTTCACATTTTAAGAGTCTTAAAATCATACAAAATTAGAAAAGCCTCCCATCTTTGAAATTTTTATATGTGAAAGGTCTCCAAACTCAAAATTCTCTTAATTTGGTATCATAACATTTTGGAAAGCCTTGAAACTTTGAAATCCTTAAATTGATAAAATTCGAACCTACGATTTGATCTTAAAAAAAAAAATTAACCATAAACATTTAAAGAGATCTTAATTTTGCGAACCCTTGATGTCTATTCTTCGGCAAATTTATTTATAAATTGAGCGATCCCTTTTATTTGATCCAGAGAAATCAAATTCGATCCCAATTTCCTGATTTAGATTAAAGATCTGATGTCATCGAAAGAAAATGTCATCAGCTTGTGAGCAAAATAAGAAATGAGTAATTAATGGATCATCTTTTGTTGTACATTTTATATGTAAATTTATAATATTCGTTTATTGTGAGTTATCGCTTTTTAGTGCAGGTTATGCAAAAGAAAAAGCCAGTACTACAAATGCATTGAATATGCAAGTTCTAAAGTGCGAAATCTGCATGCATTCAAGGCAGACTGAAAATGTCAGTTTCTTTTAAACGTATTTTCTCTCGAGATTGTTTCGCTGGATTCTCTCTTTGCCTTGAGTTTCTGCTTTATTGTCAGATGATGTCTTTTTTTTAATTGGAAAAAGATTTTTTTCTTCTAATTTTTAGTCTTATTTTTATTTCATTTTTTAAACGCCAAGAGAGTCCAAATTACCTTAGGCCGAAAATGGCATGAGACTAAATTTAGAAAAAAAACGTCAGATTTTAAAACACTGTATATAAAAAAAAAACCTTTTTTACAGCCTTTAAAATGAAATCTATACATCTGAAAATTTGTCAAATATTTAATCAATCAAATTCTAGTGTTCAAATTAGATAGCTCAATAATTCATGAATCATTCAAATTAGGTCATTCAAAGCTGGGAAGACTTCGAATTTTTGTCTCTAACAAACAAAAAAAACTTTGGCTCTAATATCATCCAAGCTGAAGTCCTGGAACAAAAATAAACTTGCTGTTTTTGATATAAAAAAAAAAAGAAACAGAGTTAAGGAAGATAGAGTAGAGTGTTAGATGAGGAGTCTCCTTGTGGTTTTTCGATTCGAAATTAGTCGCTTTTAGTCACATTTTAGCCCTGAAAACTGAAAGTTGTTTTTTATAAATAACTCTAAAATGTGAGCAATAAGTACGGGGTTGAGGAAGAGTTGAGAAATCTGAATGTCTCAATGTGTAATGTGCGACAATCACGTGCGATTCATGAGCATGACGACTGAAGGGAAATTAAATGCGTCCAGTGGGAGCAGTGAAGTCAGAGAGTATGAGACTTTTGCTTGTTAGCAATGACCCAGTTAGAAAACGCTTGTATGGTTAATGATCAGAAGTGTGTACAATTTCAACGACATTGCAATGACCTTCGAACTCTCTTGAACAAAAGGAAAGGACATTTTATGTGATCAGAAAAGGAAGAAATCCAAAATTTTCTGTATAATTCTTTGGATTTGTTTTATTCTTATAATTTTTGTTCTATATATGTCTCTTCCAAAGCCCTGAACATCTGCAATTCTTCATCCATTAGGCATGAGCCGTTTGTAACATACTTTGACTTCTCTTTCATTGCAGATATGAAAACACAATTTGAATACCCGTCATACGAGAAATTAAGGCATAATGAATAACAATTTTGCAGTACTAATAAGTCATCGCATCTTTAAACTTATCTTTTTATCGGGAATCATTGTTTCAAATATCTTCTCTCGTATTTTCTTTTTAATTCATTAAAGTTATTTGCCATAAATATTGGAACGGTACCTAATGAATTTTTCTTGTGTATTTTAGGTGAAGATTTTAGTGCCCAACAGTACGGCGGGGATGATAATAGGAAAGGCTGGAAATTACATTAAACAGATTAAAGAAGAATCGGGTTCGTACGTGCAGATAAGTCAAAAGGCCAAAGATTTGTCCCTGCAAGAACGATGCATCACTGTCATTGGTGAGAAGGAAAATAACCGCAACGCTTTGCTGATGATCATAGCAAAAGTAGCTGACGACCCTCAGAGCGGAACTTGTCTTAACGTTAGTTATGCAGATGTCAGTGGTCCTGTAGCCAATTACAATCCAACCGGGAGTCCTTACGCTCAAGCCCCCACGAGCACTCCAACGTATACCTCCACACCTGGTATAAACACAGGTTTGTTTAAATTATCATTCATTCTTTTTTTCGAAAAACACCTTTCGTATCAATTCGCTTTGAGTTTTCTCAAATACTTACTCAGTTCTTAAATTACGAATATGTGAAAGTAGATCCATCTATATTAACGTCAAAACAATAAAACAAAAAATTTAAAGAGTTGGACATTTTTCTGAGTTCTGAAAATGGTGTTTCAAACTCAAACTTGAAAAAATAAATAATTTTATGGTGGCCATTCGACGGTGAAATTTCTGGAACTGGGAGAACAACTAGAAAATAACAGTGAATGAATTTCTTGTTTTGGGAATTTCTTGAATAGAACAGGTTTTCTGATTCAATGGGCTGGTTTTTAAATTCTTGAAGATGGCTACGAATCTATTGGGACATTCAACAGTTTTGATCATTTCTTATTTTAAATTGAGACTTCTTATCGAATAAGGGGATATCGATTTTTTGGTTTTAGCGCAAATGAACCCTGACGAGGCATTACAAAGAACTATGATAAGATTCAAGTCATTTCTTAGATAGAGCTTGAGCCAAAAAAGTCCTACGTTTACTTTTTTCGATCCGGAGTCTCAGTTGTTCGATTTTTAAGACTGATAGTAAAATTGTTCAATTTTCAAAGCTTCAAATTTACAATTTGTATTGTCAAGTCTCAAAATTTTCGATTGTTCAATTCGCAGCATTCATAATTCGAAAATTTACAATTTTGAATGTCTGCATCAAGCCTTTCAGCGAGTAAATTTTTCATTTTTGGAAAATTTTTTTAATTAATTACGTAATTTCAAGTTTTATTTGAAGTCTTAAATAATAAAAAGTTAGTAAAAATCGTTCGGAATAGAGAAGCTTTGGATTGAACCTTTGGAGTAATTCTAAATTAAGATAAAGATTCGAGTAATTTCGGAATCAAATTTAAAAAATTGGACAATTCTTGATTGAATCTATTTAAAACAAGTGAATTCAAGTAAAGGTTAAATGATTTTAAATTAAAGACGCCAAGAAATTTGATACAAGTTTCATACGTTTTAATTTTGAGGAGAAGTAGTTCTGGAGAAGAATTTCTGAATTATGATAGAAAACTTGTTTAAATTATTCATCGCGAATTCGTGCTTTTTTAATTAGAAAATCAACTATTTTTGTTTTTTTTTGGGTAAAAATTCAAGTATTTAGTTGAACATTGATTTTTGAGTTTAAACATAAAACTATTTCTCTGAGAATTTATGTATTTCGTGATATTATAAGTACCTTTTTGCTTAAAATACATCTATTCATTTGAAGATTCATCATTATACCTGAAAATTGATAAGTTTGGTTCAAAATCAATTTCTTCAACTGAAAATTTAAGTCTTTCATTTTTAGTGGAAAATTTATCATTTTTTTTTTAATTCGACAATTTGGTGAAAATTCGTCTTTTGGAGTTAAAAATTCAATTATTTTGTTGAAACTCCACATATCTTGATGAAAAGTCGGTTCTTTGGTAGACAATTATCCTTTCCTGCGGAAGTTATTCTTCCTCAGAAATTCTTCTTTACGGTTAACAGTTCAAGTTAAACATTTTTCATTTTGGTCGAACATTAATCTAGTTGAAAACTCTTATGTTTGGTTTATAATTAATTTTTTGAGTCAAAAATTTTACTATTCCATTTTTGTTTGAAAACTTTTTTTATAGTTCAAATTTCAACTATTTTGTTGAAAAATTGTATTCCTTGGTTGAAAATTAATGTTTTGTCACAAATTGAACTATTCTAGTTAACTCATCATTCCACTTAAAAATTGGTCCTTCTGCATTAAAGTTCAACTATTTCAGTTAAATATTTATAATTTCTTTTTATTCTTCACCATTTTGTGTAAAAATGTAATAATTTGATCGACAGTTAGTTTTTGTTTGTTGGTTGAAGAATAGTTTTTTTTTGTTGAAAGCTCTTTTTTTTAAGTTGGTTTTTTTGTTCATAGTTAGTTTATCTTTTCGGAAGTAATTTTTTTAACAGAGAATTTGACTTATTCCCATTGAAAATTCCATAGTTTCAGCCAAAAATTCATTTGTTTAGTCAAGCATCCATTTTTTTCATTTTAAGATTTGAGTATTCAAATTTTTTGTTGACAATTAATCTTTTCCAGTAAAAGTTAAGTCATCTGTTTAAAACTCAAATCCTTCAGTTGTTCATTTGTTTAGTGGAACATACATTTTTTCATTTTCAAATCTGAGTATTCAAATTTTCGTTGACAATTTATCTTTTTCAGTAAAAGTTAATTTATCTGTTTAAAACTCAACTCCTTCAGTTGAAGATTCTTTGTTTTAGTATAAAACTCTTGCTTGGTTTGAAATTGTTTCTTTTTTTTTTTTTAACTTCAAATGTTACTGCTCCATTTTTGGCTGCGAATAATTATTTTTTAAGTTTGAAATTCATTCTTGTTTTTAAATTCACCTTCATGGTTGAAAATTGAAGTGCTTTAGTTGGATATTTATCTTTTTATTTGAATATCCATCTTCTTGATTGAAAAATGAACTTATAGTTGTAAATCCGTTTTTTTTTTGTTCATCGTGAATTGATTTTTCTTAATTATGAGTTTCTCTGTTCCAATTTACGTGAAAAAATGATATTTTTTTGTTGAAAATTTGAGAATTTTTTTCAAAATTTATTTATTTTTCAATGTTTTACTGTGATGAACTGGGGAATGACCGGGAATTCGAAATCGTCCGCCGAATCGCCACCCTGCTAATAGTTATCTGCGAAATGAATGAATGTGAAAATGATAAGCACTAAAGCTTTGCCGATTTGATTTCAGTGAGCCTCCTGAATGGCGCCGGTCTTAGCCTGAATTTGAATCTAGGCGCAGCCATAACAACAGGAAATGCGCCAGTGACGACGCAGCTGTTGGAGCATATAAAGCTGAATTTGCGAACGACCGGATTCACTGAGCCGGCCGTGACCGAGATCTTAACTGCAATAGCAACTCTCGCCAAGTATAATATCCTTGGGATGGGCATCGGAATGCCATCCGGCATCAACTACCTCGGAACCCCAATGGACAGCACGACGACTGCCAATGGTTCCAACAACAACGGTGGTGTCTTCGGACCGATTGGGACGGTACCAGCTCTTGGCACCACATCACCCACTCCTCGCAACACCCTCGACAGATTTGAGCCGTTCGATCCCTTCCGGCAGAACAACACAGCCAGTGCTATCCATCTGAACAACAATTCGTTCGGCCTCGGCACAAACCAGTTATCACTTGTAAGTAAGAGTCCTACTCAGGTAGACGCCAACAGCAAGGAGACCAAGAAATTAGATATAGAAATTGCAGAGGTTATAGTGGGAGCTATTCTGGGACCCGGTGGTCGTGCCCTCATTGAGATTCAGCACCTAAGTGGCGCCAACATTCAAATCTCTAAGAAGGGCATGTTTGCGCCTGGTACCAGGAACCGCATAGTGACTATCACGGGTTTTCCCAATGCGATCGGCACTGCTCAATACCTCATCGAGCAGAGGATCAGCGAAGAGGAGGCAAAGCGAGCGCGTCACAACGCCATCGCTGGCATGATTCATTGATTCGATACCGAGCACCACTCTCGCTCATCTTCGTTATCCATCCCCCTCTTTCACCTTCTCGTACCATCTTCATCTTCTTCTGTCTAATATCTATCTGGCAGCTTCCCTCTTTTTATCTCCACCCTATACGCTCAAAAAAAACTATAGCTGCACGATAATGTACCTAATTTAGCTAACTTTATCATTATCACCTCAGGAATGAGTATTACTCAGATAGAGAAATATATATTGTTGATCCAAACAAACCTGAATCGCCCAACACTTTCCTTGTTTTTATGTATCACTTCTTGTCTGAACTAAGGGGGGAGGTGTCACATCAGCTATAGTTTTTCGTGTAGCCCTTTCCTTCTCTTCCTTTCCAATTTTATTCCTTTTAGAAACACCATTCGCTACCATCACACCAATTCACCGTCCTACCAATCGCCAAATTTATCAATTTACCACCCGTCGTCACCTATCGCAGCATCACTATAGCGCTTGCATCGTCGCTACATTTTACCATTCATACATCCATCACGGCTCGTTAACATTGATCTACTTTTTAAGATTCGTACATAAATATTATACGTTATTATATAGAAATATAACTACTACAATTGTTCTGTGATACACCACGATACGGGGCTTGATCACACATTAATAATCACCACACACAGAGCCACGCATTATCACGTCTAGTTAGATGGTTTAGAGTACTCGAACGGGATGCGCAGTGAACTGTCATTACGAGTTTTAGGTTAGGGACACGGTCGTCTTTCAACTTGGATCTGACCATAAAATCTTGATTCACTGATTTTTATTAAAGATCTCTTTTTGATCCCTGATTGTGGAAGATTTTCAACATCTCTGTCGTGTACATTTTTGATCTTGACAAACAGCGTCATCTGAAAAGCAAACTATTGGATAGTGCGAAATAATTCAAGAAATATCACTTAAAAGAATCAGTTTTTTTCTATCGATAATATGACATTAGGATAAAAAAATTATTATTTATTATATGCTTCTTTGTTAATTTTTTTTTCACTAAAGTTCAAATTTCTATCCAGTAGTTCTCAATTATTAGCGCTGTCGTCTCAGACTTGGCCAGTCCGTGATCTGAGAGCGATCAAGTAGTCGAAAAAAGTGGAAGAAATGATCTTGATAATTTGGATTTCAGTTTTTGATCATGACTCTATTTTATCTCGAGATTTTGATATTTCTTAGACAGTGTTTTGTTTATTTTAGAGTGATAAATCTAAATAATATTATGGTTATTTGTGTGAAATTATAGAATTTTGTCAGCTTGAGATTTGTCTCAGAAAAGAGTCAATTTCTGAGATACGTGAACAAGATTTGAGCCAATATTTTGGTTCCTTGTTCAAAATTGAAGTATGAAATTGATTCTGGAAAAGAATCAGTTTCTAGAATCAAAGATTAGTGAATTTTGTGTAATCGGCTTTTCTCTTCCTCAGGATTTGAAAATATTAGAGACAAGACATGGTCAGGAATTTAAGGAAAAATTGAAATCCCTCTAAATAAGAATTCAGGATTTTTAGTTTTGAATTTTTTCAAGATCTGGAATATTGAGAATACTGTGGTTTTTAGATTTATATTATCTTTATTCGAAATGTGATTCAATTAGTATGTCTGCCAAAAAGTTGTAAAATTTGGATTATTTTTTTTTCACATCTTTTTAAATGTGAAGCCGAAATGAATTTTTACAATAAAATAAAATCTATGATAACAAAGTACAGTAGTGCAAAAACAAATGACTGAAAACAGCATTCTTCTTCCTGAGATTCGGACACTTACTCAACTTCACAAATTTTTACAAAAAAGTTGAATTTTCAAATGATTGTAATTCGTCGTAAAGGTTCATTCTCATTAATAGAAATTAAACCTGGACTTGTCCACTGATTGATAATCGAAAATGTATGAAAAAAGGATGCTAATATTAAGGAAATGGAAAAAAGTGCAAAATATTAATAGAATAGGGGAAATAAATGTGCAATATCTCGATCGCAATTTCTACTTTTTAATATTTCTAAATCCAGATGGTTTGAAATGTGAAAACGCTTGAAATATTCTAATATCCAACTAATTACATATACACTTCAATTCCGAAGAACTGAATTGATTCAAACTATCAATTCGAATGATCTCAGTCTTGAATCTTCTTCCAATTTTTCTGGATCTCAATTGAACTCTTTTAAATCAGTGAATCAGGCATCGTTTTCCGCGTTGTGTAAATGAGTTTTTCTCTTTGTGCGTTAGAAGCGAGTCGAAGGAACGTTTCTGTTTTATTATACCTTCTTTTACTTGTTGGTTATCTCTATCTTTGCAGAGAAGCGAAACCGTTCGGCCGAATGGAATATTAATATTATTGTTATCTTGAAAAATTATCAAGCAGAGCGATCGTTCGACAATACCAAAGATGCGGTACGCAGACAGATCGGAGAGAACTCGAATGTCAGAGTTATATTTATGAGCTGGCTGGCCCGGCTGCGCGTGTAAAGCACAATCTTTCTCCCAGTTTCTGAATTCATTTATTTTTATTGTAACTATTCCTCATCCCGCTTTTCACTAGAGTTTATTCAATTACTCTCGCTTTGTATACAATTTCATGAAGGTACTAACACATTATTCAAGATGAACTTCGCTCTGCTTGAAAGATTCGCCTTATGGTTTCGCCTTTCGAGAAGGAAACTGATAAGCTTCGATGACGAACCTGCCAAACTAAAATTAGCTAGAAAGATTGTTATTCCAAGTGAATGTAATTCGCAAATTGGACTTTGCTTCAATTCTTCTCTGCTCGATGGCGAAACGTCTTCGAAAAAAATCAGTTTTTGAAAAGAAGAGTCTCGAGTTTTACTGGTCGGAAAGGGCATGGTCTTCTAGTGTTTAAAATCATATACCGAGTCGATAATTAGTCAAGGGTAGGCAATAGGAAAAAATGGGTGACAGTTTGAATCGTAAAAATACAAAAAAACACTGCGTAGGTAACCACAATCGTAGGTGGTTTTGTAGCGGAAACTCGAGGAATAAAAAAAATAGTAGAGGTAGCATTAAAGAGAAAATAGAAGATGATTTGGTGATCAAGCTATATTCGAATATAATTCGTAGCTAAAGAAGAAAAGGAATGAAGCGCTGGCTCATCGCTCTTTAAATGAAGGACTTGTATATTTATAAATATCGGGCAACATTATAATTCACTATGACATATATAGTATATATATGAAACAGAGAAAGAACAGAGTTATATAAATATACGTATATATATTTGGATGTATATTATATTCATGCATATTTGCCAAGACGTTGAGTTAAGAGTATTGTATGAAAAAAGAATTCATATTGTCTTGTGAAGAAATTTTGAAGTGAGATGATAATGATTATATTATAAACTGTTGACAGAAAACATTTGCGTCCGCAAAGACAAGATTTTACGTTTGTTCATAAATTCTATGAGAGGACTCGGTCGTGATAACCGATAATTGAAGAGAGTCACAGATACCATTTTAAGTGCAGTTTAAGATGATACAAAGTAAAGATAATTGCAGATTTAATATAACTACAGATTGAATATAATTGAAGATTAAATATTACAAACTATAGATAGATGTTAGCTAGGTTGATATTGAAATTCACGTAGATCGTCTATAAATCGCTGTTCAGTAGAAAAATAGGGTTCGCGGCCAATTTGTTGTCGAATTTTTCCATTCATCTTCGAAAACAAGTTCTCTATCTCTCGAAAACTGGCCTTTTTCATCTTCCATTTTAGGAGAAATATCAAGTTCCAAGAGTTTCGTGTTACAAGTTATAATGAGCTCGACTATCTACACGACTTGGTTTTCATTCACCATCCATTGTATTCCCTTCTCTACACAAACTAGAAATATTCTAGATTCTTCCGTCGATCGTGTTTGATTTGATTGATCGGGATTCAGGTTCGTTGTACTTATCGGCATTCGAAAACCCCGAAGTTCAAACCCTCGAAAGTTTATTGACACTTTTTGAAAGTAAAGATAAATTTTCTGATGAGGAAAAATCAATCAAATTTCATACATTTTAAATACAATTAATTAATTGTTGCAAGGTCTTTCTTCTTTTGTTTTGTGGGGCTCCAAAAGCTCGGTATCAGAGTTCTTAAAATTTCAAGATTCAAATGTGGATTCAAATTCATATTTAGTTTAAAGTAAATATTTTCAACTGCGAATAGTTTAGAACGCTCCCAAATCTTAAGATTTGAATATTTAAATACTCAAATTTGGATGCTTTGAATTTTTAAACCACTTCCAAATGCGATAGGTTCAAATTTGCAAATTAAGGATTTTGTTTGCAGCAACTCACGTCCGCTCCAGAAAAGAAGCTTCCTAAAGCTTTTTCCAAAATTTCAACTTTATACTCCATTCGGTGCGGACGTGAGTTGTTTAATTTAATTCACTTGCATATCTTCTTGAAATTTCAAAAGGTTTTAAATTCGTATCATTTTCATTTTCGATAGTAATAGTTTTTATGCTTGAGTTTTTCAGCAAATTAAATTTGAAATGATATAAATTTAGAGCTTTTTTATACCTTCAAGTTGAAATTTTCAAAATTTAGCTCTGGATTTCAAAAGCTTCCAAATTTCATTCAATTTTTGGACTTACTTATTAAACGTTTATATCAATTAAAAAAAAATGTTTTGCAGCTTAATAGAAATACTTCTCAATGAAAAAATCTGGAGAAAAAAAATCTCGTTCCCTTTTCTATTTAAAATTTGATCGATTTTTCAAATTGAGAGCTTAACGGAAATTCGAGGGTTCCGGCTTTAAACCTATCTTCGGGCATCATTTTCCAGTACTCTTTTGTCGTCTCTTTTCAAATATTTTTAATTTGTCACACGTAAACTGGGAAGGTTAGCTGCGAAATCATGTTCAGAAGGGTAACGCTTTTTTAGATAACAACTGTACATAACATAACAACTTGCAGGTAGCACGAAAAATATCGATTGCAATGTCATTCGCGATCGAAGACATTCCGTAGAAGCGCGAGATTCTTGAATTTTAAATTTTAAGGCCAGCTGTGATGGAATTGACGAATGGTCTGTATTATCCAATGAAAGAATGCAAGCATTTGTTTTGCGCAGGAAAAGTAACTCGGCGCTGGGGAAGGACCGATGCGATGGAATGGACTTCTCCTGCAAAGAATCGTGAATCTAGTTTGGTTTAGAAGAAATTACGTAACTCTCAATCTTGATTTTGCCCAAAATATTCCCCATTTTGCATATAATATCGATTGAAAAAGATGAATTAATATCGAAAACAATTTAATTTACAATTGAAGTTGGGAAAAATTTCTAAGCAAAAGAATTTGTGTATGGGAGATTTTACAATTCTTTTCGAATTCCGAGAATTGTCGGAATTACTCAATCAGTGTTTAAAAGCATCGAATAAAGGAGGTTTTTTTTCAGTTTTCCACCCCTTCATTTTCACAAAGCGTCGATGCTACCTACAAGTCGTTTGCATGAATGGAAAATCATTCTCATCATTGTAGCAATTATTAATTCGTGGGCACAGTGCGAGTATCAAAATGATTTTACAAAGTAGCTGGAAATGAAATGATAGATACATATAAAACGATAATTGAATAGCATATTAAATACCTAAAAGGTTCATATATATGTATTATATATATATATATATATGAAATAGATATGCGAAAAAAAGTGAGAGATACAGAAATGCAATACGTTCAAGTTTCTGAAGGGACAAGTAGATTCTTTAATCTCGTAACAACCAGTCATCGCAGGTCCGACGAGTTAGTCAATATATTTACATTACAAATAAAAAAATAATTGAGATATATCTACTGTGTGGTT